>JALJCO010011828.1:0-155685 GCA_023101725.1 Atherinomorus stipes
TCTACAGCGTCTTCCTGCGTCCTTGTAAATTGTCCTTTGTTGGTACATTCTGATGCTGGCATGTACTGATGTTGGTACATACTGATGTTGGTACGTACTTATGTTGGTACGTACTGATTTTGGTATGTACTTTTGTTGGTACGTACTGATGCTGGCATGTACTGATGTTGGTACATACTGATGTTGGTCAAACTGAATCAGAATCAGAATCAGAAAAACTTTATTGTCATTGTACCGGCGTCCCAGTGCAATGAAATTCTTTTTCCAGTACAACCCGTCCAAGACTACACAGACAGTAGACACAATACAAACAGAACCGGGCAGACTGAGGGTGCAGCCACACGAGCAGCGCACCTGTTTGCAGAGTGAAAAAGATAAACATTGGGACAGGTGGGGAGAGGAGAAAAAAAAGAAACCACTGTCCCGCCCTCTGCAGAGGACGTGATAATGGGTTAAAAAAAAACACCCTCAGTACAATTAAGCACGTATGCAGACAGTCACAACATCATGACACATGTGGTAGGGAGGAGGAGGGGTCCAGAGCCCAGTGAGGGAGAAGACGCAGCCACAAAGGGGGCGCATCCTCCATCCTCCACCGATTTCTGGTGGGAGGAAGTTGAGAAGGACCAGCAGTGCAGTGGGATGTGCGCATCAGTGTCGTGAAAATGTGTGTGTGTAAGCGAGAGACAGCGGCTCACGCACAGTCCGTAGATGATAGAGACGGCCTTCAGAGAGTCCCAACTGTTCTCGTGGACGGGGGGGGGGGGGTTGCAGAGCCTCACTTCTGCAGTTTCTCCAAGGACATTTGGGAGTTAAGGAGCAGCTGCAAGGCCGCTCCCGGGGACCAGATTGAGATAAGGAGATAGTTTGGGTCCAGGCGGAGGCATGTTTCCGTCTGCCTGTAAAGTCTTCAGCAGGTCTCAGAGGCGACCAAATCAGCCAAATTTGTGTTAATTACCCCCAATCCAAGTCTCCAACTGCTCCAGGTGGAACCCAACATCCTTTATGCTGTCAGACATCGTCCCCAGTTTGCCCCACAGGGCATCCACGCGAGTCAACGTGCACAAAGTTTGAGTCTGAGTGTTGGTAGCTCGGAGAAACAGCTCAGACGGCAGCCTGCCCACAGCTGCCGTCAGCTTCAGAATTTCCCGATGAACCAGGTACCCGACAGCTCCAATCAGCAGGAACCCAGTTATCATAAATCCAAACATGTACAGGTCTTCAGTGTGACCTGCTGGGACTGTCCCGTCCGGACAAGATGCCGCCCCCTGCACCTTGTCTCTGGGTAAAAAAAAAATATTATCCGTTGTGTTGAGAGACCCGCCGTCCAGATCCATAGTTGAAGTTTAGGATTTAGGAGAAAAATGCAGAGAGAGGCTCAGAGGAGTGACAGGACAAAGATTGCAGGGAAAACAGGGAGGAAGGGAGCAGAGCAGAGGAAAGCACGTCTGCACTCGCCGACAGCCGGAAGAGAAAAAAAAAAAAAAAACAAAAAAAACAAACTGATGTTGGTTGAACTGATGTTGGTCGAACTGATGCTGCAGACCCGCTGGTTCGTGGAGCTCATCTTATAGGCGGTGATATTTATTCCTCAGAGCAGCAACATGGCTGCGCTCTTGTCCTAAAAACATCAAATTTCGCTACGTTTTGCTTTTACATGCTTATATGATCACGTTTGGTATATAATTATTGATGAGACCAGGACCCAGTCTAGTAAATAAAGTTAGGTTGGTTGATGGTTTCATTTCCACTTTGAGCTGGATTTATACTCACTCGCCGTCTGCGTCAGTGTAACCGCTGTAGGCTCCACGTCGGTCTGCGGAGGCCTGACGGGCATCCCGGCTATGCAAATGCAGAGATGTGTAAGTACTCCCTGGCGATTGGTCAGCGTGGTTATGTGCGTCCGGATGTTTGGGTTTTGCAGCTGAATGAATAAATAAATACATGTCGGCCTTTTGCTCTAAAAGAGGAAATACCATCGGGGTGAAATACAAATTCCGCTCTGTGGAGTTTCTGCAGATCTGGAAAAGAAACTGCAGCACGACACCGTGACCCTATGCTCGAGTAAAAACACACACTGGCTCAGCGTCAGCTACGCAGATCCTACTGGACGCAGTAGGATCTACTGGACGCGAGTGTGAATCCAGCTTTAGAAGGACCATAGAAGAAGACAGTACACATGTACACAGTGCTGAAGTAGTTACCTGTGGTGCAGTCATTGCTGGACTTGAGGCTGCAGGATCCACTCACAGATGGAAACATCTCTATGTCTGGAAGAATCATGGCCAATGATGGCAACCGCTTTACCCTTCTTTACCACTAGATGTCAGTAATTCTCACATACTGGATCTTAAAGATGCAGTAAAATAATCTGCTGGTGTAGGTCAGTCATTACACCTGTAAAATAAGAAAACATCTCCAAGCTTATACAGTTGAGAAAAACTGAAAACAATTGGTGAAAATCTCATTCCAAGTACTTAAAGTTAAAAAAAAAACCTCCAACTATTCTGTAAGTAATTTTTTTTTTTGAAAAATAAAAGTGATATTTAAAAAATAGTACAATGTATGAAATAAAATATAAATATAAATATAAATTATGCAGGTGTTTCCATTGAATTTGTAATTCTGGTAAAATCCGTCCTGTGAGACTCCACTTTGAGGAGGATGGAGATATAAACGTGTTTTAGAGCTGCTGCTCCTCATCAGCAGATGAAAGCAGCAGATGATGATTCAGAGGTAAAGTCCGTATGTACGGAGCCTCTGATCACATCAGCAGGAAAAACACTCATGGTGACTTCCAGGACAGACGCCCGAAACGTAACGCGAATGAAAACCCCTCAGCATCAACTTCTGGAGTGTGGATGTCATTTCTGGATCTTTATTCCACTTTTATTCGTCACCAGTTCCTGACTGATGTGGTGATGCAGCTGTTTAGTTTAGTTTATTAGTTTTTAAAGGGACAGTGTACAATAAACAGTCTTAAAAGAAAAGATGTTTTGTACCAGAGTTAGCTATTGCTAATTTCCATCCGTTGTCCTTGGGCAGGAACACACATTTAAAACACATTACATAACAAACAACAATTTATCTAAAATACAAAAAAATACTGTAAATATGAGATATACAGTCAGTCATCAAAATGTTTGCAGATTAACAAAACTGATATCACATACAAAAAACTACAATTGGTCTAAAATAAAAAGATACTTTGAATATAAAATATACAGATAGTCATAAAAATATTTACAAATTAACTTGACTGATGCTGACACAGTTGGTGTGCAAGAATATACTTCTTCAGATGAGTAGAGAACAGGTTTATGTCTACAGCCAGTTTCAGACTCTCTGGGAGCTGATTCCACTGTCTGATGATCTTAAAAGAAAAAGCTGTTTGGGCAAAGGTAGATGATCTTTGTGGAACGGCACAATTTCTGTGAGTCGTGGAGCGAGATGTTCGGGTTGTTTGGTCAGAATAAAGTTTGATGAATTGTTTCAGTGGGGGTGGAGCAATATTATTGATGATTTTAAAGACTGTTCTTAAACTTGTGTAGCTGATTAAATTATCAAAACTTAGGATTTTGTATTTGCTGAGGATGTTACAGTGATGATAACAGAGAGGTTTTTTTTTTTTATCAAGTATCTTCAGGGCCTGATTATAAAGTGATCTCAGAGGTTTGAGTGCTGTCTCATTGGCCTGGGACCAACAGGACAAACAGGTAGGTGATATGAGGAATGATCATGGCATTTAAGTAAGTAAAAGATGCTTCAGTTGTTAAGCTATTTCTGATGTGTCTGAATCCTGATAAGTTATGTCTAACTGAATTACAGTCTTTTAATGTGTTTTTTAAAGCTCAGGTTTGATCAAAGTAACTCCCTAAATATTTTATCTCTGTTACAATGTTTATTTTTTTCCCATTTACATAAATGTTAGGCATTTCTTTAATTTTGTTTGTCCTGGAAAAATACATTCCTACTGTTTTTTTAATGTTTAATGTTAGGCATGAGGAATTTAGCCAGTTACTTATCTTGTCCATTGCTAATGATAACTTAAGTGCCACTTGGTCCACCTCCTTTCCATGTACCCAGATAACAACATCATCTGCGTACATGATGATGTCAACACCTTTGCACACAGCAGGAAGATCATTTACATAGATGCTAAATAACAGGGGTCCCAGAATGGACCCTTGTGGGACCCCAGTTGTGCAAGGTTGCAAGGAGGACAATGCATTATTTGCTCTCACACATTGCAGCCGATTCGCAAGATACGACTGTATCCACTGCAGTGCCTCAGTGGACAAGTGGTATTGACTGAGCTTTGACAGGAGGGCACAGTGGTCTACCCTGTCAAAGGCCTTACTCAAGTCCAGAAACACAGCCCCCACCATGCCTCCTCTGTCAAGACTTGTTTTAATACTCTCTGTTAAATAGCAGCAGGCTGCATCTGTGGAATAATTGCGTCGAAAGCCAAACTGCATCGGATGTAACAAATTATTGTTGTTTAGATGTTCGGTTAGCTGCTCTGTAATAGTTTTCTCTAGGATTTTAGATAGTACAGGCAATATGCTTATGGGCCTATAATTACTTTTTTCGTTTTTGCTTCCAGATTTGTGGACTGGGGTTATAACCGCACTTTTGAAGACATTGGGGAACACTCTCTCATTAATTGATTTATTGATAATTTGTGTAATAGCGGGTGTTAAAAAGTCTTTATGTTTCTTAATGAGTGAACTATTAAGTCCCCAATAATCTTTGGCCTTTGAATTTGATAATGAATGTATTATTTTATCTGTTTTAACATAATTAATATTTTGTAAGCACAAGACCTCACTACTTTGAGTGGGATGCTCGGGTGCTGTGGGAAAACAGGGTAATTCAGAGGTGCACTGAGCAATGTCGATAACTGAATCTATGAAATAATTGTTAAAGTAATCTGCAACTACCAGACCATCCTTATAACATTTTTTATCTACTTTTAATTCTATTATTCCATTTTTGGATGGTCTTTTCCCAGTTAATTTATCTATTGTTTGCCAGAGCTGTTTGGAGTTTCCTTTAGCTTGTTTGATTAAGTTAAGAAAAAAATTTGCTTTGGCTTCTCTTAGCTGTTTAATAACTTTATTTCGAAATCCATTATAGATTTGTCGATCAGTTGTGAATCCTGTTTCATGGTACTTTTTTAATGCTAAGTCTCGGGTTTTCATCAGTTTCCATAAACCATTGTTTAGCCAAAGGAGAGGGATTTTTCCCTTACGCTTAATCTTTTTCTCTTTTGAGTGTTTGTTAAGAAGCTGTTGAAGCATTTGGATTAAGTCACTAGAGGCTGTATTGCAATCTTTATCATTTACGAGTTCTAACCAATTTACCTGTCTTAATTCATTTTCAAACAGCTCAATGTCTTTCCTGGGGATGTACAATACAGATTCATTTGTGTCTTCCTTATGTAAATTTCTATAACGTGTTTTTGACAGCTTCCTGGCGATAAGTGTCAAATTGTGGTCCGAAAGACCAGTTATTAAATTATAAACTTTAGTGATTCGGTCAGCCTTATTTGTAAAGATTAAGTCTATGAGCGTTTGGGATGTCTTAGTAATGCGCGTTGCTTTTTCTATTATTTGAGTAAAGTTAAATCTCTGTGTGATTTCCTTTAGTTTTTTTCTACCACATTTATCCAGCCAATTTATATTAAAATCCCCCAAAAGAAGAGTCTCTTTAGCATTGCATTTTTTGAGCATTCCATTTAGATGGTTAAAAAATACATCATTAGAAGAAGGAGGCCTATAAAGTACAATGGCAGCAAATGACATTTCAGAGGATAAGCTAATTTTTATCCCCACACATTCTAAAGCATCCCCCACACCTTCAATTTGTGTGCACTGAAATGTGTTTTTAACATATATCATTACTCCACCTCCTTTGCCATAGCCACGATCACGTCTGTATATATCATAACCGGAAATATTAACAACAGTATTTGAGATAGATGGTTTCAGCCAAGTTTCTGACAGACACAGGAAATCGAGATTTGAGTGTGTTAACAGTTGTTCAAGTTGTTCTAATTTTGGAACAGCACTTCGTATGTTTAGGTGTCCCCCAAACACGCCTCTCGGTTTCACCTTTGACTCCCATAATACTTTGGCATGGTTTACAGTCTGGAATAACCTATATTTTCGTTGTTTATCAATTGCAGTTGTATAACCTGGTAGTGGTGGAGGTCCAGCTGGCAATGGTAGTGGAAGCCCAGCTGGCTGTGGTAATGGAGGCCCAGCTGGCTGTGGTGGAGGCCCAGCTGGTAGTGGTGTTGCAGGCCCAACTAGCAGCGGTGGTGGAGGCCCAGCTGGCAGTGGTGGAAGCCCAGCTAGCGGTGGTGGTGGAGGCCCAGCTAGCGGTGGTGGTGGAGGCCCAGCTAGCAGTGGTGGAGGCCCAGCTAGCAGTGGTGGAAGCCCAGCTAGCAGTGGTGGAGGCCCAGCTAGCAGTGGTGGTTGCCCAGCTGGTAGTGGTGTTGCAGGCCCACCTAGCAGCGGTGGTGGAGGCCCAGCTGGCAGTGGTGGAGGGCCACCTAACCGTGGTGGTGGGGGCCCAGTTAGCAGTGATGGAAGCCCAGCTGGTAGTGGTGGAAGCCCAGCTAGCAGTGGTGGTGGAGGCCCAGCTAGCAGTGATGGTGGAGGCCCAGCTAGCAGTGGTGGTGGAGGCCCAGCTAGCAGTGATGGTGGAGGCCCAGCTAGCAGTGATGGTGGAGGCCCAGCTAGCAGTGGTGGAAGCTCAGCTAGCAGTGGTGGTGGAGGCCCAGCTAGCAGTGATGGTGGAGGCCCAGCTAGCAGTGATGGTGGAGGCCCAGCTAGCAGTGGTGGTGGAGGCCCAGCTAGCAGTGATGGTGGAGGCCCGTGGAGGCCCAGCTAGCAGTGATGGTGGAGGCCCAGCTAGCAGTGGTGGAAGCCCAGCTAGCAGTGGTGGTGGAGGCCCAGCTAGCAGTGATGGTGGAGGCCCAGCTAGCAGTGATGGTGGAAGCCCAGCTAGCAGTGGTGGAAGCCCAGCTGGTAGTGGCGGAAGCCCAGCCAGCAGTGGTGGTGGAGGCCCAGCTAGTAGTGGTGGTGGAAGCCCAGCCAGCAGTGGTGGAAGCCCAGCTAGCAGTGGTGGAAGCCCATGGAGCAATGGTGGCAGAGGCCCAGCTAGCAATGGTGGAAGCCTAGCTAGCAGTAGTGGGCTTGATGCTAATACTTGAGCTCCATTTAGCTGATAGCATGGTGTGGTTAACTGTGGTTGTTTAGCATCCATGTGGTTCAGAGATTGGGGTCCAGGTTTATCTTAACATCACCAGCCAAGATCAATATCAACAAAAGTTGTACAATACCCAAAAGTGGTTTAGAAGATTGTCCATTTTTATCCTGAGGTGGCCTTGCATGTTCATCATCCAGTATTTTGGCAAAGAGAAAATGTTGAGTCTTCTTAGTTGGGCAAAGATCCTGATGTGCCTCCATTTTTTGATGACAAGTTCCACACACCAACAAGTATAAAAGTATAAAAGCATATAATAAAAAAGTTGACAAGTTATGCCATGATCTTTCTAAACTTTTTAGAGGCTTGGGTAGCAAACACACAGGAGCTGCCAAACTGTGTGGCACCACAGCAGCCATCTTGAATTTTTGTGATGTGTTAAATACGAAGGTGCAGCCATACGATGTTATCCGTGGTCACGTTTTATTAAATCCTGGTGACGTCATATAACTTGTGGGAATGAGATAACCGAGTTGTGGTGTTACAAATGTATGGAAATGACATAAACAGCCCGTGGTCAGTAGTTAATACATGAATAACTTAAACCATCTGCATGTTGTCCAGAATCAACTCAGTTTGCTGAATTTTTAAAGAAGAAGAAGAAGAAGTTGTCTTTTTTTTTTTTTTAGACTTTAGAAACAGCGGGCTGATCAGTTAAATATTGGTTAAATATCGGTGGGGTAGCCGATGTCCGATACTCAGTTTGCAGGCCAGTGTAGGCCGATACCAATACGGCGCCGATCATATCGTGCATCCCTAGTTTTCATCTCTGTACTTTGTATTTGAACAGGCCACTGACCACACCTTCCTCCAGAAGTGCCACTACCACCATGCAAACAGCTCCTTCTATGCCAAGCCCAAGAACCCGATGCCAGTCTTCACTGTTTATCACTATGCTGGAGCCGTCACATATCAGGTGAGCCAAGCGTGAGCTCTGCGTCAGGGAGAGAACCCGGGCAGCTCAGAGGGAACGCATGAATCAGAGGGATCGCATGAATCAGAGGGAACGCATGAATCAGAGGGAACGCATGAATCAGAGGGAACGCATGAATCAGAGGGAACGCATGAATCAGAGGGAACGCATGAATCAGAGGGAACGCCTGAATCAGAGGGAACGCCTGAATCAGAGGGAACGCCTGAATCAGAGGGAATGCATGAATCAGAGGGAACGCATGAATCAGAGGGAATGCATGAATCAGAGGGAACGCATGAATAAGAGGGAATGCATGAATCAGAGGGAACGCATGAAGGCCCGTTGCAGGTGGAAGAACTGCAGGTCTCTTTAAATCATAAAGAACTGCTGGAAACTCTATCAGGACACTGGCCTTGTTTACATAAACCCAAATATACTGATTGCTTTCTTTGGGAATGAAATGATCTATGTAAACACCTCTTTCCGAATGGAATGTGCCGAACCAAATCAATTAATATTCCTTTCCCCAAACCGATCATGGTATCATGTAAACCCTGAATCGGAAGGTTGTGACGTTACTTTCTTACTAGGGACGCACGATATGGGGGATTATCACGCTTCCGTGTTCCGAACTTCCGGTTTTAAACAGTTAGACGGCCCACTTCCAGCCCTGCAGTTCAATGTCCCTGCTTTACTTTGTAGATAACGTGAATAAACGCCAACCCTACTGAAATTTTCACGGATTCCAGACTGAAGTGATACTAAGGAGGAAGTGGATCAAAGCGATTCTCCAGAGTGAAGGGCCGAACTTTATAATAAAACAACGTAGCATGTTGTTTGCAGCCGGCACAACACCGGCATGCTAGCATTAGCCAGCTAGCGTTTACCGACGTGCTTAACTTTGTGCGACTTAAAACACACATACATCGGGAAATCGGGTCTGTACCCCCCCCCCGTTTCCAGTGGAACAACTGGGGACTGCCAAGAAAGGAGACGCTTTCAGATGCTTGTGTGTTTTCAGCCGTACAAAGTTAGGCACGTCATCAAGCTGGCTAATGCTAGCCTGCTAACAGTAGTCCGCCAGCTACTACTCTGTTAAACTTTGTAAATCGGATAAACGCCAATGCCAAGTTTTCATTCCAGACTGAAGTGATGCTGAGGAAGAAGTGGATCAAAACGACCGATTCGTTGCGGTGAAGGACCGAACTTTATAATAAAACGACACACGTTTGTTTGTAGCCGGCAGTCTGCACAGTCGTGTTGGCAGGCTAGCATTAGCCAGCTTGATGACGTGCCTAACTTTGTGCGGCTGAAAACACACAAGCATCTGAAAGCGTCTCCTTTCTTGGCAGTCCCCAGTTGTTCCACTGGAAACGGGGGGGTACAGACCCGATTTTCAGATGTTTGTGTGTTTTAAGACGCACAATGTTAAGCACGTCAGTAAACGCTAGCTGGCTAATGCTAGCATGCTGTGAAGTGCCGCTGTTGTGCCCCACCGGTGACAAACAAACGTGTGTTTTATTATAAAGTTCGGCCCTTCACCGCGGCGAATCAATCGCTTTGATCCAGCTTTTGATCCAGTATCACTTCAGTCTAGAATGAAAACTTAAGTATGTTTGGAGTTTATCCGATTTAAACAGGATAACAGAGCAGGAACGGCTGTCGTTAACATGGCCCGGAAGAGGAAGTGCCCAAATACCGGGAAGTTCCGGTAAGCAGGATAATCCCCTATTGGAAGTTTGGCCGATATATGACATGCTGATATTTTAAAACTTCTGTGGCCGATAAGCGATATCGCTACCAATATTACAGCTGACAAATAAATGATGTAATATTTATTCCCTGTGAAAACTTAGAAAAATACCTCAACTTGTGTTTATGTAGAACAAGTCAAACTTAAAGGTTGAATATGGAAAATTTTTATTAAAAAAAATATATAAAAAAAAAAAAACCCCAAAGGGGGGGGAAAAAAAAAAAAAAAAAAAATATTAAAAAAAAAAAATTTAAAAAAAAAAAAAAAAAAAAAATATTTGGGAAAAAATTTATTTATAAAAAAAAACAAGGAAAAAAAATGGAAAAAAAATTAAAGGAAAGGAAAAAAGGAAAAAAAGGAGGAAAGAAAGAATTTGGGAGAAGAAAAAGAAAAGAAAAGAAGAAAATAAACAAAAAACAAAGAAGGAGAAAAAAGGAAAGACATCTGGAATTATTAGATGTATCACTCCTCTCTCTTGTGATGAATCTGGGGGGCCCGGGGGGTTTTTTCCGCCAACCCAACAAAAGGGGCGTGCTGTCCCCCCCTTAATGACAGTTGTTCAAACAAAACTAACAGGATATCTGCGTTATATCCTAGAACCACCTGGATTTTCTTCTCCTTAAAAAAACAAAACAAAACAACAACAAAAAACCAAAACCTAAAAAACAGGGAATATTTGGTTATTTACTAGGGCTGGGGAGAAAATCAATACAATGCAATATTGTGATATTTTTATATGCAGATTTCATATAGATATTTAAAAATGTGATATTGATCTATTTTACCAACAAAATCTCACGAGATTTCATTGTTATCTTATGAATTCTCAGGAGATTTTACAAAAACCCGCAATATTACGTGACTAAATGATGATCAGCATTACTGGGGGTCAGTAATGACATCCTGGACTGGTTTAGGCCATTTTTGACTGGAAGAGCCATCTGTGTTAGCATCAGAGGTGGGTAGAGTAGCCAAAAAATTATTCTCAAGTAAAAGTACTGTTACTTTAGAAAAATATTACTCAAGTACAAGTAAAAAGTAGTCATCCAAATAATTACTCAAGTAAAAGTAAAAAAGTACTCACTGAAAAAACTACTCAAGTACTGAGCACTTTATGAGTAACGGTAAGGAGAGCGGGGATGGTTGTAACACTTAGTTTAACTAGTTAGAAAGTAGCTGTAGTGATGTCATCAACACAGTTTGTACCCACTTTAAAATTGATCTCACTGGTAAAGTTTCATGTCTCTGAGTGAAAAACTGTTCTGGAGCCAAAACAACATTTTTCAGGTATGAAACCAACAATTTTCATCGCCAGTATTTTTTGCATTGTGTCCATTGTGTTGTAGATACAATTGTTTCACTTATATCAGCTCAACTAGTAGTTCCTGTAGTTTAATTTGATGTGTTGCATTAGTGCTAGCTTTGAAGCTACATCCTAAAAAAAGGTTAGCTTTCTAATGGCTGCCTGGCGTGGGGATGGTTGTAACAAATGTCACAACTATATTTGCCACAATGCTGAACCTAATTAGATAAATGTATTATGCCTTCAGCCATTTGCTTAGTTGATGATCACGAGTATTTCTAATATTTCTATTTCTAATATTTCTGCACCTAAAATACACAGTTCAACTGTTCAGTTAATTGTTAGGATACTTGGTAAGTAGCCTACTCAGCACATCTGCAGCTCTCAACAGCAGCTTGTTGGTGTTTCACGGATCTCCAAAGTGTCCAAATGACATTTTCACATTAACCTGTTTCAAGCTACAAAATATAAACACAACCCTGAGCACTTAATACTTTATGATTCTTTATTTAATTTATTTTATTTCATACAAAGATTTTTCATTTTATTGTATTTATTTTTCTGGTATTAAATTTATACTCTTTACTTAGTTTATCATTATTATGTTTGTAGTCTCACAAGTTTATGGTTCCTTCTTTATTTTTAATTAAAATGCTTCCATACATTTATTAGTGTTGATGTTTTTTTTAATCATAATAATTTGATTGTTACATCATCCTCAAGTACTGTTACAACTCACCCGGGTGCTGGGGGAGGTTGTAAAAACACACCACTTTGTATTTGACATTAATTTAACAAATCTGTGATGGTGCAGTAGAAGTACAAGTGAATGTCATTTATATGGGATCACATGTCCAAATGTAAGAGCTCTGGCACAAAGGACCACTGAGTAACACTCGCTCAAACAAAAAGTGTTACTATCATCCCAGGTCTCCCCCAAATGTCAAGAAATTAAATAATTACATTTTTAAAAAAGAAACATAAATAAAGATCCACCACATTAAATAAAGTGCTTTTTTATAACACTGTTTTCTGGCTGTCATGGTCTTTTCTAACAAAACTCCTGAGACCCGAGTCCAGACCAAAGTCCAGACCAGAGTCCAGACCAGATTAACTACACAATTAATTGTACAATCAAAAAGACCAAATATGAGTTTGCCTCTGGCTCAGAACGAACGAGTAAAAATGTGTATGTGGCAGCTTTCCTCCTGCATTACCTGCAAACAGAAGAGGGGAGTGGGAGAGTGTGTGACGCTGCTGCTGTGGTCAGAGTCACGCACACAAGCTGAAATAAGAAGTGATCTGACATGAAGTTGGATGTGAAGCTACAGACGACTGCTCATCATCACAGTGTGGCTAAAACAGGTGGAGGAAAAGAGGAAAAAGGACCAGAAAGTTGCCGCGATTTAGATGCTTTTTTTTTTTTTTTTTCCTTTTAGGGATGGTGAGCGTGCATGCGGGTGACTCTGCTCCCGAGGTTAATGTGCGAAACATATTTGTTTATAGGCTACAGCAGCCTCCTCACAGTCCGATGTCAGTGGAAATATAGTATTTATAAGCCGACAGTTTATTACTGTAACAACACGAGCACACGCAGCCACGTCGCAGCCTCGGGAATTCCTCCTGCGACTGTGACGCGCCTTCATCCCTGATCAGCCCAGAGGCTGACAACAGAACTGTAACGTGACATGGTGATGTTCTTCTAAGAAAAACCGCGAGAGAAAACTTAACACCATAAAAACAAGTTGACGAAGGTTCACATTCTACCTCAGATTTAGGTCTGATGCAGGATTGTTTTAGCAGCAAACAGAACTCAGCTTATTACAACTTTACAGCGTAAGTTTGAGGTTGAGTTTTTGTATCTGAAACGTGACTTGCACAGCTGATCTTTTCTGCCGTCTGGAAGGAAAACATCGCTGGAATGTGCAGCCAGGAATATTCTGCGGCTTCTGTCCCGACTTCCGAACCACACGCTGCTGTTTCAGTCATTCTTCGTGTAGACTACCGCTACATCCCTCTTGCGTTTGTGGGTGTCAGCTTTTGAGATTGTGCTGCGTTCATTTGCTCGGAAGTCGGAACGTCCGAGTTGGGTTACTGGCGGCCCCTGAGTGGTTTATGGAAGCGGACAAGAGCTCGGTTAGATTTAAAGATGGCTGCGCCCGTGTGAGTTTGGTTGTATGTTCATTTTTTCACTTTCTAATTTTTGTTGTAAATATGTCACGTGTTTGGTTTTAAGATGTGGGGGGCTGCTGTTGTGTAATTCAATTTTATGTCGTTATGTGAACTACAACGTGCTGGCAACAACGGTATAACAATAGCTTAGAACACGTTGTTTTGTAGGTTGCTAACTGGTTTCCGACAGTGAGCTGGAACGAAGTTGGTCGGGGTGACGTCACCTCCCAGTTCCCACTTCCCAGTTCCGATGAAAATGGAACGCAGCATTGGTGTGGCATCATCACGTGACTGCCTGGCTACACCTGATTGGTGGTAGTAGTGACACGTATCTCATAACGTGTGAGGTGGCCAACAGCAGCTGTGCTTGTTTAGTGAGACGTTCACGTGTCTCTCTAACAAAACAAACTGTGATGTGCGCACTTATAAGACCAAAAATAAAAGTAACGACCAGGATATATGCCGTTGTAACGGAGTAGAAGTAGCGTTTCTTTCTCATAAATGTACTTGAGTAAAAGTAAAAAGTATATCATAATAAATTTACTCTTAAAAGTACAATTTATGTAAAAATGTACTCAAGTAAATGTAACGGAGTAAATGTAGCGCGTTACTACCCACCTCTTGTTAGCATTGCAGGTTTTGACTATCGTGGCTCTGGTGTTCCACAGGGCTCAGTTTTGAGGCTACTGTTGTTAATTTTGTATCTGCGTCCTTTGGGTCCATTTTGAGAAAACATGGGATATTACTTCCCTTCATCATACAGTATGCTTCATCTGCATAACTTAGACCTGTTGTCTTTAAAGGATAGCTTTCTTTTTTTCAACCTGGACCTTGTTTCTAGGAGTTTATATGTGCATTTACTCACCGGTAAAGTTTCTGCATCAGTTTGAGTCTTTTGAAAGAAATTACGTTGAGTTGCCCTTCGGTGAACACCCAGTATCATGGTGGAGACGGGGGTGTCTCTCATCCATCTAAGTTTCCCGTTAGATGGGTTTCCCGTTGGTTTCCCGTTTACAAACATTGGCAGTTGCTAGGCAATCAGGGGGCAAAAAAGCCTGTTGGTACTGCAGTCTACGGCCAAACACTCATATCATTCATAAAAATATAAAGTAACCTGACGAAGCAAACAGAGATCGTTGTGTTTTAAATTATATTGTATAAATCTGTATTTTGATGACGAATAAAAAAATACCGACACAGCGTTGCTGTTTTAAATTTCTATTACCATTACACTAACGTGGTAAGGCAGTCATCACCAGAAACAGCATTTTTCTGGTTAAAACATGGATATTATTGGTGTTGGACCTCATTTGAAATTTGCCTGAAATACCCGAGTTAGAAAGCGGCTTAAACTTTGGTTTAGACTCTTTGTTTAAACCAAAATGGTCCCAACAGTCTGCAGCAGGTTCTGCTCCGTGTCGTCTTCACCTCCTCCATACAGGAGCAACTTTCACTAGTCTGGATTAAACCAGGCAAAGACGACATCATCACTACGTTTGGAAAGGAGCTGATTCCAGCTGTTAGGGACTAACACGCATTGCTGTTGGTAAGTTTCGCTGCTTGTGTAACGTTCTGCTTTATTGTGGATGAAATCCTGGTGGACAGCAGACAGACTAGCTAACTGCTAACAAGCTAACGGTAGAAACTCAAACACCATCTGATTTACGACCCCGTACTTTGTATTAAATCTCCGGGATGCGTTGTTATGCAGCGTGAATGTCTGTAAACGGCTCCACCATCAGTTTCTTCTTCTTTTTATTCTCCGTGTGTGAGCAGAGGACGGCTGTCACAGCTACAGTGTGAGCAGAGGGGGGGTGTTTTACAGGCAAAAGGGTGGGGGAGGGGCGGCTGTATCCCAGCTAGAGTGTGAGGAGAGGCGGCTCACAGCTACAGTGTTGGGATGCAGCCGTGAAATGATCAATGACTGGTCGCGGCCGTGATACTGGTATTGTTCCAGTACCAGTCTCCCCACTACAACACGGGGATCATTTCTGCCACCGCGGTGGTTTAATCTGACATGGTGACCATGGTTACCATGGTGACCATGGTGAAAGACTAAATAAATCATGGATCTGAACCTGCAGAAGTTATCAGAGGGTTTCTGAAGACAGTCACTCCTACTGTCCTGTTATCACCATGGTAACGGTTTACAACTCCTACTGTCCTGTTATCACCATGGTAACCGTTTACTTGCATGTAACCGAACAAATACCAGGACTCCAACATTATATTTCCAGACACTTTCACGTCATCATGACCTCATCTGCATTAAAAGTCGAGTCTTGCGTGTAAACACGCATCTTCTCATAGTTCAGTAATGCTTTCCTGGGTTTTCTTGCCCCCTGGTTGCACGTGCATCCCATCTGTGAAGTTGCTCGGAAACCATCTATAAGACATGATCTTCTGTAAAACTCCTTGATTTCTTCAACACTTTAAGTAGAACGAACGAACGAACGAATGAGTACTTTTGTCCTGTGAGTTCAGAGTTTCGCAAATTGTGTTTTTGTTGTTGTCTGGGTAGCAGCTGTACTACAGAAGCGCGCATCGCCCTGAAAAGTGTGTAGTACACCCTGATAACTAATGGAAAGCTAAATCTGGACTCACAGGACAATCGTACTCATTCGTTCGTTCATTCTACTTCAAGTACTGGTGAACTAAAGGAATTGTAGTTCTAGGTCTAGGTTGAAAAAAAAAAACAAGTTATCCTTGAAGTCTACATCTAGTTCATTCACAAATCACTCCAAGTCACCTTTCATTGAACCCGGAGACACCCCAACTCAAACAACATGTTTAAATGTGTATTTAATGAAAAAGAATCCTACAACTGTTTCCAGGTCCACAATTTCCTGAACAAGAACCACGACCAGTTCAGGACAGAGGTGGTGGAGCTTTTCGCCAGGAGTCGGCTTCAGGTAATCCAGCAGAAACAGAGAACTCACAACCTGTAGGGAAAAACATGAAGTGAAGGAGTAAGGCAACATTATGGCTGCAGCGTGTCCATTACCGGATATCAATTATGTTTCATAATCACACCTCCCTCAGTTCCCTTTTACATTCATCAGAAAGACAGAGTAAGAGTCATCTTTCATCTGATAAGAGGAATAAACCACAGGACAATTTAATGTAAAGAGGAAACATTTATCTTTTTCCTGATTTTGTATTATAATGTATTAAGACGTTTTGAAAGATGGAAATTTAAACAGAATCGAGTGAGTTGTAAACTTCATAAACCCATATTTTATTCCCAGTAGAACATAAACAACACAGCGGACAAAAAAGTATTGAACACGTCAACTTTTTTCTCAGAAAATGCATTTCTAGTAGAGCTATTGACATGAAATTTTCACCAGATGTTAAATATAGCACAAGTCATGCACACATACAAATGAATGCTAACATTCATGGTGGCAGCAATATGTCTGTAGAAAGTTGAAACAGGAGCAACAAAAAGCTGAAGATAGCATGAAAAATGCGGGCAGGAGAGATATTGTAGCAAATCGAGCAATCAAAGCTTTATTCATAAAGCTCTTTTACATACCAAAGGTGAACAAAGTGCTACACAGGAGAATAAACAATAAAAGACAAAATCATAATAAAGATAAAATCTTAAGACAGTAGTATAATGAATAATAAAAAGAGTAAACAAGAACAATAAAAGGCAAGAAGACAAGTAAAAACTTAATGATTGTGCTCTCTGGATGTAAAAGCAAGAGTAAAGAAAGGGCCTGGAACTTTTTACAGATGTGTTACGACGCGATGGTAAACATCACCCTGGAACTACTTTTTACAGACGTGTTACTACACGATGGTAAACATCACCCTGGAACTGGACTTTTTACAGAAGTGTTACAACACGATGGTAAACATCACCCTGGAACTATGATACCACACATCACACACCGTGACCTTCGAAATGTCCAGACCCTTCGAGATCAGTAGATCTAAGGTGTGTCCTCTATTGTGTGTGGGCTCTGTCACATGCTGAGTCACCCCGAAGTTGTCCAGAGTGTTACTCATGTCTTTGGTCCCTTTGTCCTGATGACAGTCAAAATGGATGTTAAAATCACCAGTGATAACAAGATGGTCAAAGTCCGCACAGATCACAGACAACAGTTCAGTAAAATCATCATTAAAATCGGCAGAGTATTTGGGCGGCCGATAAATATTTAGAAACATGACTCTGGATGAGGCCGTCAGCTGTAAAGCCACATATTCAAAAGAAGGGAAATCCCCAAGAGATAACTGTGTGGCTGTAGCACAGGTGGAAGAGCAGTCGTCTTTCAACCGGAGGGTCAGGGGAATCGATTCCAGGCTTCCCCAGACTGCATGCTGAAGTGTCCTTGGGCAAGACACTGAACCCCAAGTTGCCTCCCGGTGTGCCTATCGGGGTATGAATGTGTGTGTGATCGTGCGTGTGACTGGGGGAATGTGATATGTAGTGTAAAGCGCTTTGAGCGGTTAGTATGACTGGAAAAGCGCTATATAAGTATAGTCCATTTACCATATACAATGGTAGACATCACCGTGGAACTACTTTTACAGACGTGTCACTACACAATGGTACACATCATCATGGAACTACTTTTACAGACATGTTGCTACACGATGGTAAACATCACCCTGGAACTACTTTTTACAGACGTGTTGCTACACAATGGTACACATCATCATGGAACTACTTTTTACAGACGTGTTGCTACACGATGGTAAACATCACCCTGGAACTACTTTTTACAGATGTGTTGCTACACGATGGTAAACATCACCGTGGAACTACTTTTTACAGACATGTTGCTACACAATGGTAAACATCACCCTGGAACTACTTTTTACAGACGTGTTGCTACACGATGGTAAACATCACCCTGGAACTACTTTTACAGATGTGTCGCTACACAATGGTACACATCATCATGGAACTACTTTTACAGACGTGTTACTACACGATGGTAAACATCACCCTGGAACTACTTTTTACAGACGTGTTGCTACACGATGGTAAACATCACCCTGGAACTACTTTTACAGATGTGATGCATCAGAATCCTAATGAGCTCATAATTTACATTAAATGGTGAAATAACTATCTGATGATAAAACTTCATCATCTGATGCTTTCTGTTGTTGGTTAATAAGATTCTTTTATACTAGAAAACTGTGTAAAAAAGAAACAATTCTGCTGATTTGGGTCCCTGGTGTTCCGCAGTTTTACTGTGTTAGTGTTTGTCATCTAGATGATTTCTGAGCTGTTCCGGAAGGTTCAAGATAATTACATCCAGCAGAGAGAGCTGGGGTGGAGAGGGAAAGGGCTCCGCCACCAGCCCTCCACCTCTGCTTCACACTTCCTCCAGTCCCTGACGGAGCTAACCACCCGCTTGGACAGGTACCAACACGCTGACCAAGAGAGATAGAATAAGACTAGGAGTAATGTAGGAGTAATCTAGTGTAAAATTATGATGTGGTTATGGACCTTTTCCATAACTTGTTAGGTACACTGATGGCTGGTCCATCTCTGGACTGGAATAAGTAGCATTATAGGATGGATGGATGGATGGACGGATGATGGATCATGGATGGATGGACGGATGGACACTTTGATGGGTAGATAAATGGATAGATGACAGATGGATAGATGGATGGACAGATGGATGGATGGATAAAGAGCTGTGGATGGATGCATGAGATGACCTGGATGGATGGATGGATGAATGGATGGATGGATGGATGGATGGAGGGATGGATGAAGGATGGATGGATGGATAAATGGATGGATGAAAGAAAGGAAGGAAGAAAAGAAGGAAGGGAGGGAGAAGAGAGAGGGAAAGAAAGGAAGAAAGGGAGAGAGAGATGAAAAAATAGAGGGGAAAAAGAGAAGAGAGAGAAAAAAGGAAGAAAGGAGGAGGGATGAGAAAGGAAGGAAGAAAGGAAGAGAAGGAAGGAAGATGGATGGATGGATGATAAGGGATGGATGGAGGAGGAAGAAGGAAGAGAAAAAGTGGATGGATGGAAAGATGAATGCATGAATGGATGGATAGTTGAATGCATGGATGGATGCATGAATGGATGGATGGATGGATGGATGGATGGATGGATGGATGGATGGATGGATGGATGGATGCATGGATGGATGGATGGATGGATGGATGGATGGATGGATGCATGAATGGATGGGGATGAATGATGGATGGATGAATAGTTGAATGCATGGATGGATGCATGAATTGATGGATGGATGGATGGATAGATAATGCATGAATGGATGGATGGATGAATGGATGGATGATGGATGGATAGTAGGTGAATGCATGGATGGATGCATAGATGGATGAATGGATGGATGGATGGATGAATGCCTGCATGAAGGATGGATGATGAATGGATGAATGGATGAATGATGGATGAATGGATATGAATGCATGGATGGATGCATAAATGGATGGATGGATGCATTGATGGATAAATGGATGGATGGATGGATGGATGGATGCCTGCATGAAAGGATGGAAGATAAATGGATGGATAAATGGATGGATGGATGGATGCATTGATGGATGGTTGTAAATGGAAGTTATATGATGGTGGAAAGCATTTTTTTCACCTAACAACATTTGAACAAGGACTTAGAAACCTTTTCGTTGTAGTTTTAGGTAATAGTTGTAGATTTAGATAGTAGTAGTAGTAGTAGTACTCTGCTGTTCTGCATGTGTACATTTAAGAATTGTACTTGTGTCGTGTGGACTGAGCTGTTTTGTCTCCGTGTAATCTCAGGTGCAGGACGACTTTCATCCGTTGTTTGAAGCCAAACTACGTCAAGGTAACATCAGCGACTGGAAGCTGAGGACTTCAGTGTTTCACGCTGATTGTTTGTGGAGTGTTTGCTGAGCATTAGATACGTATGGACTGAAAAAAAACATAGATACATATGGACTGAAAAAAAAAAAAGATACGTATGGACTGGCTACAGACATGTGAAGTAGTGATGAATAGTGAGCTTTTGTTCTTGGCTTCTCCTGTATTTGAATCCAACATGGCGCTGTAAAGCTTGTTACATACTCCACGAGAAGCGAGAACTTTGTTCTTGCCCGTGAGGCTGCAAGAACAAGAAAAAAGTTTGTTTTTGTCAAGTCATTTCATACTCCACAAGAAGCTCTGCGACCGCTGGGGGGTGGGGGGTGACGGTGTTCACCCAGTGATTATCCATTTATAATAAACTTCGTCCGTGGCAGGACGGAGTTGCGCACGCGGTGGTGTCCGTGTATTCAAACGTCTTGTGTGTTGTTTACATTTTCGTACTTTCTCACCACCTCGATCAGGTGTTTATTAAAACTATCCATTCAACGTCGCATCTGTGGAAATACGGAAGTGACAACTCCGCTTCAAACGTCTGTGTTAACCCTGCCCGCCTCAAATGTCTGACCAATTACACAATACTTCTCGTAGGTCCCCGAGAAGAAAGTTCTGCTCAGCCGAGGAGTATAGAACAAGCCGCAAGCGTCCTCAAACACGTCTGCGAGAACAAAATGACGTCATTTTGTTCTCGAGGCCCCAAGAACAAGAAGGTTCTCGCTTCTCACAGAGTATGTAGCAGCCTTAACACATGTAAGGGATTTAGTTACCTGATGATTATTACTGATGAAAGAAAGGCTGATGTGTGGTCCTGTACACCAGCCAGCTGTTTACCCATCCATTATCCATGCTGGCAAATGAGAAGGACCCATTCCACATGAGGAGTAGAGCTCTGGTGTTTCAAGCTCAAGTTCGGTTTATTTACTGTGTATAGCACAACTTCTACATCCGTGGATGGCCAAAGTGCTGCACAGACGCACACTAGGTGCCAAAAACAAACACTTCTAAAAACAAAATAAAAATAAATTATAAAGATTTAAAAACATAAAACCAACAAAAGCAATGAAGTACAATAAAATACAATAAGAACATCAGGACCAGTACAGATATCTACTACACGACTAAGATGGCTGAGGGAAGTGCATACCAAAGACGGGGAGCAAAGACAGAAAACGCTCTTCTGCCCTTGGAAATGCACCTGGATCTGGATCCTCCAAGAGAAACGTTGTAGAGGACCTCAGAGATCTAGGAGGCGTGTAGTTAGTAAGACGGTCAGACAGGTATGGTGGAGAGGGGCCTTTTAAGGCTTTAAAGACCAGCAACAAAACTTTAAACTGCACTCTGAGATAGATGGGGAGCCAGTGAAGGCCAGCAAGAATGGGGGTAACATGCTCATGTCGGCTAGTTCCCGTTAGCATACGGGCCGCTGCATTTTGGGCTACCTGAAGCCACTGAAGGGACGCTTTACTGAGTCCCTGATAAAGGGAGTTACAGTAATCGAGCTGAGACATGATTAACTGATGGGTGACTTTTTCCAGATCACGTTTGAGAATATCAGGTTTGGCTTTGGATAAAACTCCTCAGTGATAAAAAAACACAAAAACAAACAACAACAAAAAAACATTTTGAACAATTATTAATATGTTTATCAAATTTCAATGAGTCATCAACTGTAACTCCCAGGCTCTTAGTATGAAAATGCTTGAAAGAGGACCAGGGCACTCAAAGCATTATCCAGGGCTGAGGACTGCCCGAAAACAAGGACCTCGGTTTTTTCCTGATTCAGGTGTTGGAAGTTTTGTGACATCCAAACTTTGAGTTCTTTGAGGCAACTGAGCAATCTGGTCACTGAGCCGTCTTTACTGTTAGAGCCGTTATTTGCAATATTCTGTAAAATTGGGTTCACTACTCCATACACTACGAGTAATTAAAAGCTTTAAATATTATTCTACATCAGCTGTGAAAGTAATGGGGCTGAAAATCATCCTCCAATCATCTCTGCATTCCTGAACTTTTTCATTTGTCTACTGGCTAGTAAGAACGGGTAATTGGCGAGACTGATCAATGAGAGTGATTGATTGGCAAGAGGAATACTGCGACCCAGAAGCTGTGCGCACTCGTCTGACGTTTACAGCAGGTAGCTAACATCAGTCTGCTAGCAGTTAGCAACGTTCAGACAACGATATTCCGTTTACTTGCGTTTGTGACATGATGGAGAATCTGTAGCTGCTGTCTGCTGAACACCAGAGTGGCTTGTGGGAGGGAGCTGTGAATCTAGCAGGTTGGTCTTGCACATATGCATTATTCAAAAACTCGCTAACAGTTATAACGGCTGCCCCGTCTCCACCATAATGCTAGACGTTCACCGAAAAGCGACTCAAAGTAATATCTTCCCAAGGAGTCAAAGTGATGCAGAAACTTTACCAGTGAGTAAATGCATGTATAAACTACTAGAAATAAGGTCCAGGTTGAAAAAAAAAAAGAAACTTATCCTTTAAGGGGGACATAGATTTGGACGTCATATCATAACAATATTAAAAAATATGATTTATAAAGCTCTGCCCAAGAGAGAGCATTTACAAAAAGAATGAAAGGGGGCCAAAAATTGATCCCTGGGGGACCCCACAGGTAAGTGGGGAGGAGACAGAGAAGCCCTGTCCCAGCTGGACTGTAAAAGTCCGGTCAGACAGATATGATTGGAATCAGCTGAGAACATTACCCCTCAGTCCCACACTATGTTCTAAACGGAGATCAATATCTGGTGATCAACCGTATCAAACGCTGCCGTAAGGTCCAAAAGGAAGAGAGCAGCTGAGTGACCTGAATCTAGAGATAAGAAGAGATCATCAAAAAATGTTAAAAGCTCCGTCTCCATCTCTGTGCTGTGAGCAGGTTTAAAACCAGACTGGAATTTGTCAGAAATCTTTGTGCTCCAGAAAATCTTGCAGCTTTTGTAGGACTAATTTTTCCAAGATTTTTGAAATTAAAGGAAGTTTCGAGATCTGGATCTGGGTTAGGTTTTTTAAGAAGAGGCTGTACTACTGCATGTTTAAGAGACGATTGAACACAGCCGGTTAGCAGGCCCAGTATAACTGAGCCAACTGAAGGAAGGATTTATCCCAAAAACTACTTTAGTTTCAGTGGTTATACTGGCAGTGTAGAGCATTATCATCCTGCATATTGTCTCTGCTGCATTGCTTCACATTGCAGATGTAGCCAGAAAATGCTTCAGTCTAGATTTGTAGAGGCATGTTGTCATCTTGCACAGCAGACATTTTCACCAGTAAGCAACAGCAACTGTCCAACAGGAGGAACAAGTGGATTTTCTGTTAAATCATATTTCATTTCAAAGAAATATCAAACTGCCTGAATAATCCTACTTTGTCCCATTTCAGCTTCCTGGCGTCTTCGATGTGGACTATGTGTCGGCTCAGATTAGGCATGCAGGGATACTGGAGACCATCCACATCCGGAAAGAGGGTTTCCCCATACGGATTCAGTACTCCTACTTCATTCAGAGGTGCTGTCAACATAAATGGCTTCCCTCCTACACCACAACAACTTGGCATCACTGCTGAACATTTTCATCTAGTAGTCAGATTTCCAAGTTGGTCCAGCACGTCTAAAAGTCCCAGTTATCCTGGAAGAACTTCATTTCCCAGCATTCCTTTCAGAGTCATGTGACTTAGGGTGCAGCTGCTGCTGCTACAGACTGACTTGCTTTGAAGCTGCTGATAATATGTCTGCTAGAATCTGATATATGGTAGTATCTGATACCTGCTAGTATCTGATATATGGTAGTATCTAATACCTGCTAGTATCTGATATATGATAGTATCTAATACCTGCTAGTATCTGATACATGGTAGTATCTAATACCTGCTAGTATCTGATATGTGGTAGTATCTAATACCTGCTAGTATCTGATATATGCTAGTATCTAATACCTGCTAGTATCTGATATATGGTAGTATCTGATCTTTGCTATGATATCTGGTAGTATCTAATACCTGCTAGTATCTGATATATGGTAGTATCTGATACCTGCTATGATATCTGGTAGTATCTAATACCTGCTAGTATCTGATATATGGTAGTATCTGATACCTGCGTTAGTATCTGATATATGATAGTATCTAATACCTGCTAGTATCTGATATATGGTAGTATCTGATACCTGCTAGTATCTGATATATGGTAGTATCTAATACCTGCTAGTATCTGATATATGATAGTATCTAATACCTGTAGTATCTGATATATGGTAGTATCTGATACCTGCTAGTATCTGATATATGATAGTATCTAATACCTGCTAGTATCTGATATATGGTAGTATCTGATACCTGCTAGTATCTGATATATGATAGTATCTAATACCTGCTAGTATCTGATATCTGGTAGTATCTAATACCTGCTAGTATCTGATATGTGGTAGTATCTGATACCTGCTAGTATCTGATATATGATAGTATCTAATACCTGCTAGTATCTGATATATGGTAGTATCTAATACCTGCTAGTATCTGATATATGGTAGTATCTGATACCTGCTATGATATCTGGTAGTATCTAATACCTGCTAGTATCTGATATATGGTAGTATCTGATACCTGCTAGTATCTGATATATGATAGTATCTAATACCTGCTAGTATCTGATATATGGTAGTATCTGATACCTGCTAGTATCTGATATATGGTAGTATCTAATACCTGCTAGTATCTGATATATGATAGTATCTAATACCTGCTAGTATCTGATATATGGTAGTATCTGATACCTGCTAGTATCTGATATATGATAGTATCTAATACCTGCTAGTATCTGATATATGGTAGTATCTGATACCTGCTATGATATCTGGTAGTATCTAATACCTGCTAGTATCTGATATATGGTAGTATCTGATACCTGCTATGATATCTGGTAGTATCTAATACCTGCTAGTATCTGATATATGGTAGTATCTGATACCTGCTAGTATCTGATATATGATAGTATCTAATACCTGCTAGTATCTGATATATGGTAGTATCTGATACCTGCTATGATATCTGGTAGTATCTAATACCTGCTAGTATCTGATATATGGTAGTATCTGATACCTGCTAGTATCTGATATCTGGTAGTATCTAATACCTGCTAGTATCTGATATATGGTAGTATCTGATACCTGCTAGTATCTGATATCTGGTAGTATCTAATACCTGCTAGTATCTGATATCTGGTAGTATCTGATACCTGCTAGTATCTGATATCTGGTAGTATCTAATACCTGCTAGTATCTGATATATGATAGTATCTGATACCTGCTAGTATCTGATATATGGTAGTATCTAATACCTGCTAGTATCTGATATATGATAGTATCTAATACCTGCTAGTATCTGATATATGGTAGTATCTGATACCTGCTAGTATCTGATATATGGTAGTATCTAATACCTGCTAGTATCTGATATATGGTAGTATCTGATACCTGCTAGTATCTGATATCTGGTAGTATCTAATACCTGCTAGTATCTGATATCTGGTAGTATCTAATACCTGCTAATATCTGATATATGGTAGTATCTGATACCTGCTAGTATCTGATATCTGGTAGTACCTAATACCTGCTAGTATCTGATATCTGGTAGTATCTGATACCTGCTAGTATCTGATATCCGGTAGTATCTGATACTTGCTAGTATCTGATATCCGGTAGTATCTAATACCTGCTAGTATCTGATATCTGGTAGTATCTGATACCTGCTAATATCTGATATATGGTAGTATCTGATATCTGGTAGTATCTAAAACCTGCTAGTATCTGATATCTGGTAGTACCTAATACCTGCTAGTATCTGATATCTGGTAGTATCTGATACCTGCTAGTATCTGATATCCGGTAGTATCTGATACTTGCTAGTATCTGATATCCGGTAGTATCTAATACCTGCTAGTATCTGATATCTGGTAGTATCTGATACCTGCTAATATCTGATATATGGTAGTATCTGATATCTGGTAGTATCTAATACCTGCTAGTATCTGATATCTGGTAGTATCTGATACCTGCTAGTATCTGATATCCGGTAGTATCTGATATCTGGTAGTATCTAATACCTGGCTGCTAGTATCTGATATCTGGCTGAGTTAAAGGCCTCCTTCCACTGAAAACCCGTTTAACTTGCTCCTTCTGAAATACGGAGGGTTTCCCTTGTTTACTTCACATGCTGACTTGTGCGTTGCGTTCCCCCAGTCGGCTGTGCTTCCTCATCACAGAAACAATACGAAGAAAAGAGCAAATCGGGAACAGCCTCGCACTTCTCGTCACATTGAAATAGCGTTCCACGTGGGGTTTCTTCTGTCATTGGAAGGCAGGTAACCCTCCACTACACACTAGAAGTAAAGACGGCACGACTGTAGCTTCGGAGTTGAGAAGCTAATTGTAACTGTTTGTTAGCATGGCGGGGCAGCTTGTTTGTCGGCTCTATTTCCTGTCTGTAGCGAAATAAGAGCGGAGGGCGGAGCTTCCTTCATACACTGATGGGAGGCAGCCAATCAGACGGAAATTCATGAGAAGGACCTGGAAAAGCTGCCGTTGGACCACAAGCCTCTCTCTTCTAGTATACAAATACAGCTGGATACAAAGATACTAGAAGGTTTTTTAAACAGAAACGATGCAGAATGCATTCAATAATAATGGAGAACACAGAAATATTAATGAAATGACCACGGAAGTACAACTTTTAAGGAGTTTTTGGGATCTTTGTTCTCAGAGCAGAACATCGTTGTATCTCTCAGAATATGAGCGATACAACCTCACCGCTATCTGCATATATTGGTATTGGTTGATATTTGATTTTGGAAATGAGAGTTGGACAATATCTGGTATCGGTAAAAAAGCCTATATCAAACATCCCTCGATTCAATCCAGGAGAGCTTCCAGTCTCCGTTTAACTGGATTTCTTTTCCATCTTTCAGACCCAGCGTTCTTCCTTCCACAGCTTCAGCTCCACTTCATGTTGCCTTCAGGATCCTCACGCCACTTCAGTGCTGCATCAGAGACGTTGGGCCATTTTTGCTGCTTGCATGAGCTGAGCATGATGTGTTCATCTCTCAGGTACGGGGCTCTGCTGAACCAGCGGAGCGGTGAGCCGTCAGACAGGGAGCTGACGCTGGCTCTGCTGGACATGCTGGGAGCTGAGGAGGGGCAGTACCAGCTCGGACTCACCAAGGTGCCACTTTGCCAGTGCAGGCCTTTTTCCTTTGGTGAAGTGATGCAGGTTTCCTGTGTGATACTCTCTGTGCATGTGTGTGTTAGGTGTTTCTGAAGGAGCCTCTGCACCAGCAGCTGGAGGATAAATGGAGCAGCACTCAGACCTGGGCTGCCATCACCATCCAGAGGAACATCAGGGGCTTTCTCTGCAGGAGGAACTTCAGGTTCTTCAAACAAAAGGCCATCGTCATCCAGAGCCACATCAGAGGGCACCAGGCCAGGTATGCAGACCACAGCCATGTGCTCCAGTCGTCTCATGTCTCAGCCTTTTTAAGATGATGCATACAGCCCGTGTAGATGTGATTTATGCTTCATTCATATGTCAAGTCAAATCAAATCAACTTTATTAGCCCTTTCCAGTACCCAATGGACACACAGACAGGCCTTTTCCACTGCACATTTTCGTAACCCTTCCACACGGCACGCTTTATTTTAGGGCTGGGCGATATGGACCAAATATCATATCTTGATATATTTGATTTTAGATGAGGATATGTGATATATACCGATATTTTTACCCTAATTTGTCTGAAAGTTTAATTTCATATCAAAAAGCTGTTTCTTAGTATTGAAACATGTTTAGTAAGGCTGGGAAAAAATATCGATACGCTGAAATATTGTAATATTTTCATTTGCTGATATCATGCTGATAATTTATAAAACGTGGTATCGATCGGAGAAGAAGGGATAGGGGGGGGGGGAAGGGGGGGAAAGAGGGGGGGGGAGGGAACGGAGGGGGGAGGGGGGGGGAAACCCAAAACCAGGGAATAAAAGACGGGCTGAGGATGGGGAGAACCAGATCAAAAACCAGCGCGGGATTGGATTGATCCGAACGGCAGGAAAAGGACTGGGGCCGAGGGCATAGGGGGGGGGAAGGGGATTGGGGGGGGGTTTATATCGGGGGACCTTCCTGCAATATTGGGGGGTCTCTTGGGATGCACCGGGGATAAACGGGTGGAGGGGCGGCAATTTACTACAACCGTAAATAAGTAAGAAGAACCACTTACATACCTCCCTGGAATGGGGAATGAATATGAGCGCGTCCTGACCAACTAGAGAGTTGTCTATTTTACTAATAAAATCTCGTGAGATTTCATCTTTCAGTCACAAAATCTCACGGGTTTTTGTGGAATCTCTCAAGATTTCGTAGGATAACGATGAAATCTCGCAAGATTTCGTTGGTAAAATAGATCAATATCATGTTTTTAAATATCTATATGAAATCTACATATAAAAATATTGCGATATTTCAGTGTATCGATATTTTTTCCCAGCCTTAATGTTTAGCGTAAAGGTATCGCTCCACTGCAGTGATGGAACTGACTAAACACTGGTTAGAAATGTTTTTTAAATCAACGTAATTTAAGAAAGTTGGCTGTTTTTTTTTTTATTTCTTTGTAAAAGTCTTGGGGAGGATTGTCTTCCAGACAGTTTGAAAGGGGGAAAAATATGATAGTGAAATATCATGATATTTTCATATGTGATAGATTTGATTTAAAAGGGATGATCTATTTTACTAATGAAATGTGTGAGATATCATGTTTTGTCAAATCTATGAGATTGGACTGGATAAAAAGAGGAGTGGGAGGGTGGGGGAGATATTTCCCCATATTAAAAAATAGAGGTGCTATAAGTAGGTGAGGAGGAGCAGGGATAAAAAAAAAAGAAGAAAAAATCACAAAATTATCGAGATAAAAAATATGAAAATATTAAATTAATATAGAATATATATGGGATATCATAAGCTATTATAGTGTATCAATGGGAGAATCCATGGGAAAGTGGATGGTGTGACGATTTAGGGGTAGGTCTAAGGGAGGAATAAACGAGATGAAGTACAGAAACCACGCAGATAGGGAAATAGAGTGATGGATAAAGGAAAAAAAAGTCAGATGTGGTTTAAAGAGATGCAATGTATAGGGTGATAACAAGAGAAAGAGGAAAAAATATAGAAGTAATACATCAATATTATTAAATCCTGAATAGTGGGTGGTAGTGGTATGACAACAGTGAGGAGTGGGCAGAGACAACCAGTAGTAAGGAGTGGACTAATTCTCTCATTTGGGGAAGAAAGCTGTCTTGGGGGAAATAAAAAGTGGTAGGGGTGTAATAAGAGGGGGAAGAATGTAAAAAATATGGAAATTAAAAATATAATGGTTATGAATAAAATTATATGGTTATGGAAGTTACTAGGAATTTAGAAATTTTTAAAAATAACAAAAATATTTAGAGAAAAAAAAACAATTAAGGGGAGAGGAGGAAGGATTAGAGATGGGAGTTAAGAAAGCTGCGGCTGGGGGTGAGGTAGTTGCAGGAGCGAGAAAAGATGTATAGGAGTATAAACTAAGGTGATAATATTTCTACTAAGTTGAAGAATTCTTGTCTTCCAGAGGATCAGTATTGGTGGCTACGGAGAAGAGGATAGAATGATGACGGAGAAGAAGAAAATCTAACTAAAGCGTATAATCCTGGATTAGAAGTAACGGGGATGTGGATGGAGCAGAAGTGATGGGGAAGCGGAAGGAGAGTGGGGGAGGCCACATAAAGAGGAAAGAGGGAAAATAGGGTACAAAATCATAGAAAAAGGCGGGATAGAGATGAAGTAATGAGAAAGAGGTGGAGTGCGTTTTTTAGTAAAAATGTACATAATTGTTTATACTAAAAAAATTACATACTTGTGTATTTTTAAACAATTTTAATTAAATAATATTAACAAAGATAAAATAAAAAAAGAATAGAAAAAAGGAAAATGGAAAATATATAGGTATAAAATAAAGATATAAAAATAAAAATGGTATAAAAGATATATTAGATAAAAATCGAGAAATGTAATATGAAGACAAAGAAAAATAATTTATTAGAGAGAAATAGAAAAGATTTATAAGGGTGAATCCAATTCTGAAAAGGAACATCCCCCACAGGTGAAAAGGAGGACAAGTGGGACAGAGTGTTAGAAGGGAAGGTGGGGAGAAGTGCAAACTAATAGAACTAGTTATAGCTTAAAATATGGAGGATTGAGTAATAGGGTGGGTAGAGGAGGTGTTGAAATGAGGAGAGAATAGGCGGAAGTCAAAGGGGAAAGGATGGGGAAGGGCGAGAGGGACAAGAAAAGGGAGCAAGAATGGGAAATATTCTAAAAATAGTTTGCAAACAGGGGTGGCACAGGAGGGCGGGCAGGTGCCGCATAGCTGGTATCTGTGGGCCTCGGCATATAGCTCCGAGAATAGCCCTAATAAATGTTGATAGGAAATCGTCTATGGAAATAGCGATGAGAATATGTGGATCAGAATATGGGGATAAAAAAATAAAATTAAAAAAATTTAGAATTAAATAGATCTATTAAAAAAAGAAGTCATTAGAAAACGATAAAATAATGAAAGTAAGGAAGCAAATTAAAGGAAGGGCTGGAAGATGAGAGAATATGGGACGAGTAGAAAACGGGGATGGCGAAGGGGAGAATTAAGGGAATGCGGAGGGGGAGGATGAGTTTAACACAGAGTGGAAAAATGCTCAATCCTCAAAGTAAAAATCTCCAGAAAAGAAAAGTAGATTAGGGAATTTAGGGGGATAGATTGAGGTAAATATAAGGGTTGAATGGCCCAAAAATTGAGAGTGAGAAATCCCAGAATGGAGGAGGAGAAGGTGAATAACAGAGGAAAAATAGTTATAAATGAAATATAAATATTAGAAAGGAAATATAAAATTTAAAAATAGGTTTAATTAATTTAGTATTTGCCTAAGTATGGAAAAGATATTTTAATTTCAAAATATATTAAAATTAGCGGGGCGGGCAAATAGTAGTGGGAGTGGTTAAGTTATTTCGATAGAAAATGTAATTTTGTTAGAAAAAATTTATTTTTTTTAAGAGAATAAGTTGTTATAAAAAGATTAAAGTGTGATAAATAGCTATGGGGGGGTGAACCGGGAGGGGAGGGGAATGGAGGGGAGTGCAGCGGCGCGGGGTGAATACCTGGAGTGAGCAGCCACACAGGCACGGAGGGCGCGAGGTGTAGTGGGAGGGTAACAGCAGGGATGAGAGGGGACATCAAGGAAACACGAGAGGAAGGTGAGATATTTTGTGATACATATTCAAATGCATATTTTCTTAATATATTGAAGTCTCATGGATATAGATGATGAAGTTCGGGAGATGGGGAGGTAAAAGGTGCGGAGTAAGTAGTTAAAAAGTGCCGGGTGGTTAGCTAGGAAGTGCTGGATATCTCGGGGAAGATGTGAATGACATAGTGTGGGGGGAGGGGAGTGGGGAATGAAGAGGGGGGGGGGGGGAAGTGTAAAAAAGAGGGTGGGGGCGGAAGGAGGGCGGGCCGGGGCACGCGGGAGAGAGGAAGGATGTGACGCAGCAGGAGAGCAAGGGGAGCGAACAGTAGGAGGACGTGGGGGTGAGCTGGGGTGAAGGGAGGGAGCGGGGGTGAGGTCAGGGAAGGGAGTAGGGTAAAGCGGGGCAAAGGAGCGGGTGAGGTAAGGTCTCATAGTCAGAGGTAGGGTAGGGAGACAAGGGGATTCTGAAAGGAGGGGACGTGACGAATGGCTCAGGGAGGAGGGGTGAAAAATTTGAAGAGAAAAAAGGCTTATGAAAGGGTGGGGGAAGAAAAAATGATTATATAGGGAGGAAAGTAAAAGGAGGGAAAAATCTAAATGAGAAGATGGGAGAGTAGGAAGAGTGAATTGTAAATATGAATAATAATGGCTATGACTGGAAAAAGAGAAAAAGAGTAATAAAAAATGGAAAGGACGGGGAGGGGAGTGATCGGGAGGTGAGGAAAAAATTCTGAGAAAGTAGAGGTGTAAGCGGGGAGAAGAGGGAGAAATCAGCAGGAGAAGAGTCAGCGCTCAGAGAGAGACAAAATAAAAGGTCCAGAAATAACAACTACGAAACATCAGAGGGAATGCGGGTGTTGAGGAAGACGATTATCCAATGGGAGGGGGATGGGGAAAGAATAGGTCCCATTGATGGAGTATTGCAAAGGGAGAGCGGTGCAGAGAGCATGAGTATCCTTTACGGCGGAGAGGTCCTGGATCTTATACTGTTGATGTTATGGTCTGCTGCATAACTTTATCCAAAGCAGACACTTTTCTCGTATGAGATGTTGCTTGGGAAAGGGCAAAAAATACACCCAGTTGCCCAGCCTCTCAGGATGCCCAATGTGGGAGTTGCATGTACCCCATGCACACGTTTGACCATTTTAAACTAGAAAAACCACAGACACATAAAAACGAATGAACAAAAACAGACTAACTTCAGTGCACTTCAATGTACGTTCAAGCAGAGAATGTCCGAGTGCATTGGGTTAGCTGTGCTCACTGTGATTGGCTCATTGCGTTTGGGGGCGCAGTTTAGCCATAGGTCAATTAAAGGAATAGTTCGCCCACAGAATGATGTAACTTTATCTTCCACTTCCCCTCATGGTGAGCAAGACTCTGGAGCACGTTTTTAATATGTCAAATGCAGCCGGTGATCAGGAAGGCTTCTTGTTTCCCCCAACTTAAGTCCACAAAAACTTGTCAATGTTCCTCCATACTGCTCGTGCAATGTAATCCAAGTATCCTGAGTGGGTAGCATCCAGAGTTTATTCGAAATTACCTCATTTAGTATATTTTTAGAGCCTAAACAGTACTACAACTTACTTTCATGAAGCGTGTATATTCGCGTTCACAAAACTACGGCAGCCGCAGCAGACAAGATCGCGCGTTCTCTTTTTCTTTCTTTGTTTTAAATCAATATCCAACCCCTCTTGGACCCTCTTGAGTTTGTCTGCAGCTCTGTCGCTCTTAGCACAATGTAAAAAGCGAATTTCTTCTACACTTGCATTATCAGCAGAGTTGGCTCTGAACGTCGAGGCTTCCATAGTTTCCTGAACATGCATATGCATGCATCGCAGAAGTAAGATGTACGACTGTTTCGGCTCTAAAACTATACTAAATGACGTCATTTCCAGTAAATTCTGGACGCTACCCACTCAAGACACTTGGATTACATTGGACGAGCAGTATGGAGGAATATTGACAAGTTTTTGTGGACTTTTATGGACCTTTTTGGCTCGGACCCCGGTGAACTCCATTATATGAAAGCTGGGGGAAAACGAGAAGCCTTCCTGATCGACGGCTGCATTTGAGATATTAAAAAAGTGCTGCAGAGTCTTGCTCACCATGAGGGGAAGTGGTGAAGTGGTGGTTAGCACCGCAGCCTCACAGTAAAAAGGTTACTAGTTTGAGTCCCGACTGGGGAGGGGTTCGAACAATTCCAACAGTTCCATTCTGTGTGGAGTTTTCATGTTCTTCCATGTATGCGTAGGTTCTCTCCGGGTTCTCCGGCTTCCTCCCCCGTCCAAAAACATCACGTTAGGTTAACTGATCACTCTAAATTGTCTCTAGGAATGAATGTGAGCGTGAATGGTTGTCTGTCTCTCTGTGTTGGCCCCGCGACAGACTGGCGACCTGTCCAGGTGCACCTGCCCCTCGCCTCATAATAGCTGGGATAGGCTCCAGCAACCCCCGCGACCCTGAACTGGATAAGCGGTACAGAAAATGACTGACTGACGTGACAGAATAAAAAGCTAGACGAAAAAGGTAGGTCTTCAGCGTAGATGTAAAAGGGCACAGGTCAGTAGTGATATGAATGTCAGGAGGCAGCGAGTTCCTTTTCAACTCAGAACGCAGAAATAAGACATGATGAAGATGCGTTAAAGGGCTGATGACACCACCTTAACTTCAAGTTACTTTGCCATACAATAACACACCAAGACAAAATCAGTAGTTCTGTGCAGTTCGAAGTTAATCAGACACGTAAATATCCGATGTTTAGGAGGCTTAGTTAAGCGCTAATAGCTTCTCACTAGTGAACCAAGCTTCCATAACGTGACGTCAGCGAGATACGGAGTTGCGGATCGCTCATTGATTTACACGTATAATCAAAGTCGTGGAAAACATAAAAGATGCTCCAGAACAGCTGGACTGGAACTGGTTTGTGTGGTGGATCATCAGCCAGTTCAGAATAACGATGATGATGAGGAGGAATTTGGGGACATCACATTTTACAACCTAGAACCGAAGTAGAACTGTAGTCAGCTGTCTACAGTCTGTCTCCAGCCTCAGGTCCACTTGGTTCAGCTAAAAGCTGCGATGCCGACTCACCGAGCGACTCACAACTGTAAGGAGCTGCACCGGTTTCACAGAGTCAGACTGACAGAGGAGAGGCTCATTCCCTGCGTTAGCTTGCGGCTAACAGCTAGCCGTGGCAAATAATTAGCCTTTAAAAAATGAGAAGATAACAACTTCCATGGTTCCAGTGGACTTTTAAATAGTTACCGTTTCTAAAGATGAGGATGGAGGGAAGGGTGTGTGTGTGGGGGGAGGTGGGGGGGGGATGATGGGAGGGGGGGGGAGTTGTGATAAAAGAGGAGGGGGGGTGTCGGTGCGGAGGGGGGGGGTGGGTGAGATGAGGAAGGAAGGAAGGAAAGAAAAAAAAAAAGAATAGAGGGGAAGTGGAGGGTAAGGAGGAGAGTCCGAGGAGAAGAGAAGAGAGAGGGGGAGAGAGGGGAGGGGGCAGAGGGACCTATGAACCCGTCTCTATAATAAATAAAAAAATAAAGAAATTAAGAAAAGGAAAAAAGAACTAAGAAGAATAAAATACAGAAAAAGAAAAGAGCTGATGAAAAGAAAAAAATAAAAGAAAAATCTGAAAGTGAGATGTGGAGTCGGGGCGGAGGAAGGAAGATAATCAGCTTTATGCACTGGTCTATAAAACACGGAGGAAATGTCAAAAACATGTCATCAGCACTTTAAGGATTGAAGAATGTTCTCAATAACCAGAGAAGTCGTGGATGGTTTTAGGGTGCATCACGTCAACATTTGGTTTGTGTCTCATTCTGGGTCAAGAAGATTGTTTCTACATGATCTCTGCAGGTGCCAACTGTCCAGTCCTTCATGAGGGTTAAATCTGAGCGTTTTACTGTTCTCAGTGTCTGACAGAAAACACGATCCGGAGGCTGGACTGACAGGAGGGATCGTCTCAGACTAAAACACCCTGCTGTAAATGTAGAGAAGCTGGTTCAGCAGCAGACTAAGCGCCGCTGCCCTCCTCTGTCTTTCAGGAAGTACTTCAAGCGTTTGAAGCAGTCCTTCACCCAGTTCTGGGCAGTGATGCTGATAACTAGGAACACCATCAAGAGACGCCATTGGAGGAAGGTAGATATGAGACCGGGAGAGAAATCAGCAGCAGTGACTGGTTTCCAGCCAGCCGCGTGTTTGGACTTTATTGTGCCATAAATGCCTGCCGCCATGGTCTCTTATGCAATCCCAGCTGATGAACACCTCAGAGCTGTAACTTTCCTCTCCATGGTAACACTGACATCTCTGTTGGAGGTCAGAGCATGCGCATCTCCTTTCTTTTCATTCTTGTTCTGCTGGCTTTGTGTTTAGTTTTTCCTGTGTCCTGGTTCTGTAGACCAGCTCAGCTGGGAAGGGAAGGACTGAAAACCAGGATTTACGGGGTTTAATAGAGCCGAGCAGGTCATGAGCAAACAAGTGTTTCATGCACAACAGTCAGTCTGGCAGCATGTTTCCTTTTTTTCATTTCCATGTGGCATGAATAAAGTATTTGTATTTCATGTGTGGTGAGGCTAACATCAAAGGTTTACAGACTAATCAGACGAGTGTGTTTTGTGTGTCGCCATCTTGCGGCGCCGCCGTTGCATGAGGAACGAGTCCCAATGACCTCGTATCTGCCAACACAGAAAGCAGCGTGAATATCTGGATTTACCACGTTGGACAGTCGTCTAAGGTCATAATAACCTATAGGAGGGGGAAAAATATCATACCCAAGACAAAAAAAAAGAAGAAAAAAAAAAAAGGGGGAGGGGGTCAATATAAGAAAGGGGAGAAAAAAAAAACTGTTGGATAAAGAGGTTTGAAGGGCCAGAAAAGAAGGAAAGAGAAATAAACATGCAAAGGGGGGAGTTAGAATATACGATTGCCAAAAGAAACCGCAAAAACAAAAAAAAGAAAAAAGGAAGGACTAAGACAAAAAAGGAAGTGAGAGAAGGGGAGGGGGGAAAAAGAGCCATGGAAGTCAAAAAGGAAAAAGTCTGGCATAAGGCAGAGGGGAAGCGCAAGACACGAGAATCCAAAGAAGGGGGCGCCCAAGAAAAAGGAAAAAGGAAAAAGGAAAAAAAAATGGGGAAGGAGAAACGACCCAAACAAGAAAAGAACAAACAGGGGCGGGAGGGGAGGAGAAAAAAAAAACAAAAATAACAGAACTAACAAAGGAAGAAAGGGGGGGGGAAAAAAAGAAGAATAAAAAGAAAAAAAACAACCGGAGATCCACAAAGAGGAAGGGATGGTAGAAGAAAAAAAAAAAAATTTTGGCGAAACAAGAAGAGATGGGAAAGAAAAGGATGATAGCCATAAATCCACGGAAAAAAGAGGGAGGAAAAAGGGGGGGTGTTTTTCTCCCCGGGAGGGGGGAGAAGAAATAAAAAAAAAATGGGAAAAAAGAAAATAATAAAAAAAAGGGGAGGAGGAAGAAACAATAAAAAAAAAAATAAACGGGGAAGAGAAGAGGAGGGGAAGAAGAAAGGAAGGGGAGGCTAGTCAAAGAGATCTAAACCAATAGAAAAGGGAGGGAGAAGAAGTGCTAAGGAGAAAAAACAAGGGAGATAAAGAGGGGGAAAACAACACAAAAATCAGTAAAAGGGGTGAGGGAAAGGAAGGGAATTGCAAAAAAACTACATAATAAAAGGGGAAGAGGGGGATTATAAAAGCCTAGTATGTTATACCCATCCAACTTCGGGCGTCAGGCGCCCCAAATTGTGTTTGGTGTGTACGCACCCTCAAGGCCCTCCTGCAGTACCATCACAGCCCACCAGGGGGCCGCGACCCACACTTTGGGAATCACTGGTTTAGTGTAATTATTACCTCCGCCAAGGAGGTACTGTCTTCGATAGCGTTGGTTTGTCCTTCCGTCCATCTGTCAGCAACTTTACAGAAAACGTTTTGGACGTATTGACCTGAAATGTTCACCATCCGTGTGTCTCAGTCCAAGGATGAACCCATTAAATGCTGGTGGTGATCCAGATCACCTTCCTGATCCAGGAATGTTCTGAAGGATTCTTCATCAGTGGGCACGTTTACGTGGAGACTTTTTCCCTTTCGGTACGAAATCATTCTGATTGAGGATTTCAGCGCAGCTGTTTCCATGGGAACTAATTCATTCTGATCTGGCGTGGACATGCGCCAATATTTATTCAGAATAATCCTGTCTGACATGCGCAGAATGATGTTACATCACGCTATTTAATAAAGACGGAGGTCGAAAAACTGATGGTCATGGTTGTTGTGGTTTCTGCAGGACTTTAATGCAGCAGCAGCTGATAATCATGCGCTCCTACTGCAGACAACCAAGAGAAAAAGGCGTAGAGACAGTGTTAGAGTAAAAACCAAACTTTCTGTTGCCGTTCAGGGAGTTACGTTGTTCACAGTGAAGTGAAGGTGGGGGGGAACTTTTCAGGGCTACGACGCTAAGCCTCTATTCATTCCCAGAGGCGCCCCTACTTCCCCCAGCCTTCAGAGCCTTAGTACATCCGTTACTAAGTTCAGGAGGTCGTAAATCAAGGTCTTACCAGAAGCAGACCTGTATATACTTTCCAGTATATAACGGTAACTTTTCTCTGCTTGCAGCAGTCTCTCGTTAAACACGGACCAAAATCATACTCACCTCTAACAGGAAATATTAAAGGAAGTATTCTTGTCTCATCAGTGTGTCGAGCGGCAGCTTTAACCCTTAACTACACTCCTATAAAGGATGAGTCAGGGACTTTGCGAGTGAATCAGGTTTTTCCTCAGGCAGTCTGAGATCTTTTATTAAAGCAAGCAAGCAAAATACAATCAAATACAACTTAGTACTAAAATATTACTCCTATAAGGTGAGGGAAGGTAAAGAATAAAGAGAAAACCAGTAGTATAGTTCTGTGTCTGATCTTATCTCATATTCAGCCTGTAGGCCTTCCTGTCCTGACCTATCTGCCCTGATAAACCTGCTCCCAAGGAGGCAGAAAAACACCCATCATCATGTTTTATACCTCTGTTGTAGCCCCACCTAAATGTGGGACAGACGATTCTTAAAAAGGTAATCTTCAAGGCAATTGGATATAATACACATTAAAACTAGTTGTTACTCTGGTTTGTCCTCATAAGGATTTAACTCTTAGTTAGCTTTCAGCCCTGCAGCTGACACCCTTGCAGGAAGTGCAGGCGTGTGTGTGTAATTCTATTTATGGTAGGAGGAAGTGTAGCTGGACCAGCTGAATTTTTATTTCTGACTTAGGCCTACAAGCTTAACAATGAATGAAAAAGTTAAGAAAAGGTTAAAGTCAAGTTCACACTACACAACAGCCATCTGTCAAAGTGAGGCAACGTCACTCGTTGCACGTTGACGTCTTGCCGAAGCATGTGCTGTAAAAGCGCATCCTCACAACTTTCCGATTCAGCGTTTACATGACACCCCGTTTGGTTTGGGGAAAGGAATATTCTCCCCCTGTGAAACCGAAAGAAAATTCATTCAGTTCAGCACTTTTCATTTGGAAAGAGGTGTTTACATGGATCATTTTCATTCGGAAAGAGCTTTTAAACCGAAAGCAATCGGTATATTTGGGTCCATGTAAACCCAGCTATTGTGAGGTCGGCCATGTTGGAAAGGCTGTTGATGAGGCGTGGGCGCCCCCTTGTGACAGAGGTGTGCAGCTGCTACTGAGCATATGATGTCAGGATGCAGAAATGAAACTTGTGAGCAGCATGAGGAGAGAAGACTGTTGGACAGACTTCTAGCAGGTGAAGATGGTGAACTGTGTGCGTCTGTGAACAACTGGAAGTAACTAGTTGTATTTCTGCTGAACAGGATGTTTATTTAGCTTTAATGTTATTTAGCTGATCTGCTTATTCAGAAGTTTCCTCCATTCACCATGAGCCTTTTTATGCTATTAAGCTAGCTGACCTGCTACATGCCAGTAACTGGAGCTGTTAGCCTTGAACACATTTGCATGTTTATTCCTAACTGGAAGGATTTATCAGTAATAGTTAATACCTTTAATGTGTTTATGTGCTGAACGAATGTTCCTCATGGCTTCTTTGTGTTTCTGTGTTTATAGACCACACTCACTTCCATCCACATTCACCTGAACTACCTGCAATTCCACCTGGAAGCCTGTCGTTTGTTGCATTATGTGCTGTTGTGATTCAGTGACCAGTAAAGACAGTTAACCGTACAAGCGAGTCCCGTGTGTTCTGACTGACACCCCATGGTGAACATCAAACCTCCTTACCAACGCCTAAACAGTCTTACATCAACATCAGCCTGATAGGACACATTTCTGGAATTGTTCCATATAACTCTGTACAAATGCCCGAATGTTTGGTAAAAAATTACAAGAAAGGATCTGAATGAGTTCTAGAATGTTTCCAAAGTTGATCCAGATCCAGAGAAAATTCAGGATTCTATGATCCAGAACACACAAAGATACAGGAGTGGAGCTTCTTGGTGGAGGTCTGCGCTCTCAGAGTGCTTTTCTAGTTTATTATTGTCACAAAGATGCAGCTTTGTACATAATATATATTTATTCTGTCCAGAACATGATGGCTGGTCTTGGCTTGCTAGAGGAGCAGATGCAGGCCAGAAATGCCAAAAGAAACTGAGTGAAAGGTTTTTATCAGACCGTGAGCACTCCTGGCCGTGGAATCGGTTTCTATCAGATAATCATACCAGATAGTTTAGATGCTCATGGCATGTTTTTGGTTTGTGTGTTTTACGGAGTTATAAATGAATAATTCCAATAAATAAAAAAGTTCTGGTTCAGTTTATAAAAAACTTTTATTTTCATGTTTGGGGTTTACTTCATCCTCACTTCATGTTTAGAAACAGCTTCCTGCATGAAATCTCTCCTTTGCTTTAACAAGCCCTCTTATCTTGCATTAATCATGCCACTTGGACACACACACACACACACACACACCCCGTATGTACACTGCTGCACCGTGATCTTGGACTTCAACCTCACTGAGTGAAATTCGAAGCAGCGCTGCATCTCTCCTTCCGCCTTGTGAAACCTGTCCTCCAGTCTTCCAGCTCAGCGCTCTAACAGGTAGGCTGCTTTTCTGTTCCTCCTCTTCGGCAGCTGCTGTTATATGCGGTCAGTAAACGCGTCATCGGCCAGGTTATTTTACCTCAGACCTTTAACTGTTTAGAAATAAAGCCAAAGGAAGACGGATCCAAGTAGATCAGGTTTCAAAACAGTGGGGGAGACTTCTCTCAGCTTCCCCAGGTTGAGCTGTTTTCTTTCCTTATACATTGAACAGGACATGAAGAACCGTCCAGCTTGTCATACGTGGGCTCAGGTCTTAGTGAGATAAACTATACTGACTGTTCTCTTCTATTTACTTCTCTTTTCTTGACTTGATCCTGTCAGGTGTTATTGCTTTATGAGTGTTGGACTCTGAACAGAGCAGCTGCCTGTGTCAGCGGATACAGCCTTGTTACCTTCACCTGGAGCTCCACCCGACACATTCGCCACACATATTACACTTTATATACTGTCAGCATTTCCAGTTCATTTCACTTTTAGCTTTTATAAGTTACATTATTTTCTAAACATGGGATTTCTGTCTATGGTAGAAACAGTTTAAGACCAGAACTTTCAGGGAAAGAAATACCTTAAAACCTTTTAAAGGCCAGTTTGTTTGCAAAACTCATCAGCTGTTTATGGAAGAAACAAAAAAATGATTTCCATAAAATAATATAATATATCTTACTTATATATGCAATATATACCTATGTATGCTATATGTCATGGCCTCATTGTGTATATATATATATATATATATATATATATATATATATATATATATATATATATATATATATATATATATATAATATATAATCAATGATTATTATTAGGCATGCACGATATTGGAATTGTGGCCAATATCCGACATGCTGATATTTTTAAACTCATGTGGCCAATTACCAATATCAATACCAATATGAAAGCTGAAAAAAATAATTAGTCATTGCAAATAGCAGTTTTTTAAATTCGTTTCCAACACTTTAAAAAGTCGAGGTTGGAAAAAATATTGATACACTGAAATATTACGATATTTTCATATGCTGATATCAAATCGATATAAAAAAATGCAGCATCGATCTATTTTACTTATAAAATCTAGCGAGATTTCATCGTTCTGTTACAAATTCTCACAATATTTTGTGAATTCCCGCAAGATTTTGTAACAGAACAATGAAATATCGTGAGATATTGTCAGTAAAATAGATGGATACCAGGTTTTTAAATGTCAATATGATATTGGCATTTGAAAATATTGCAAAAAATTTGTAAATTCTAGTGAGATTTCGTAACAGAACAATGAAATATTGCAAGATTTTGTCAGTAAAATGGATCGATACTGCGTTTTTAAATGTCAGTATGATATCAGCATATGAAAATATCGTGATATTTCAGTCTATAATATTTTTCCGACCCCTAGTATTTAGAAGTTTTAAAGTCTGTAAACAACGACGTATTTGCAAATAAATAAGTTTTTTTTTTTTTTTAGACTTTGAAACAGCGGGCTGATCGGTTAAATATCTGCTAAATATTGGTTAAATATCGGTAGGGTAGCCGATGTCCGATACTCAGTTTTAAGGCTGATATCTGTATAGTCTGATACCGATAGGGGGCCGGTTATATTCTGCATCCCTAATTATTATTATTATTATTATGGTTTTTGTTATTATTTTAATTGTTGTTGTTGTTAGGACTGCACGATATAATCTGCCCCCTATCAGTATCGGCCTATATCGGCTTTAAAACTGAGTATCGGACGTCAGCCACCCCACCGATACTTAACCAATCAGACCGCTGTTTCTGAAGCCTAAAAAAACCCAAAAACTTCTTCTTAAAAATCTTTTTTACAGACTTTAAAACTTCTGCAGACAGTTTCTTTCAGGATGTTCTGTGTGAACAGAGTTTATACACGCTCATTTGTGGAAATAACCAAATACCCCCTGTTTTGGATATTGTTTTGTTTATTTGTTCATTTTTTTCTTTTCTCAGGGAGAAGAAAATCCAGGTGGTTCTAGGATATAACGCACATATCATTTTAGTTTAATCTGAACAGCTGTCATTAAGTTTGACTTGTTCTACATAAACACAAGTTGAGGTATTTTTCTAATTTTGCACATGAATTAAATATTACATGATTTATTTTTCAGCTTTAATATCAGTGTTGATATCAGTTATCAGCCATATGAGTTTTAAATATTGGCATATCAGATATTGGCCAAAAATTCCAATATTGTGCATCCCTTGTTGTTATCGTCATTAGGGTCTGGGATGGGTCAGAGTTTCGGCAACTTTGATTTTCATGTATTGTTACTTTTTACATATCAAATGAAATAATAATTGAAAGTTTTTAACCCTTAAAAGGGTTTAACAGGGTGTTAGTGTTTTTTGTTTAATCCATCTCTTTTTAAACAAATAATGATAATAAAAAAAACGCAAACAATTTCTATGAAATGCTTTGACCATGAAAAAAGTGGTACAATAGAATGTAAAAATATTAAAATCAAAGATAGATGGATAATAGTCATTTTGACAACTTACTCCTAAGTGGGACCTGCAGACCCAAGCTCACCTCCGCTCAGCTTCAATCAGCGCAGCTAAAATGGCACCAGAAGTTTTACATGACTTGCATCAGGAGGAAAAGTAATTTGGGTTCATCCTCTTTGGATGATGATGAGTATCTGTATGAAACAGGATGGAAAGGCCTCAGAGAGTCGTAGAAAAGAGCTGATGGCATTGCTAAAAAATGAAGTAATATTTCAGTTGTTTTACTGCATGCTGGGTTTCAACATCATTCCCTATAAATCATACTGCATTTTTATACTAAATATGTGAGGCACTTGTATAAATAAGGTGTGACTGAGTCAGAGGTGGTTTGAGAGTCTCTGATTCGTGACTGACGTGTTTGATTTAGGAGTGTTCACTCTGAAGCTTGGAGGTACGGTGAGGTTGGCTGCCATTCTTCTAATGTGTTTGATTTGACTTTTGAAGTGAAGCCATGACATTCCAGAATGCTTCATGAAAAAGCGCACACACACACCACACACACACACACACACACACACGCACACCCACACACACGCACACACACACCACACACACACACACACACACACACACCATGTTTAATCTGTGATGAATACCTCGTCGGTTTATAAAGCAGATACTGTATGCTGGATCTGATCCTGGATAACCCGCTCAGTCGTGGTGTCAAACTCATCTTAGTTCAGCCTCCACATTCAGAGCAAACTGGTATCCAGTAGGGATGCACAATATTGGAATTTTGGCCAATATCAGATATGCCGATATTTTTAAAACTCCTGTGGCAGATATCAGTACCCATATTACAGCTGAAAATTAATTGATGTAATATTCATTCCTTGTAAAATAAAATTAGAAAAATACCTCAACTTGTGTTATGTAGAACAAGTCAAACTTAATGACAGTTGTTCAAACAAAACTAACAGGATATCTGCGTTATAGCCTAGAACAATAATGATAATAAAAAAAAAAAATTCCGGAATGCATTGCTAGGTGGCTGCAGTTTGTAATAGCTCTCCCTAAACTTTTGTGTTTTTTTTTTCAAATATAGTTGTCTTTTTTATCGACATTACTTGTCAGATTAGGTTTTTCTTGGAGGATTTTTTATGCTGGTTTCAAGTCTGTGCAATTCAGGAGATTTTTCCTCATATATTTGGCTTTTGTCACTACTTGTAATGATGTGTATCCATAGCAACGGAAAAATTGTTTACCACCGGGATCAACTGTTAAAACTCTCCCAAATCAAGATTTTCAGCGAAATAACACGTCAAATCCCAGTGGAGTTAAGGAGAAAGACAAGAGGATGCAGGGCAGGGGTAAGGCAGCCAAGCCAAGCCAAGCCAGCTTTATTTCTATAGCACTTTACAACAGCCTTCACTGAACAAAGTGCTGAACAACAAAGAAACCAAAACATTAAAAGTATAATAGACATAAAATCAAATAAAAAGATAAAAATAAAAGAGAGTAACATTAAAAACAATAAAAGCAGACAAATTAGCGATTAATAGAATTTATAAGTAACAACTCATACTGGGTAAAACGCCAAAGAAAAAAGGTGGGTCTTAAGAAGGGTTTTAAAACTGGACAGTGAGGAGGCCTGTCTGACCTGCAGGGGCAGTGCATTCCACAACTGTGGACCAGCCACAGAAAAAGCCCCCCCTCTGAGCTTCCGCCGCGTCCTCGGCACCTGCAGCAGCAGCTGGTCAGCTGACCTGAGGGACCGGGAGGGGGCGTGTATTTGTAACAGCTCAGAGAGGTAAGGGGGAGCAAGGTCATTTAAAGCCTTAAAAACAAATAAAAGAATTTTAAAATGGACCCTAAAAGCAACAGGCAGCCAGTGCAGGGAGGCTAAAACAGGAGAAATGTGCTCTCTCTCCGTGCGCCCATCAGCAGACGTGCTGCTGCATTCTGCACCAGCTGCAGACGGGACATTGACTTCTGAGAGAGCCCAAAATACAAAGAATTACAATAGTCCAGCCGTGTTGTAATAAAAGCATGAATCAATGTCTCAAAGTCCTGTTTTAAAAGAAAGTGCTTAGTTTTGGCCAGCTGCCTCAGCTGGAAGAAGCTGGCTTTGACCACTGCACTGATCTGCCTGTCCAGATTAAAATCACTGTCCATATTAAAACCCAGATTGGTGGCAGCAGGCTTAGAGTACTGCACCAGAGGGCCCAAGTCAACGGAAGGGGACCCCCTGGCACCAGGACTAAAAACCAAAACTTCTGTTTTTTTGTCATTAAAATGAAGAAAGTTCAAGCTCATCCAGGCCTTGACTTCCTCAAGACAGATTAAAAGTTCTTTGAAAGAGTCAGAGTCCTTTCGATTTAATGGTACATAGACCTGGGTGTCATCAGCATACAGATGGAAACCACACTTGTGCTTCCTAAATACAGACCCCAGGGGAAGAAGGTACAGGGTAAAGAGCAGTGGCCCAAGAATAGACCCTTGGGGGACCCCACATGACAGAGGAGCCGAGGAAGACTCAGAGTGGTCAAGCTTGACAGAAAATATTCTCTCAGATAAATAGGACCTGAACCAATCCAGGACAACACCTCGTATCCCGACACAGTGTTCAAGGCGTGTAATTAAAATGTTGTGATCCACCGTATCAAAAGCTGCCGTTAAATCCAATAAAATCAGGATCACATGATCGCCCGAGTCAGTTGCTAAAAGAACATCATTAAAAACCCTCAGTAAAGGAGATTCTGTGCTATGCAGAGGCTTAAAACCAGACTGATAAACCTCAAAAACATCATTTGCTTCTAGGAACTCTTTTACTTGTGTATAAACAATTGACCTATGGCTAAGCCACGCCCCCTCCACTCACTCGGACAAACAACATTCAGTGACAGGCGCTCTGTGACATCTCGGGAGATGACAGCTGTCAACACGGACAGCAGACGCGTGATCAGACAGAGAGATCATGTCGAAATAAGTTAAAAAACATAAAAACAAAACAAACAAACCAAAAAAATTGTTCACGTCTTAAACTGAGAGTCGAAATTAAGCCTGTGAAGTCTCTGAATGTGACTCGTGTCGCTCCCTCAGTTTCTTGCACAAACTCCTGTACCGCTGCTGTTGTTGTGCCAAAAAGTGATCGTCTGACAAAAACTGATCAAACAGCCATGGAAGCGGAGCAGTGTGGCTGCAGCTTGGAAGCCAGAGGCGTGTCATTATCGACGTTACTTCACCGGCTCTCGCGCAGAACAGTGTCCGCCTTAATGCGGCTCGTGGTCGGCCTGAGTGTTGCAAGTCACACTGCGTCTCCTGCTGTGGCAAAAGCAAGCAGAGGCCCAGCTTTGTGGATGCCTGTAATAGTGTCTGAGCCCCAGACATGAATCCATGCTCATTCAAGGCACAAAGGTATGGTCAGCAGGCTCCCTGTGTTGAAAATGCCCGTATAAGCGTTTCTCGCCGAGATATTGCGATTGGGGGATTTTCGCTGCTGCGTTCCAGCGAAGGCTCGGAGCTGCTTCCAACCCTCGTGGCCTTCATATTTTTGACACTAGCTACCATCTACACTTAAAATTTCACCGATCGGATGTTCAGAAATAAAGTTATGAGCTCTGCTTTTTCACCGGCTCTCGCGCAGAACAGTGTCCGCCTTAATGCTGCTCGCGGTCGGCCTGAGTGTTGCAAGTCAGTAATCGACGTGTTGTACTACACGACAGCGTCTCATGTACCGTTACCACGTACCAAAACTAGCATGTTTAGCTAGCGTTAGCCAACTTAAACTAACGTTAGGGAAGGTAACTTCATATTTCTTTCCAGCAAAGTGACAACATGTTTCCTCAAATACGATGTTCCCTTACCTTAGAACAGATGTAGACATCCTTGTTCATTTTATCCACGTTCAGTTGATGTTGTGGTCTGCTGCATAACTTTGGCTCGATGTGACTTGGTAAAAGGCAAAAAATACACCCAGTTGCCTAGCCTCTCAGGATACCTAGTATCGGAGTTGCATGTACCCCGTGCACACCGTTTGACCATTTTAAACTAAAAAGAACACATAAAAACAAACAAAAACGGACTAACTTCAATGCATTTCAATGGACGTTCAAGCTGAGAATGTCCGAGTGTATGGGATAGCTGTGCGCACTGTGATTGGCTCATCGCGTGTGGGGGTGTGGTTTAGCCATAGGTCAATTCTCTTTAAGATTTTTGAGATAAAGGGAAGCTTGGAAATAGGTCTGAAATTGCATAGAACGGTCGGATCAAGGTTTGGCTTCTTAAGCAAAGGTTGGACAATAGCATGTTTAAAAACTTTAGGAACCACGCCAGAGGACAAACTGCTGTTAATAATGGCAAGAACAGCTGGTCCTAATGTAAAAATAAGCTCCTTAAATAGCTGTGGTGGGACAACATCTGTGGGGGAACCTGATGGCTTCAGATGATACACAATTTCACATAACAAAGATAAAGTCACCAGCTCAAACTGATGAAAAACAACAGAACAGGAGACAGAGACTGATGGGTCATAAGTAGGGGGCAATATTTGGGATCTAACAGAAGTCACTTTATCCACAAAGAAATGCAAAAAACCTTCACATGCTTCAGGTGAGGTATCAATGCCAGCAGTCTGAGGAACATTAAGGACATGATCTATTGTTTTGAATAAAACCCCTGGCTTGTGGCGGTTTGTCAAAATAATATCAGATAAGTATTTTCTTTTGGCATCTTTTACGGTTATCTGGTAATGATGCCAGTACTCCTTCAGGATTTGGAACGACACCTGAAGTTTGTCCTTTTTCCATTTTCGCTCAGCTTTCCTGCACTGACGTCTGGCAGCGCGAGTCGTTTCATTTAGCCATGGCTCAGGTTTCGTTTTAGGGACCCTGGGTTTCAAAGGAGCCACAGTATCCAGAATTGTCTGACAGGTAGAATAAAACCAGGAGCTAAGAGAAAGGCAGAGAGAAAAAACGGTGGAGATATAAACCGTTTCTTCCAACTGTTGTGATGGGTAATGTATGATCACTAGCTGACAAGATGGACCAGCTTGAAGTGCTAACAAGGTCTCAGAAAGAGTACAGAGAATGCAGTATCATGTGCTTCACCGAGACATGGCTGCATGAACACATCCCGGACTGTAATGCATCTGTACACGGCTTCAAGACGGTCCGTGCATACCGAAATAAACAGCTCAGCGGGAAGCTAAAGGGAGGCGGAATTGCAGTGCTGGTCAATCAGCGTTGGTGCCATCCAGGACACGTCACTGTGAAGGAGAAGATCTGCACAAGAGACATTGAACTGTTAGCTGTGAGTTTCCGTCCATATTATTTACCCAGAGAGTTTGCCTGTGTTATTCTGGTAGCGGTTTATATAATACCAGGTACCGCACCAGAGACAGCCTGTGATGTCATCAGCTCCGTCGTGGCTAAACTACAAACACAGCATCCAAACTCACTCATGGCGATCTCTGGAGACTTCAACAACGTCTCCCTCTCTGCTACGTTACCAACTTTCCAGCAGTTTGTCAGCTGCTCCACCAGAGAAAATAAGATGTTGGACTTATTTTATGCAAATACTAAGAATGCATACAGCTCCTCTGCCGTGCCTCCTTTAGGAAGATCAGATCATAATCTGGTTCTTCTCACCTCCACCTACAAGCCCATCGTTCAGCAGCAGCCAGTCATTAGGAGGATGATTAAAACCTGGTCTACTGAGGCTGAAGATGCTCTGAGAGGGTGCTTTGAGGCCACAGACTGGAATGTCCTCTGTGAACCTCATGGAGATGACATCAACACCATGACTGAGTGTGTGACAGATTACATAAACTTCTGTGTGGACAGCATCGTTCCAACAAGAACAGTGAGGTGCTTCCCCAATAGCAAACCCTGGATCACCAGTGACCTGAAAAAGCTGCTGAACATCAAAAAGAAAGCCTTCAGGGATGGAGACAGGGAGTTACTGAAGACCACACAAAAACAACTGAAAACACAGACTAAGAAGTGAAGGAGGACGACAGGAAGAAGTTGGAGAGCAGCTCCAGCAGAACAACGTGAGGGATGTGTGGTCGGGAATGAAGAAGATCACTGGCTTCAAGTTAAAGGGGGACCAGACTGACGGAGGTCTGGACAGAGCTAAAGAACTGAATATGTTCTTCAATAGGTTCAGTTCCCCCCCCTGCCGACAACCCAACACACCACACACCCTCCATGAGCCCACAGCTTTCCTGTCCCACCTCCACTCTGTCACCCTGCACCTCAGTCATGGACCTGAACACAGCCTCCTCTCCCTCCACATCAGGACATCCTGAGACCTCCTCTGTCTCCACATCAGGACATCTTGAGACCTCTTTTGCCTCCACATCCAGCCTGACTGTCTCCTGTAACCAGGTCAAGAAACAACTGGAGAAACTGAACTGGAACAAGGCTGCAGGTCCAGATGCCGGGCTCGGGCCCTCCTCTTTTTAAAACCCGCTAATTAGAGAGATGTGTGCGGTGTTTGTGTTTAATCATTTTAAATGGCAGTACTTGAACGCAGCAGCCGCCTTTATTTTTCTCCCCCTCCCGTCGCTGACATTCCTGCCGCGCAGGTAAGATTGATAGTCTGCTGCTCCTAGTTGTTGTTTTTATTGAGATAAAGAAGAAAATATTTCTGATAAGCTTTTGCTACGTTTATCGTAATAACAGACACTGAGATACAGTTTAAGTGCGTTGGCTGTTGTATCTTATGGCTGCGATATGCAGATCAAATTTCCGTGTGCTGGAGTTGCATCGCTGAGTCATTTAAAAAAACAAAATCATAAATTAAACACCAGCCAAAATGCTTCATACACTTTACAAACTAATGTTAATATTGAAAGGAAACAAAATATAGGCTACCCACTTGTGCCATAAAAGTTCTCAGATAAGATCGGAGATGAACCTATAACTGCACCTATACGCTCCAATTCTCATTAATAAAATAATGCAGTCATTAAGTTACATCAATTCATTAACTTTATTTTGATAAATATATATATATAGATCATGAAAATAGCGCAATATCACGCCATGATCCCCAATGAACATGTTTTCATGACAGCCTGGTTTAAGGAGAAAAAAAAATAGTTGGGGTTTATTCGGGTTCGGGCCTGAGAACTTTAAAAATCTGTCATAGAAACTACAAAGAACATTGCAAAACTAACTAAAATTAATCTGAATTGTAGCTAAATTCAACTTAGTTTTCGTTGTCGTTTAGTTTTCTCCCCTGATTACTTCAGTGATTAGACGTGAGATTCCTGTCCTGCTGCTGCTCTTCAACTTTTCCTCCAGAGGGGGCAGTATAGCAGCTATAATCTGCGGCACCTGAACTAGAAGAAGTTGGTCGCAGACAGAAACAGCTGAAGTTGCTTACCATCACCACGTATGTATGAGGCTTCATACGTAGCTTACCATCACCACGTATGTATGAGGCTTCATACGTAGCTTACCGTCACCACGTATGAATGAGGCTTCATACGTAGCTTACCATCACCACATATGTATGAGGCTACAGATGTAGCTTACCATCACCACGTATGTATGAGGCTACAGATGTAGCTTACCATCACCACGTATGAATGAGGCTACATACGTAGCTTACCATCACCACGTATGTATGAGGCTTCATACGTAGCTTACCATCACCACGTATGTATGAGGCCACATACGTAGCTTACCGTCACCACATATGTATGAGGCTACAGATGTAGCTTACCATCACCACGTATGTATGAGGCTTCATATGTAGCTTACCATCACCACGTATGTATGAGGTTTCATACGTAGCTTACCATCACCACGTATGAATGAGGCTACAGATGTAGCTTACCATCACCACATATGTATGAGGCTACAGACGTAGCTTACCATCACCACGTATGTATGAGGCTACAGATGTAGCTTACCATCACCACGTATGTATGAGGCTACAGACGTAGCTTACCATCACCACGTATGTATGAGGCTACAGACGTAGCTTACCATCACCACGTATGTATGAGGCTACAGATGTAGCTTACCATCACCACGTATGTATGAGGCTACAGATGTAGCTTACCATCACCACGTATGTATGAGGCTACAGACGTAGCTTACCATCACCACGTATGTATGAGGCTACAGATGTAGCTTACCATCACCACGTATGTATGAGGCTACAGACGTAGCTTACCATCACCACGTATGTATGAGGCTACAGATGTAGCTTACCGTCACCACGTATGTATGAGGCTACATACGTAGCTTTCCATCACCACGTATGTATGAGGCTACATACGTAGCTTACCATCACCACGTATGTATGAGGCTACATACGTAGCTTACCATCACCACGTATGTATGAGGCTACAGACGTAGCTTACCATCACCACGTATGTATGAGGCTACAGACGTAGCTTACCATCACCACGTATGAATGAGGCTACATACGTAGCTTACCATCACCACGTATGTATGAGGCTACAGACGTAGCTTACCATCACCACGTATGTATGAGGCTACAGATGTAGCTTACCATCACCACGTATGTATGAGGCTACAGATGTAGCTTACCATCACCACGTATGTATGAGGCTACAGACGTAGCTTACCATCACCACGTATGAATGAGGCTACATACGTAGCTTACCATCACCACGTATGTATGAGGCTACATACGTAGCTTACCATCACCATGTTTGTATGAGGAGTGAAAGAATAATGGACTTACTTTGAGTGCCTTGAAAAGTGTGATATAAATCTAATCCATTATTATTATTAATGGTGAGGTCTGCAGCTGGTCTTGGTCCGCTGGGGCCTGGGCCCCGAGACCATGGGGGGCTTCGGGTGGGGCTGTCCTCTGCCGCCCTCTGGGGGGATGTATTTCCGTCCCTTTGGGGGGTGGCTGGGGGTCTGGGCCACGTGCCGTGCGGGCTTCCTCCTTCTTGCAGGGATGTGGCTGCATCTGCATGACTGCATCACCATGGAGACCCTTTATTCTGATGATGACAATGTGACGCTGCTTCCCGTTGCTCTGACTAGGTTGTACCTCTTCTCTGCATAGTTCTGCATGTGTTTGTAAGATCTGAGGATATTTAAGCCACCTGCAGGTCCTCCTTTGGGAGATTGTTAGTTTTGTTTTCCAGCAGAGACCTTGGAATGTTGTTTAGGGGTTTCTGTGCAGATGCAACAGTTGGCTGTGTAAGTGGATCCATGTTTTTTTCTCTCTCTCTTTTCCTCACTCCTTTCTCTCTGTTCCACTTTCTATCATTGCTGCTGTTAACTTTCTTTTCTTTCATTTTTCTCTTGTCAAGCCCAGCAATACGATGTAAAATGCTGTTATAAACAAATGTTTAATTGAAAAAATAAAATGAATAAACAGGATATCAAGGGTAGCCTTGGGTTCATAAAGCTCCCCTTGGCAAAGCAAAACTGTTTAACACAATAAAGCAACGGGATCATCATTCTGCTGCTACCATGCTGGACAGGACAAGTAAACAAAGAAAAAAAATCACACATTTTTAAATATTGATATGATATCAGCATATGAAATTATCGTGATATTTCAGTGTATCAATATTTTTTCCCAGCCCTATTATTAATACACAAAATGAGCATGTATAAACTCTGTTCACACAGAACATCCTAAAAGAAACTGTCTGTAGAAGTTTAAAAGTCTGTGAAAAAGTTTTTGAAGAAGAAGTTTTTGCTTTTTTCAGATTAAATATCAGTTAAATATTGGTGAGGTGTTCAGTTTTAAGGCAGATATAGGCCGATACTGATAGAGGGCCAATTATATCGTGCATCCCTAGTCTCCAGGGGGTTGGACCAGTAATGAAAACTCTACATTTTCTCTTTGTTTTGGTACAAAACAGTACAAGTACTTTATCAAAATGTTAACATTTAATGTTAACTTTAAAACATTACAAACAGCCTGAATTTCTGAAAAAAAAGGTTTTTAACAGTATTTCGCCTCAGCTCCTTATTTACATAGTTTAGTTATTTTATTATGTATAGAAACACATACATATTCACCTTATTCAGCCCCACCCACTTTTTCAACAGAGGCATTTCCACATTGGCTTAGCACTTCCGGTAAAAATTGTTCAATGGAAAACCTGACTGAAAAGCTCCCAGAAAACATGTCTGGTTCCCCCAGTTCTCATACCAGAGTGAAGATGACATCATCACCAGTTCTGTTTCCCTGAAAACTGTTGGTAGCGACCAGATCTACCATCTGCTGAACGTGTTGGGTGGCTGCATTAGCTCCACCCAGCAGAAGCATCCCTGATCAGCATCCTCAGCTCCATCATCATCATCCTGCATCTTTCAGATCAGATGTACTGAGGGAATCAGATCTCCACCGATAAGTCACCAAGCAGGCAGCCGTGAGCCGCGGCAGGAAATCAGCTGATTTCTGAGAGCTGCGGCGGCAGATATAACAGACCACAGCGAAAAAATGATTTTACTGAAAATGAAAATAAAATCATTCCAAGCGCGTAAACGTCGGCCATGATCTGCTGCATGAAGAACAAGAACATGTTCCTCTGAAAGCTGGTGTCAGTCTAAGTCCAGCCAGCAGCCTCTCACAGGGCCTGGGTGTCGGTACGAGCTAACGAAGCTAACGCCGGGCAGGGGATGGCAGGGATGGGACGGTCCTGCAGCCACGCAGCGGCCATACTGACCCTTTTCCCCATGTCGGCTAAAACCTGGATGGAGGGATGTTTATGTGAACAAAACGGGACTTTTTGATCACTGCAGTTATTATTCTGCTACGTCACCAAAATCTCTCTGAGCCGATGCTCTGTGTTGTTGTTAGCCATTATGCTAAGTTAGCTATATCAGGGCAGTGAGAAGCCGATACCAGTCTGGCCCATAAAGGCTGGTGGGCCAGATCGGACCCCGGCCGTATGTGTGGCACCCATGCTGAGCCAGATATGGGATGGTTTCTGGTGACGCAGCCTTGCCTCAGGACGACGCCGCCTCTGTGAGCTGATAAAAAAAACAAGCTGTCTGGACTCTTGGAACCGGGGTGGGGGGGGGGGGCCAACAGGGCCGTGGGTGGTGCACAGGTATATAAGAGTACAGGTGTCTAAGAATAGGTCTGATGGAAAACCGTGGTCAGGGAGAGATGAGGGAGTGTTTCTGACTGATAACAGGAGGCCAACTCACCTGTGGAGTCTGACGTAAGTTAGAGGAACTAAACTAAACCAAAGGAACAAAGTGATTTTCAGGTAGAAGATGACATCTGGGTGTTTACGGTGGAACGACTGACAAACATGAAAATGTTTGTTAACTGATTTCAGGAATATCAGGAGAAGAAGAAAGTACAAGCGGTGATAAAGACCAAGTCTGTGTGTCCAGGGATGGTAAGGGAGTACACGGAGGAAATGGATGCCGTTGCACTGCTGTGATTCCCTGCAGTCGTCACCGTGCTGTCTTCTCCTTTCTCCTGCAGGACGTGGGAATGTTGGAGATTCCCGCTGAGCTGTCAGCCAGACTCCGCAGTGCAGCAGGTGCGTTATAGAAAAGCTCACATAGGGCTGGACGATTATGGAAAAACTAATAATCACAATCATTTTGATTGACATTGAAATCATGATTAATATACACGATAATTTATTGATTTAAAAAAAGAAAGTATTTATCGAACCAACAAAACTCAGCCTCAAATATAACTTAAAAAAAAACAAAACAACCGGAAATAAATTAGAAACAAGTAAAGGAATAAAATAATAATATGTTAAAATTGAAATGATAATAGCAAATAGGGATGGGTGATATATCATCAAAGAAAATCCAGACGTAATAATTTGTCATCTCACAGTAAAAACGATAAATTCAGTTTGTCAGGTTCGATTTAGTTATTTATTGTTATTTTTGCTGTTTGCATCGTTTGAATATGTCAAATTTGTTCTCATATTTCAGACTTACAGTTTTGCAGTACAGATGAACTACTTAAACTTAACTGATGTAGTTTAGTGGCTCCTAGAATTATTTTAGGGCTGAAGACTGTAGTGAAAGATTTATAATACAAAAGATCGTTACAGTGATAAAAATCAGAAATGATCAGGAAACATGATTTAGTCCATATTGCCCATCCCTAATAGCAATAAAAAGTGAATACCCAGTCTGCATGCACTGCTGTTCTGTACTTCCTGCAGTTTGCTTCGTGTAACTCCAGTCCAGGATTCTCCTGGCTTCAGTGATGGACGGAGAATAGCATGAAGCATTTACGACACACAGCGTCAATCTCTTTCTTCAATTACAGCGTTTTTATGATCGTAAGAAGGCAAAATCAAAATCACCATCAAAATTCATTTAATTGTCCAGCCCTAGCTCACATTCAAGATGACGACCTTCCAGAGGCGGAGCCAGAAATTTTTCACTGGGGTGTTCAGGATGAGACGATTTCACACAGGGGGGCCATAAGTAGATACCTCAGAGTGCATGTTTAAAAAAAAAAAAAAAAAAAAACGTGTGATATATATATATATATATATATATATATATATATATATATATATATATATATATATATATATATATATGTATATATATATATGTATGTATGTATGTATATATATATGTGTGTGTGTGTGTGTGTATGTATACAGTCGTGCTCAAGATTATTGACAACCTCCACTTAAAGAAGGGAAAAAAATCAGTTGTCAGTGAAGTAAGTTGAAAATAACAGAAGTAATAATAGATAAAAAAATGTATCAAAATCATAACACTGAATTTGAATTGTGGTTTAAAAGAAATATTAAAAATAAACACACAAAAAATAAAACAAGCCAACAAGCATGATGGGAGTCTGAAGCTAAACTTTTTTTGAGCAACATTCTGAGCCAATTGCTGCAATCAGGTGTTTTCTGCTCAAAGAGACTTTTACACCTGTTCACAGGTGTTTTGGTCCACATTTTACAGGAAAGATGCTCTAATCTTTTTAGTTATTTCCTGCCAAAATTCAAAAGCAATATTTTATTTCACTAAATGATAATTTTGTATATTATTAGTTTGATTAGAGGGTGTCAATAATCTTGAGCATGGATACAGTATATATGTATACATATATATATATATATATATATATACATATATATATATCTATATATATATGAATTCCAACGTTATGGGGTAGTTAGTGTCTAAAATAAGAAGGAAAAGTGGTTTGGAGGCAGTTTTGGTCTCTGTAACTGCTTGAGCGCCTCCCAGTTACTTTTTTTTTTATTATGGCATGGGGGTGGCCAGCGATTGGCCAGGCGTGGCCGCGGCCCCCTGGCCACCCCCGTAGCTCCACCCCTGCAGCTTTCATGTTCTGTTTTCCAGTGAAAATGTTCCTCTGTAATAAAGACACCTCCTGGATTATCATTTATAGCCCTCAGATGTTTTCATGTGTGTTATCTCTGCTGACATGTTGTCATCTCATTCGGTCTCATAACGTTCTGTTGGTAGATGATTTGACAGGATGGAGCAGATGCTTGTTGCGGAGGATGAACATCTCTGAATCTGTTCCCACTTCAGTCTGAACATCTGCTTGTGGTTGTGGTTCTGTCCACCAGGTCGAGATCCAGCGTCAGTGGTGACCAAAGCTCCACCTCCGCAGGTGAAAGCAGAGCACAGGCTGACCCTGCCCCAGGATGTAGACAGATACCCGTTCTCCCGCTACGCTAAGTCTATATTAAAGGTGAGTTCAGTCAGTACTTGCTCACACTATCATTTTACTGTTGTCTCAAGGCCACCCTCATCAGTATTTCAAAACTTTGAATCCAGATCAAAATGATCTGGATTTCCAAATCCCTGGATTCAGGTCCTTGGATCTCAGATTGATATCTGGGTATTTCAGTACTTTGGTGGATTGGATCTAAATGATCCCGATCCTGTTAGATGGAGATTTACAAATCTGTCGCTCCCACTGGATCATTGACAGGAAACAGGAAATGATGTCATAAAGGACTTGTCATGAGCGTGTGTCTGATCAATATGATCATGTAGAAGTCAACGCTGACGCTAAATCATCACTGCAAACAGAGAAACAACTCTGACAGTCAGATTTATTTTTCTTCTTTAACTCAGACGTTTGTTCAGCTACAGAGAAGCTGTAGTTGAGAAACAGAGCGGTCTGTAAGTAGCTACTTTTAACATTTCCATACCAATAAATATGTTTAATAAATTATTTTAATATCCAAGACACAAATCAAGGAAGCTCAATAATAAAAGTGTTTTGTTATTTGGCAGCAAGAAGTGCAGAAATGAAAATCTTGAGTAAAAGAAACTATTGAGAGTATTGAGCAGACTCAGCAGCAGAATGTCCTCTGAAAGGGACGGACTCACTCAGCTCAGAAAGAAGAGGTGAAGGTGAAGAGGAGGATGCTGGACAAGCAGTTAAAGTAATAAATTTATGTGAAAATGAAACATGGTTATCAATTATTCATGCAAACATTTTTATTAATGGAGCGTCAACATGTTTACTTTGTTGCAGAAATTGAACTTTGCAGGATTCGTCTGTAACTGTCACTAAATTCTGAGCTATGTGCAGATTTTGTTTAATTATTTTAAATGATGGACTGCAATTACAGCTAAGTTCAGATTTAGGGAAATATTGTAGATGTGTCGTTTGTCGCACCAGCATCCTTTCATCCCTGTTGTAGTGATGTGAAATGATGTTTGCGGGTCGCCACTGAGGGGCGCTGTTCATTGTTATTGTGATGTCAGAAAGTGAAGAAGAAGAGAACATTTGGCTTTTGTAGATAGCAGAAAGTGGCAGCAACGAATAAATGAATGCACCAGGCAGAGTAATGAAAGTTCTGAAATACTGGGCCCAGATCTTCCTACCTCCTGAAAACTTCATTTTAACTAGACCAAAAAATAGGCTTGAACCAGAACCAGAACCTTATGTGTCATATGGTGGCACAAATACCCTAACCCTAAACAATTATATATGCAGCTGAAAGTTTCCATCCCCCCCATTAAACAGGGAAAAAATCAGCTGCCAGCAAAAGAGGTTGAAATGAACAAAAGTAACATTAAAGGGACCAGAGGCAGGAATGTGAAAGAATAAACAAGCATGTCCACTTTTTAATACTAACGGGTGATGAAGCGTTAAAAACCAAAAGGAACGTTTCCACCACGTCCCTCCGGTGCCTTGAACAGGCCGTGTGCTGCATGATGCTGCCATTCGGTGGCCGAATCTCCCGCACAGGAATCCATCACAGTGACAACAAACTTCACTCAAGCTGTGCGTGTGCGCACGTCCATGAGCGTGAGCACGAGCGTGTTTGTGTTGATGGCGGAGGTGGGGCACAAAAACATATTTGTCGCCATGATGTCCCGCTGCTGCATCATTCTGAAAGTCCGTGAGGACTGGATGGGGGAGGGGCTGCTGCTCAGTCTGATGATCAGTCCGTGTTCAGCTGCAGATATGTGACTGAACCATTCTTATTTATCCGTTCCCTTTTTGAAATGGATTTTTCATGTCGTTCTTCCTCCAGTCTCTGAGCGATGCAGGCTTGAAAACTGTTCTGTGACGTCCACACTGATCAGTCAGTTTTGTATTAACTTGAATAACATTGTAAGAATAAAGAAAATGGTCCAGAATTTGATTTTCCTCTCAGGACACATGGTGCCAGCCTCAGGGATACCCCCTCCAGACTCCCCTCACCTCTCTGGAGCCTGAAGATGCCAGAAGCGCCCTGGAGATTTACAAACTGGTATCTGAGCGATGACACGTCCATTTTCTCATTTTTCTTTTCAACGTCGGTTGATTATCTTCCCTCTGTCTGTCTGTCTGCACAGATCCTACGGTTTACAGGTGAGTCAGACCTCAGCGGCTGGCATGAGCAGGTGTTGGGTAACTACATCGTGGAGAAGGGTCAGAACCGGCCGGCCCTGAGGGATGAGATCCTGAGCCAGCTGGTCTACCACACGTGGGACCGACAGGAGGAAGGTGATAGTCTGAGGGGGTGGCTTCTGCTGGCCTGCTGCCTCAGCGCCTTCACTCCCTCCCCAACGCTGGACAAACCCCTGCTGAAGTAGGTCCGAGGCCTCGGCCAGCTGCTGCTGCAGGACGTCGCTTCACGATGAGCATGAAGACGTTCCTGTGGTTTTTATTTGCCGTGTGATCTGAACTGTTTCTGTTGGAGTTGTAAAGGTCATCGTTGCTATCCTGTAATCCAGGAGTCAGCAGATGTTCAGTTTAGGCTTGTGCAATATAATGATATAATATTGCGATATTATATTTATTTGAGAGAGAGATGATATTTACATATATCATTATATCACGGTATTAGTTATGCAATTTTTTTGCTTTATTCTTTCGTAATGACCCAGCTGCACCTTGGCTGACGACAAAGGGGTCACCTGATTATTTAATAAGGGTGGGAAAAAATATTGATACACTTAAATATCATGAAATATATTGTTTGTAGGGATTCTTACCTCGTGCTGGTTTTTGACTGGAAAATGATATGTGATGTGTGATGAGTCGGCCATGTGACCAGGACTCAGGCTTCAGTGTCTTCCTCTCAGGTATGTTTCCGACCACGGTCCAGCGGAGTACCGTTCACTGTGCCAACACAAGCTGCTGACGTCCCTGCAGCTCCCAGCACCCACTGCCCGCATCTACCCCCCCACCCAGCTGGAGTGGACCTCCACCCAGAAGAAGGGATCCATGCTGCTGGATGTACACACTTTCAACGGTAAGACTGGCTGGAGAAGTCTCAGCTCACCATGAAACAGGACCCTTTGTGTGGCTTTGTGTTCCTAATGCCGGCTTACACCAAACCATTTTCACCGTCGCAGATTTAAAGGGACTTGAGGCAGGAATTTTTTAAAAAACAAACATGAATGTCCTTTTTTTTCATACTAATGGGTGATGAAGCGCTAAATGCCAAAAATAACGTTTCCACCACGTTTCTCTCTGTTGCCTTGAACAGACTGTGTGCTGCATAAAGCTGCAATTCAGTGTCCAAATTTCCCGCGCTGCCCTGCGGACGTGACGTCAAATGACCTACATCCGCAGTTTTGATACAGGAAAAAGACGGTCGCGTTAAATTCAAACACTTTAAGCGATAGTTATGGATTATTCTGCCGTCAGAATATGATCTAGATCAACTGAAAGACACTAAAAAGTGTTACTACGAAGAAAAAGGTGAGTAAACAACATTATAGCTTCAGTTTGTGCTCCTGTGACGGCTTGGCTCGTGGCTGCAGTTACCTGAAGCGCCAGTTGCGGCAGTCGTGAGTTTCGTTTCTTAATCTTGCCTCAAGTCCCTTTAAAGGAATAATCCACCCTCAGAATGATTTAACTTTATTTTCCACCTACCTTCATGGTGAGCAAGACTCTGGAGCACTTTTTTAATATGTCAAATGCAGCCGGAGATCAGGACGACTTTTCGTTTCCCCCCAATAGAGTTCACCAGGGTCCGAGCCAAAAAGGTCCATAAAAGTCCACAGAAAATTGTCAATATTCCTCCATACTGCTCGTCCAATGTAATCCAAGTGTCCTGAGTGGGTAGCGTCCAGAATTTACTCGAAACGACATCATTTACTATATTTTTAGAGTCTAAAAAGGAGTATCGTTTACTTTCATGAAGCGCGCACATGCGCGGTCACGAAACTACGGAAGCCTAGGCGTTCAGAGCCTACTCTGCCGATAATGCAAGCGTAGAAGAAGAAATTCACTGTTTACATTGTGGTAAGAGCGCAAGAGCTCTGGACAAACACAGGAGGGGTTGGATATTGATCTAAAAGAAGGAAAGAAAGGATAAGAGAACGCGCAATCTCGTCTGCCGTGGCTTCCGTAGTTTTGTGAATGTGCATCGGCGTGCTTGCTGGGCATGCGATGTAGTACTGTTTAGACTCTAAAAATATACTAAATGGCGTAGTTTCAAGAAAACTTCTGGACGCTACCCACTAAGGACACTTGGATTACATGGGACACGCAGTATGGAGGAATATTGACAAGTTTTGTGGACTTTTATGGACCTTTTTGGCTCGGACCCTGGCAAACTCCACTGGGGGAGAACGAGAAGTTGTCCTTACAGCCGGCTGCATTTGAGATGTTAAAAAAGTGCTCCAGAGTCTTGCTCACCATCAGGGTAAGTGGAAAATAAAGTTACATCATTCTGAGGGTGGACTGTTCCTTTAAGACTGGAAGTTTTCATATCTGACTGCAGAACACACAGCAGTATTCAGATTACTGACAGTAAACGGTAAATAAACATGGCTGTTGCAGACATGCTGGTCAGGAATGTTCCGGGTACAGAGCAGATGTTCTGCAGTTTTACTGGTTTATTTTTTTATGTTTTATCTGTTTTATACAGGGTCTTTGTGCGCTTTGATAAGGTGCTTCCAAATAAAATGTATGATGATGATGATGATGATGACGGTGGGAACTAATTGCATGATGGGAAAAAATGCTGAAAGAAACTAGTTGTAGTATTGTAAATAGTGGTCTTTCAAGATTCCCAGTCTTTGTAAAATCTCAGTCTGAGACTAGAAACTGTCTTTAGATGTGAGCTGGTGTGAGATGGTGGTCTTCCAAGAGTCTTTTCCAAATCTTTTAAAAGTCCTCTGATGTAAGACTGGCATAACATCCTCCGACAGATGAGAAGCTGACGACGGAGGTGGAGTCATGGACCACCGGAGAGCAGCTGTCCTCCTGGCTTCTTCTCTGCAGGTATTCACCTGAGTCTGCGCAAACAGGCGTTCACTCACCTTCACGTAGGGATGATACTGGAATTTTGGCCAATATCTGATACCGATATTTTAAAACTCCTGCAGCCGATAACCAATATTGATACCAATATTACAGCTGAAAAAGAAATAGTCATATTCATTCCTTGTGCAAACTTAGAAAAATACCTCAACTTGTGTTATGTAGAACAAGTCAAACTCAATGACAGCTGTTCAAACAAAACTAACGTTATACCCTAGAACCACCTGGATTTTCTTCTCCCCAAAAACAGGGGATATTTGGTTATTTACTACGGCTGGGAAAAAATATTGATACACTGAAGTATTGCGATATTTTCATATGTAGATTTTATATAGATATTTAACAGTGTGATATTGATCTATTTTACCAACGAAATCTCGTGAGATTTCATTGTTATCTTACAAATTCTCGCAAGATTTCACAAAAGTCTGCAAGATTACGTGACTAAACAAGTAAAAAAGAGAAACAGAAAAGAAAGGAAAAAAAAGAAAAAAGAAAAAAATTATGTGACTGAACGACGAAATCTCGCGAGATTTCATCAGTAAAATAGATCGATACTGCATTTTAAATATTGATATGATATCAGCATATAAAAATATTGTGATATTTCAGTGTATCAATATTTTTCCCAGCCCTATCATTTACACAAATGAGCGTGTATAAACTCTGTTCACACACAGCATCCTAAAAGAAACGGTCTTTAAAAGTTTTAAAGTCTGTAAAAAAGTTTTTGAGGAAAAAGTTTTTGTTTTTTTCAGACTTTAGAAACAGCGACCTGATCAGTTAAATATCGGTGGGGTGGCCAATATCAGACACGAGGGGGCCGATTATATCGTGCATCCCTACCTTCACGTGTCATCGCTCCTCATCTGTGCGTTGTTGGTGTCCCACAGAGGTGTGACGGACTCAACCCAAGGCTGGTCGGTGTCCCTGGTCACCGATGAGGGTTGGTCAGATCTCGCTGGATCAGACTTTGTCTTGGATCTTCTGGCTAAAGCTGAAGCCGAAGCGCTGCCACCACCGGGGACGCCCTCCTCCACAAACTCCGACTACCTGTTCAGCCGGCAGGGAGACAGGTAGCGCAGCGCACCTGCTCGTCTTTAAACGCTCGAGTGTCAGTGTGGACATTCCTGTCCCTCTTTCTCTCCAGGATACCAACGACAGATCTGGATGATGTCATCCCACCAGCACCTCCCATGCAAGCTCCTGGGCTGCCTTTTGATGGAAACCCCTGGGGGAGAGATTATCCCCAGGAAGGTAAGGCTTACCCGGTGAAATAACCAGACACGAACATACAGTCGTAAAAAAGAGTTTATCCAAAGCTAAATGTTTCCTCATTCTGAAATAATACAGCGTTTTTATTTTACGCTGTTGAAAGTGGAATTTAGACAAGCTTCTCGGATAAATGTCACGTGTTGTTGTTCATCCACTGACGGCAGTCGTTTGGCTTTGGTAGAGAAGGAATGGCAAGTTTATACAGCTGTGTGAAAAAGCGTTTGCCTCCTTCTGATTTCTCTTTTTTTTGTGTTTGTCACACTTAAATGTTGGAGATCATCAAACACATTTAAAGGGATATTGTGTAAGTTCTCCAGTTATTTATTCACAAAAATTGATTATTTGGTTCAAAAGTGTTTTTCCATTAATCACTCCCATCAACAAATTAAAGTGCTCCTCCAAGCTCTGAATTTGCCGTTCGTATCATTCATTATACATCGAACGGGCCGGCTTGGTGGGGGCTACCATGTCGTGTCACCATGTTTTTACGTTCAGTAGAAGCGTGACAGCAGGAAAACACAGAAACTCACCGGAGACACCGGAGTTTTCAGCTCAGTTCGAGGTGATGCCTTTCAAAAGTCACCGCGGGTGCAGAGGAGGGAACCGAGTGTTAAACTGATGCTGCGTTCACGTACAGTTGGGCAGACGGCCGTTGGTAACAAACCAGATGTAATTTTGATCACAGAAGCCGAGAAAGACGGTCAGGGAAAACATATGACATCGCCAAGACAACATATCAGATGTGGACTGATGTCACTGTAACTGATGGACCACGTCTTTACATAGAGGTTTGTTTATGCTGTTACATGCAGCAGCTGTCGTCCGTCTGCCCGGTTTCACACAAATGCAGCATGAAAAGTACGAGGGAGCTGCGATTTACACTTTTTACATAATGTCCCTTTAAATGTGTGACAAAGATTACACAAGTAAACACAAAATGCAGTTTTTAAATGAAGGTTTTTAATGGTAAGGGGGGAAATCCAAACCTCCATGTCCCTGTGTGAAAAAGTGATCTTCCCCTAAACCTAATAACTGGTTGTTCCACCTTAGCAGCAACAACTGCATCAAGCGTTTGTGATAACTGGCAGTGAGTCTTCTGCAGCGCTGTGGAGGAATTTTGTTCCACTCATCTTTGCAGAATTGTTGTAATTCAGCCACATTGGAGGCTTTTCCAGCATGAACCGCCTTTTAAGGTCATGCCACAGCATCTCAATGGGATTCAGGTGGGGGCTTTGACTAGGCCACTCCAAAGTCTTCATGTTGTTGTTCTTAAGCCATTCAGAGGTGGACTTGCTGGTGTGTTCTGGATCATTGTTCTGCTGCAGAACCCAAGTGCGCTTCAGCTTGAGGTCACCAACAGATGGCCGGACGTTCTCCTTCAGGATTTTTTGGTAGAAGCAGAATTCATGGTTCCATTTACCACAGCAAGTCTTCCAGGTCCTGAAGCAGCAAAACAGCCCCAGACCATCACACTACCACCACCATATTTTACTGTTGCTATGATGTTCCTTTTCTGAAATGCCGTGTTACTTTTACGCCAGATGTAATGGGACCTCCACCTTCCAGAAAGCTCCACTTTTGTCTCGTCAGTCCACAGAGTATTTTCCCAAAAGTCTTGGGGATCATCAAGATGCTTTCTGGCTAAACTGAGACGGGCCTTTATGTTCTTTTTGCTCAGCAGTGGTTTTGGTCTTGGAACTCTGCCATGCAGCCATTTTGCCCCCCAGTCTCTTTCTGATGGGGGAGTCATGAACACTGACCTTCATTGAGGCAAGTGAGGCCTGCAGTTCGTGGATGTTGTTCTGGGGTCTTTTGTGACCTCTTGGATGAGTCGTCGCTGTGCTCTTGGGGTCATTTTGGTCGGCCGGCCCCTCCTGGGAAGGTTCACCACTGTTCCATGTTTTCACCATTTGTGGATAATGGTTCTCACTGTGGTTCTCTGGAGTCCCAAAGCTTTAGAAATGGCTTTGGAACCTTTTCCAGACTGATAGATCTCAATGACTTTGTTTCTCATTTGTTCCTGAATTTCTTTGGATGGCAGCATGATGTCTAGCTTTGGAGGATCTTTTGGTCTACTTCACTTTGTCAGGCAGGTCCTATTTAAGGGATTTCTGATGGAGAACAGGTGTGGCAGTAATCAGGCCTGGATGTGGATAGAGAAACTGAACTCAGCTTTCCAAAGATGATAAACCACAGAAAATTTATGTTTTAACGGGGGGAGGGGGGGATCACTTTTTCACACAAGACCATGGAGGTTTGGATTTTTCCCCCTTATGAATAAAAACCTTCATTTAAAAACTGCATTTTGTGTTTACTTGTGTTATCTTTCACAATCTAATATTGAAATATGTTTAATGATTTTAAACACATAGGTGTGACAAACACTGGCTGGGTCGCGTCCTGCAGGGCTGGTTTGTTTCCTGCAGGGCTGGGTCGTGTCCTGCAGGGCTGGTTTGTTTCCTGCAGGGCTGGGTCGTTTCCTGCAGGGCTGGTTTGTTTCCTGCAGGGCTGGGTCGTGTCCTGCAGGGCTGGGTCGTTTCCTGCAGGGCTGGGTCATTTCCTGCAGGGCTGGGTCACGTCCTGCAGGGCTGGGTCGCGTCCTGCAGGGCTGGGTCGTTTCCTGCAGGGCTGGGTCGCGTCCTGCAGGGCTGGGTCGCGTCCTGCAGGGCTGGGTCGTTTCCTGCAGGGCTGGGTCGTTTCCTGCAGGGCTGGGTCGCGTCCTGCAGGGCTGGGTCGTTTCCTGCAGGGCTGGGTCGCGTCCTGCAGGGCTGGGTCGTTTCCTGCAGGGCTGGGTCATTTCCTGCAGGGCTGGGTCGCGTCCTGCAGGGCTGGGTCGTTTCCTGCAGGGCTGGGTCGTTTCCTGCAGGGCTGGGTCGTTTCCTGCAGGGCTGGGTCGCGTCCTGCAGGGCTGGGTCGTTTCCTGCAGGGCTGGGTCGTTTCCTGCAGGGCTGGGTCGTTTCCTGCAGGGCTGGGTCGCGTCCTGCAGGGCTGGGTCGTTTCCTGCAGGGCTGGGTCGCGTCCTGCAGGGCTGGGTCGTTTCCTGCAGGGCTGGGTCATTTCCTGCAGGGCTGGGTCGCGTCCTGCAGGGCTGGGTCGTTTCCTGCAGGGCTGGGTCGTTTCCTGCAGGGCTGGGTCGTTTCCTGCAGGGCTGGGTCGCGTCCTGCAGGGCTGGGTCGTTTCCTGCAGGGCTGGGTCGCGTCCTGCAGGGCTGGGTCGTTTCCTGCAGGACTGGGTCGTTTCCTGCAGGGCTGGGTCGTTTCCTGCAGGGCTGGGTCGCGTCCTGCAGGGCTGGGTCGCGTCCTGCAGGGCTGGGTCGTTTCCTGCAGGGCTGGGTCGCGTCCTGCAGGGCTGGGTTGTTTCCTGCAGGGCTGGGTCGTTTCCTGCAGGGCTGGGTCGTTTCCTGCAGGGCTGGGTCGTTTCCTGCAGGGCTGGGTCGCGTCCTGCAGGGCTGGGTCGTTTCCTGCAGGGCTGGGTTGTTTCCTGCAGGGCTGGGTCGTTTCCTGCAGGGCTGGGTCGCGTCCTGCAGGGCTGGGTCGTTTCCTGCAGGGCTGGGTTGTTTCCTGCAGGGCTGGGTTGTTTCCTGCAGGGCTGGGTCGCGTCCTGCAGGGCTGGGTCGTTTCCTGCAGGGCTGGGTTGTTTCCTGCAGGGCTGGGTCGTTTCCTGCAGGGCTGGGCCACGTCCTGCAGGGCTGGGTCGTTTCCTGCAGGGCTGGGTCGTTTCCTGCAGGGCTGGGTTGTTTCCTGCAGGGCTGGGTCGCGTCCTGCAGGGCTGGGTCGCGTCCTGCAGGGCTGGGTCGCGTCCTGCAGGGCTGGGTCGTTTCCTGCAGGGCTGGGTTGTTTCCTGCAGGGCTGGGTTGTGTCCTGCAGGGCTGGGTCGCGTCCTGCAGGGGTGGGTCGTTTCCTGCAGGGCTGGGTTGTTTCCTGCAGGGCTGGGTTGTTTCCTGCAGGGCTGGGTCGTTTCCTGCAGGGCTGGGTCACGTCCTGCAGGGCTGGGTCTTTTCCTGCAGGGCTGGGTTGTTTCCTGCAGGGCTGGGTCGCGTCCTGCAGGGCTGGGTTGTTTCATGCAGGGCTGGGTCGCGTCCTGCAGGGCTGGGTCACGTCCTGTAGGGCTGGGTCGCGTCCTGCAGGGCTGGGTCGCGTCCTGCAGGGCTGGGTTGCGTCCTGCAGGGCTGGGTTGTTTCATGCAGGGCTGGGTTGTTTTCTGCAGGGCTGGGTCGTTTCCTGCAGGGCCGGGTCGCGTCCTGCAGGGCTGGGTTGTGTCTTGCAGGGCTGGGTTGTTTACAGCTTGGTGGCCAGTTTTTCCGTCTCTAACATCTCATTCTGTCTGCAGGGCGTCGTCGACAGATGGATGCTTATGTTGATGACTTGTTTGACCCTGTTCTGGACAACGGACCTCCAGTGAGTTATGTCCTCTTTAATCACTGTTTCTGGAATAAAGTGCGACTTGTAGAGATTAGAACTGGACAGGCTCACTGGTACTGAAACTCAGTCCCAGATGGATTGTGTAACACTGTCTGTATCTGGTTACGGAGAGGAGTCACTGAAACGTCAGGGCTGTCCCTCCAGTAACTGACATGTTTTCATTCCTGTTCATGTGGTGGTGATTTGTCTGTTTGTGTGTGGAGGACATGGAGAGAGTTGCCATGTTGAACCGCAGGATGAGAGGAGGAGGAGGGATTGGACCGATGCAGCCTGGGATGTATGGAGCTGGTAGGAACCTCTCATCTCCATTATATCGTACACACCACAAAGATTTGGGCGTCATTACTTACATTCAAGATGACATAAACTTTTGGCCACTTTACAGTTAGCAACAAAATAAGAAATAAACGGTTATATAAGGTTTTTTTGTTTTTTTTCATTTTCAAAAAATAAATCTGCTTCAGCGAATGAAAAATCAGTGACAGCAAATTCCACTTCCAAAAACTTTGGGATTAATGATTCTTCCTCTTTCTTGAATCATTCTAATTATGCTTCCAATCTCTATAGAGCATTGGCAGTATATTGCTCTAGAGCAATATACTGCCAATGCTCTATAGAGCATTGGCAACATATTACTATTGCTCCGTTTATTCCGGATTATTATTCAGTTTCCGCCCTGTTTTTCGACGGCCTACTAGTCCCAGGGCTTTGCCAGCACCCCCACAAATGTTATATCAAAACGTGCGTCTCGGCCGGGATCGGTGTGCTTGTTATTTGTCCGCGCAAAACTCAAACGGTGTTCACGCAATTCGCAAAAAACTGCGATTTTCGGTCCCATAGAAATGAATGGGATTTGTTTGGAAAAACCCAAAACCCAGGTCACTTTCGACCTCTATAGCTCAGCCATAAAACAACATAGAAACACCATTCAAAGTTTAAACGGGTCACGAAAGCTGAAACTTTAACCATGTGAAAGGATATGTACATATCTGTTACGGTTTTGACACAATGGCAAGTTACGTTTTAGGAAAAATCCAAAAAATCCCAAAATCCCTCCGCACTCTAGCTGCACTCTAACTTTTGAAGCATTTCCACCTTTGAAACAAATGGCCATAACTCCCACACCGTTCATCGTACAGACATCATTTTTACATCAAAACGTAGGAAATCTTGTTGGCTTCATTTCAGCCCTCCGCACATTTTTTGCTCAGACGCACCGTTTTTGAACTACGGCTCTCGGAATCTTAGAAAGTCACCATTTTGCTCCTATATCTCTCCATTGTAATCTAGACGGAAAGCTCAAAAAGCCCTGATTCTTAAAACTGGCACCATTTAAATTCTGTTCCACTTAGGATAAAATAAAATACATTCCTGAGTTCCTGAAAGCCTCATGGCGCTCACGGTGAAAAAAATTATTTTGATATCAGTTACGGTTTTCTCGCAGTGGACGACTCAGCATTTTCCCATAGAAAACTAAAGCATAAAGTCTCTAACTGAAATTAACTGACATTCTGTGACACACACACACGCAGGTGCTGCGTTGTCATGACAACCTAAGCAGTTCTCCCTGCTGTGTTAATTAGTTTCACCTTTGACTTAATTCCTCATCTATAAACCAATGTATGATCAAACTGGAGGTTCAAATCCACTGAGGTCATCATGACTGTCCCTCTGTCCACTTATTTGGTGTCTCACCATGTCCTCAATAAAAGAACTCTCTCTCTCTTTATATTCAAACATGTATGTGCTTCCTTTCTCAGTCTTCCTCTCCTCTGGAACCCTCTGCTCGTCAGGTTTATCCTCCTGTCAGTCCTGTGATTGATCGATCTATCTATCTATCTGTCCATCCTAATCTAATCTATCTGTGGGAAATGTGGAGTACAAGTTTTTTTTCATGCCATGTATTTGTTCTGCCCAGCTACTGAACCAGGTGAATCCAATCAGCACAGTAAATTAAACTGGGCTGATTGGACTCACCTGGTTCAGTGGCTGGACAGAATGAATAGATGACAGGGAAAAGACTTATTGACTTCACAAACCCCATATCTATCTATCTAACTGGTTTGTCTGTCTGTCTGTCTCACAGTCTGCCTATCTCACAGTCTCTGTCTATCTATCTCAGTCTCTGTCTATCTATCTCAGTCTGTCTTTCTATCTCACAGTCTCTGTCTGTCTGCCTGCCTGTCTATCTCACAGTGTATATCTGTTAGTCTATCTCACATTCTCTGTCTGTCTTTCTGTCTTGGTCTCTGTCTATCTCACAGTCTCTGTCTGTCTGTCTGTCTCACAGTCTCTGTCTGTCTCTCTGTCTCACAGTCTCTGTCTGTCTCACAGTCTGTCCGTCTATCTCACAGTTTCTGTGTGTCTGTCTATCTAACAGCCTCTATCTGTCTGTCTTTCTCACAGTTACAGTCTCTATCTATCTCACAGGCTCTGTTTGGCTGTCCTTCTGTGTCTCTCTCAGTTCCTATCACAGTCTCTCTATCACACCATACATGTACAGTGAGGTAAATGTGTATCTCCTAGCACAGGTGTTCCATCTTTGTAACATGGCTGCCGCTCTGTTCGACGTGGGTAGCAGATTGGCAGCATTCAAAATTTCTTCAGAAATTTTCTAGTATTTACTTGCTACCCTATTTTCAGTTTCCTCCCTATGCTTTGACGGCCTACTCCTCCTAGGGCTTTGACTGCACCCCCACAAATGTTATATCAAAACGAGCGTCTCGGCCGGGATCGGTGTGCTTGTTATTTGTCCGCGCAAAACTCAAACGGTGTTTACGCAATTCGCAAAAAACTGCGATCTTTGGTCCCATAGAAATGAATGGGATTTGTTCAGAATCAGCCGAGAAAAGCCCAAAACCCACGTCACTTTGGACCTCTATAGCTCAGCCATACCATCACATAGAGACACCATTCAACGTTTAAATGGGTCAGGAAGGATGAAACTTTCACCATGTGAAGGGATATTTACATATCTGTTCAGGTTTCGACACAACGGTAAGCTACATTTTCAGAAAAATCAGAAAAACCCTAAATCCCTCAGCACTCTGGCTGCACTCTAAAGTTTGAAGCATTTTCAGATGTGAGACAAATGCCCATAACTCCTACAGCTGTCATTGTACAGACATAAATTATATATCAAAACGTAGGAAAACTTGTCAGCTTCATTTAGACTTCGCTCCAAATTCCTCAAATGTGCCGTTTTTGAGCTATGTTTCTCCAAAGTCGACCTACACCTCCCATTGACTTCCATTATAACTCATCAAAAATGTCTACCTTTCTCCCCAGTGGATAAAACTGGCCAACGTTTTAATTCTGTCCACAGTAGGATAAAATAAAATACATTTCTGAGTTCCTCTAAGCCTTGTGGCGCTCACAGTGAAAAAAATTGTTTTGATATCTCCTACGGTTTTCTCTCAGTGGACAGTTGTTCGGGGAGTGTGCACTGAGACCATTCAATCCATATATGTCTGTGTCAACTGCCATTTTGGAAGACACACAGAAGCAGGCAGGTTCTGTTGCCTAGCAACGTTCAACGAGGCAGCTGCTGGAGTTCTGTGAGGTCACACACACACATTTCCTCATAATGTAATATTATATCTGAGAAACTGGATGATCGATCTCGATCTATCTATCTATCTATCTATCTATCTATCTATCTATCTATCTTTCTATCTATCTATCTATCTATCTATCTACCTGTCTGTCTGTCTCAGTGTCTCTCTATTTAAGTATCTGTCTGTCTCACAGTGTCTTTCTGTCTGACTCAGTGTCCCTCTATTTATCTGAGTATCTGTCTGTCCCACAGTGTCTGTCTGTCAGTGTCTATCTGTCTGTCTCAGTGTCTCTCTATTTATCTAAGTATCTGTCTGTCTCACAGTGTCTGTCTGTTTGTCAGTGTCTATCTAAGTATCTGTCTGTCTCAGTGTCTTTCTGTCTCTCTCTCAGTCTGTCTCACAGTGTCTATCTATCTGTCTGTCTCACGGTGTCTGTGTCACTCACAGTCAGTCTGGCTCAGTCTCTGTCTCACTCAGCATCTTTCTGTGTTTCTCAGTCTGTCTCACTCACCTTCTGTCTGTCTTTCTCAGTCTGTCTCACTCACTCTCTGTCTGTGTCACAGTCTGTTTCAGCTTTGTCTTTCTGGCTGTTAATCCATCTTTGTAACATGGCTGCCGCTCTGTTCGACGTGGGTAGCAGATTGGCAGCATTCAAAATTTCTTCAGAAATTTTCTAGTTATGCTGCCAATCTCTATAGAGCATTGGCAGTATATTGCTCTAGAGCAATATACTGCCAATGCTCTATAGAGCATTGGCAACATATTACTATTGCTCCGTTTATTCCGGATTATTATTCAGTTTCCGCCCTGTTTTTCGACGGCCTACTAGTCCCAGGGCTTTGCCAGCACCCCCACAAATGTTATATCAAAACGTGCGTCTCGGCCGGGATCGGTGTGCTTGTTATTTGTCCGCGCAAAACTCAAACGGTGTTCACGCAATTCGCAAAAAACTGCGATTTTCGGTCCCATAGAAATGAATGGGATTTGGTCGGAAAAACCCAAAACCCAGGTCACTTTCGACCTCTATAGCTCAGCCATAAAACAACATAGAAACACCATTCAAAGTTTAAACGGGTCACGAAAGCTGAAACTTTAACCATGTGAAAGGATATGTACATATCTGTTACGGTTTTGACACAATGGCAAGTTACGTTTTAGGAAAAATCCAAAAAATCCCAAAATCCCTCCGCACTCTAGCTGCACTCTAACTTTTGAAGCATTTCCACCTTTGAAACAAATGGCCATAACTCCCACACCGTTCATCGTACAGACATCATTTTTACATCAAAACGTAGGAAATCTTGTTGGCTTCATTTCAGCCCTCCGCACATTTTTTGCTCAGACGCACCGTTTTTGAACTACGGCTCTCGGAATCTTAGAAAGTCACCATTTTGCTCCTATATCTCTCCATTGTAATCTAGACGGAAAGCTCAAAAAGCCCTGATTCTTAAAACTGGCACCATTTAAATTCTGTTCCACTTAGGATAAAATAAAATACATTCCTGAGTTCCTGAAAGCCTCATGGCGCTCACGGTGAAAAAATTATTTTGATATCAGTTACGGTTTTCTCGCAGTGGACGACTCAGCATTTTCCCATAGAAAACTAAAGCATAAAGTCTCTAACTGAAATTAACTGACATTCTGTGACACACACACACGCAGGTGCTGCGTTGTCATGACAACCTAAGCAGTTCTCCCTGCTGTGTTAATTAGTTTCACCTTTGACTTAATTCCTCATCTATAAACCAATGTATGATCAAACTGGAGGTTCAAATCCACTGAGGTCATCATGACTGTCCCTCTGTCCACTTATTTGGTGTCTCACCATGTCCTCAATAAAAGAACTCTCTCTCTCTTTATATTCAAACATGTATGTGCTTCCTTTCTCAGTCTTCCTCTCCTCTGGAACCCTCTGCTCGTCAGGTTTATCCTCCTGTCAGTCCTGTGATTGATCGATCTATCTATCTATCTGTCCATCCTAATCTAATCTATCTGTGGGAAATGTGGAGTCAAGTTTTTTTCATGCCATGTATTTGTTCTGCCCAGCTACTGAACCAGGTGAATCCAATCAGCACAGTAAATTAAACTGGGCTGATTGGACTCACCTGGTTCAGTGGCTGGACAGAATGAATAGATGACAGGGAAAAGACTTATTGACTTCACAAACCCCATATCTATCTATCTAACTGGTTTGTCTGTCTGTCTGTCTCACAGTCTGCCTATCTCACAGTCTCTGTCTATCTATCTCAGTCTCTGTCTATCTATCTCAGTCTGTCTTTCTATCTCACAGTCTCTGTCTGTCTGCCTGCCTGTCTATCTCACAGTGTATATCTGTTAGTCTATCTCACATTCTCTGTCTGTCTTTCTGTCTTGGTCTCTATCTATCTCACAGTCTCTGTCTGTCTGTCTGTCTCACAGTCTCTGTCTGTCTATCTGTCTCACAGTCTCTGTCTGTCTCACAGTCTGTCCGTCTATCTCACAGTTTCTGTGTGTCTGTCTATCTAACAGCCTCTATCTGTCTGTCTTTCTCACAGTTACAGTCTCTATCTATCTCACAGGCTCTGTTTGGCTGTCCTTCTGTGTCTCTCTCAGTTCCTATCACAGTCTCTCTATCACACCATACATGTACAGTGAGGTAAATGTGTATCTCCTAGCACAGGTGTTCCATCTTTGTAACATGGCTGCCGCTCTGTTCGACGTGGGTAGCAGATTGGCAGCATTCAAAATTTCTTCAGAAATTTTCTAGTATTTACTTGCTACCCTATTTTCAGTTTCCTCCCTATGCTTTGACGGCCTACTCCTCCTAGGGCTTTGACTGCACCCCCACAAATGTTATATCAAAACGAGCGTCTCGGCCGGGAATGGTGTGCTTGTTATTTGTCCGCGCAAAACTCAAACGGTGTTTACGCAATTCGCAAAAAACTGCGATCTTTGGTCCCATAGAAATGAATGGGATTTGTTCAGGATCAGCCGAGAAAAGCCCAAAACCCAGGTCACTTTGGACCTCTATAGCTCAGCCATACCATCACATAGAGACACCATTCAAAGTTTAAATTGGTCAGGAAGGATGAAACTTTTACCATGTGAAGGGATATTTACATATCTGTTCAGGTTTCGACACAACGGTAAGCTACATTTTCAGAAAAAAATCAGAAAAACCCTAAATCCCTCAGCACTCTGGCTGCACTCTAAAGTTTGAAGCATTTTCAGATGTGAGACAAATGCCCATAACTCCTACAGCTTTCATCATACAGAAATAAATTATAGATCAAAACGTAGGAAAACTTGTCAGCTTCATTGTCTCTCTGTCTCTCAGTGTCTATCTGTCTGTCTCACAGTATCTATCTGTCTCTGTCTCATAGTTTCTGTATGTGACTCAGTGTCTATCTAAGTATCTGTCTGCCTCTCAGTGCCTATCACTCTCTCAACACAGTATCTATCTGTCTGTCTCATAGTGTCTGTCTGTCTCTGTGTCTATCAATCTAATTATCTGTCTGTCTAACAGTATCTGTCTGTCTGTCTCTCAGTGTCTATCTATCTAAGTATCTGTCTGTCTCACAGTATCTGTCTGTCTGTCTCATACTGTCTATCTGTCTGTCTGTCTCTCAGTGACAATCAATCTATACATGCATCTGTCTGTCTCACCGTGTCTCTCTGTCTCACAGTGTCTGTCTCTCAGTGTCTGTCTATCTCACAGTCTTTATTTGTCTATCTACGCAACTATTTTTCTCATTGAAAATGAATGGTGTTTGGCCAGAATGTCTGTCTCAGTGTCTCTCTATTTATCTAAGTATCTGTCTGTCTCACAGTGTCTGTCTGTTTGTCAGTGTCAATCTAAGTATCTGTCTGTCTCAGTGTCTTTCTGTCTCGCTCTCAGTCTGTCTCACAGTGTCTATCTATCTATCTGTCTGTCTCACGGGGTCTGTGTCACTCATAGTCAGTCTGTCTCAGGCCCTGTCTCACTCCAGCATCTTTCTGTGTTTCTCAGTCTGTCTCACTCACCTTCTGTCTGTCTTTCTCAGTCTGTCTCACTCACTCTCTGTCTGTGTCACAGTCTGTCTCACAGCTTTGTCTTTCTGTCTGTTAATCCATCTTTGTAACATGGCTGCCGCTCTGTTCGACGTGGGTAGCAGATTGGCAGCATTCAAAATTTCTTCAGAAATTTTCTAGTATTTACTTGCTACCCTATTTTCAGTTTCCTCCCTATGCTTTGACGGCCTACTCCTCCTAGGGCTTTGACGGCACCCCCACAAATGTTATATCAAAACGAGCGTCTCGGCTGGGAATGGTGTGCTTGTCATTTGTCCGCGCAAAACTCAAACGGTGTTTACGCAATTCGCAAAAAACTGTGATCTTTGGTCCCATAGAAATGAATGGGATTTGTTCAGAATCAGCCGAGAAAAGCCCAAAACCCAGGTCACTTTGGACCTCTATAGCTCAGCCATACCATCACATAGAGACACCATTCAAAGTTTAAATGGGTCAGGAAGGATGAAACTTTCACCATGTGAAGGGATATTTACATATTTGTTCAGGTTTCGACACAACGGTAAGCTACATTTTCAGAAAAAATCAGAAAAACCCTAAATCCCTCAGCACTCTGGCTGCACTCTAAAGTTTGAAGCATTTTCAGATGTGAGACAAATGCCCATAACTCCTACAGCTTTCATCATACAGACATAAATTATAGATCAAAACGTAGGAAAACTTGTCAGCTTCATTTAGACTTCGCTCCAAATTCCTCAAATGTGCCATTTTCGAGCTATGTTTCTCCAAAGTTGACCTACGCCTCCCATTGACTTCCATTATAACTCATCAAAAATGTCCACATTTCTCTCCAGTGAATTAAACTTCTTTTGTTTAAATAGGATAAAATGAAATACATTTCTGAGTTCCTCTAAGCCTTGTGGCGCTCACAGTGAAAAAATTGTTTTGATATCTCGTACGGTTTTCTCTCAGCGGACAGTTGTTCGGGGAGTGTGCACTGGGACCATTCAATCCATATATGTCTGTGTTAACTGCCATTTTAGAAGACACACAGAAGCAGGCAGGTTCTGTTGCCTTGGAACGCTCAACGAGGCAGCTGCTGGAAGTCTGTGAGGTCACACACACATTTCCTCATAATGTAATATATCTGAGAAACTGGATTATCTATCTATCTATCTATCTATCTATCTATCTATCTATCTATCTATCTATCTATCTATCTATCTATCTGTCTGTCTGTCTGTCTGTCTGTCTGTCTGTCTGTCTGTCTGTCTCAGTGTCTCTCTATTTAAGTATCTGTCTGTCTCACAGTGTCTGTCTGTCTGTGAGTATCTGTCTGTCTCACAGTGTCTGTCTGTTTGTCAGTGTCTATCTAAGTATCTGTCTGTCTCAGTGTCTTTCTGTCTCTCTCAGTCTGTCTGTCAGTGTCTATCTATCTATCTGTCTGTCTCAGTGTCTTTCTGTCTCTCTCAGTCTGTCTCACAGTGTCTATCTATCTATCTGTCTGTCTCACGGTGTCTGTGTCACTCATAGTCAGTCTGTCTCAGTCCCTGTCTCACTCAGCATCTTTCTGTTTCTCAGTCTGTCTCACTCACCTTCTGTCTGTCTTTCTCAGTCTGTCTCACTAACTCTCTGTCTGTGTCACAGTCTGTCTCACAGCTTTGTCTTTCTGTCTGTTAATCCATCTTTGTAACATGGCTGCCGCTCTGTTCGACGTGGGTAGCGGATTGGCAGCATTCAAAATTTCTTCAGAAATTTTCTAGTTATGATTATTATTATATTAAATGATCTTTAGTGTATTTAATCAATTTAATTGTTTGAAAATAAATGATTTTAGAATTTGACGCAGCAAAGAATGACAAAAAAGGAAACAATTTATCTATATTTATATTTATATTTGTATTTATATCTTTAGCTCTGTCTGTCTGGTTTCAGATGCCATCAGCAACTCTGCTCATACCACATTTAATTCATTCATTCATTTATTTATTCATCAACCCTATTAAAGAGTTTAATGAATTATTCAATTTGAATAATTTTTTAAAATGTATTCTTTCATTTTTGCAGCGGGTGGGTTTTATAAAGACTTTAATTGTTTGTTGTTTAGTTTCTGTTGGCCTAAAAACCTGGATAGTTCTGAACAGTAAGTTAAGGAGCATCTGTTGCAGTCGGTACAGAAAGTATTCAGACCCCTTTAGACTTTTCACTCTTTGTTTCATTGCAGCCATTTGCCAAAATCAAAAAAGTTCATGTTATTTCTCATTAATGTACAATCAGCACCCATCTTGACAGAAAAAAACTGAAATGTAGAAATTTTTGCAAATTTATTAAAAAAGAAAAACTGAAATATGACATGGTCATAAGTATTCAGTACTTTGCTCAGTACTGAGTAGAAGTACTTCTGAGCTGGTACAGCCATGAGTCTTCTTGGGAATGATGCAACAAGTGTTCACCACCTGGATTTGGGATCTTCTGGTTCTTCTTGCAGATCCTCTCCAGTTCTGTCAGGTTGGATGGTGAACGGTGGTGTTCAGCCATTTTCAGGTCTCTCAGAGATGCTCAGTTGGGTTTAAGTCAGGGTTCTGGTTGGGCCGGTCCAGAATGGTCCAGAGTGGTTCTGATCCACTCCTTTGTTATTTCAGCTGTGTGTGGGGGTCATTGTCTTGTTGGAAGGTGAACCTTCGGCCCAGTCTGAGCTCCTGAACTCTGGAAGAGCTTTTCTTCCAGGATCTCTGTACTTGGCCGCATTCATCTTTCCTTCAACTGCAACCAGTCGTCCTGTCCCTGCAGCTGAAAAACACCCCCATAGCATGATGCTGCCACCACCGTGCTTCACTGTTGGGATGGTATTGGGCAGGTGATGAGCAGTGCCTGGTTTTCTCCACACATACCGCTTAGAATGAACTCCAAAAAGTTCAATCTTGGTCTCATCAGACCAGAGAATCTTATTTCTCTCAGTCTGGGAGTCCTTCATGTGTTTTTGGCAAACTCTATGCGGGCTTTCATATGTCTGCACTGAGGAGAGGCTTCCATCGGGCCACTCTGCCATAAAGCCCCGACTGGTGGAGGCTGCAGTGATACTGACTTTGTGGAACTTTCTCCATCTCCCTACTGCATCTCTGGAGCTCAGCCACAGTGATCTTTGGCTTCTTCTTTACTCTCTCACCAAGGCTCTTCTCCCACCATTGCTCAGTTTGGCTGGACGGCCGGGTCTAGGAAGAGTTCTGGTCGTCCCAAACTTCTTCCATGTAAGGACTATGGAGGCCACCGTGCTCTTAGGAACCTTTAGTGCTGCAGAAACTCTTTTGTAACCTTGTCCAGATCTGTGTCTCGCCACAATTCTGTCTCTGAGCTCCTTGGACAGTTCCTTCCACCTCATGATCCTCATTTGCTCTGACATGCACTGTGAGCTGGAAGCTCTTATATAGACAGTTGTGTGCATTTCCTAATCAAGTCCAATCAGTTTAATTAAACACACCAATGAAGGAGTAGAACCATCTCAAGGAGGATCAGAAGGAATGGACAGCATATGAGTTAAATATGAGTGTTCCTGCAAAGGCTCTGAATACTTATGACCATGTGATATTTCAGTTTTTCATTTATGAATTAGCAAAAATTTTCATATTCCTGTTTTTTTCTGTCAAGTTGGGGTGCTGAGTGACATTAAAGGAGCTGTATCATGCTTTTCAAATGTTCCAAAAGTCAAATACAGGCATTTATAAGCTAGATATGTTCCCATCGTTACTATAGAAACTAATTTGGTGTTAAATATTAGTTTTTCGATGCATCTAATTTCCAACACGGAAGTAAGATGGCTGACTGTACTGAACCGCGGAGCTCTCGACCAATTGCAGCATGTTTTACGCCCATTTCATGACGTTGCCCCGGAAGAGACACTTATTCTGAAGGGTCACAGAATTGTCTGTAGCACCGGCACCGGCAGCTCTCATGTGGATGTTAGCAGTAAACATTGATGGATAATTCCTCCGATCGACGGGATAAAACAGAGCAGCCTGTTATGGAGCTGTATGCGCTCGACCCAGAGTCTGATATGGAGTTTGAAGTATACGCAGTACCACAGAAGTACCACAGAGACCCCTGACAAGTAAGTAAATTAGCGAACAAATCATAGGCTAACAGTTAGCATTGAGCTGAGAGATGTGTTGACTCACCAGTGTTGTTGTCTGTCCATGCGCGTTTTTATAGTAGGAACTGCGTCATGTTTCAGAAGTAATCCCAGAGAAAAAAACACTTTACTGCCCGAAATTCATGAAGTTGTCAGGAGTGAAGTTCACACACAAAGTTGAGTTTTTTTTCCCTGCTCCCGAAGTTATTATCCAACCACTTCTGGCAAGTCGATTCATCCAGTACAACAAATACACTCCCACGCTGAACATAACCACGCTGAACGTAACTGCATTTTCCCCAACTTGCTGTCCTCTAGAACTTAAAAAAAAAAAAGAAAAAATAGGAAGAAAATTCTCCTGAATCTGGATCAAACGTCTGTTTGCTGACGGCTGCTTGTCTCTGAGGAAATCTTCCTGCAGGTGTTAGTTTCTTCCTCAGAGAGTGTGTATAGGATTCTCTGAGTTTCTGTTCAACAGAGGGCGTCTTGCTACGATACTGAGCATGCGCATTTGGACTTTCGTGATTGGTGCCACGTTCATACGTAACGCGGTGGGTAGTCAGCCGTTTGCAGGGAGGTAGCGCTTGGTTTAAATATTCATGTAGATTACTCAAATATGCATGAATGAAGAAAAATAACGATTTAAATCATTTCTTGATGAGGAAATAACACACTGACATGCTGAAAAGCTCTTAAAAGTCCATTTTTCATGATAGGGCTCCTTTAATAAGAGTATTTGATGTATTTTTGTCACTTTGAAGCAGAATAAGAATGAAACACTGTTTTCCAGGTGTACCTATGACAATGCCAAGTTATCCCATGGGTAAGTAAATACACTCGCGTCTGCAATCAAGATGTCACATATTTCTCTCTTTTCTGAACGTCTCTCAAACGTTCATCCAGTCTGGAGTCCCCTTTATTTTATTTTACGTAATTATCATGAATCCCATAAATCAGATCAGTAAAGCAGAAAAAGCTACCTTAATGTCATTAGTGATGAACATATTGATGTATTTGTCCGAAACGAGACTGACAGGTCATTATCACGACATTATTACTTACCGACATCTCCATGTTTAATGAATGAAGAGTGATTATCTCAGCTCTCTTCTGGGATTCAGGATCTGTAACGCACATCGTTTCTGGGTTCATCGTGTCCAAAATGTAATGTTAGCAGCACCTTCTTGTGAAAAACAACAGACTTATTTGTGATGAAAGAAAGGACGCCCCCAAGGGGTGGCCAGTGCCCCCTAAACAAAAAGCTGGCTACCCATGCAAAAATTCTATTTTTTAAATTTATATCGATTTTATGTACTATTAACATGGCACAGCTTTGCTTATATTTGAATGTCAAAATCTTTCTAAGCTAATAAAAATAAAATAAATAAAAATCTTACATCAGAACTACCATTTTCTGCCATTGCTCTTTTGCCGTAGTCCCCCGCGGGTCTATCACTTGTAATTAGCTCGCCGTTTCTTATGCAAATTCATCCAGGAAGGCTCCACCCAGTTTCTAAAGCCCCTTTCACATCAGCACCTACTTACCTGGCCCTCATTGGGCCGACACCACACTACCCCGTTTACTTTGTTCACATTACAACTGAGGCGTTAAACTTCAGCGATAGTTTTCAGTGTGAGTGAGGTCATAGTGAAGTTTTGTGAAGTTGTTTGTTTGGGACACACACACACTGAATAAGCAAAAAAAAGTCTGCCAATGTATCAAGTGAAATTTCCTTATAAGATTTCTTGAAATAAGATGCATTTGTCTTAAAACTAGTTCCTATATCTCACTGAAATGTTTCTCTGTAGGTGACTTTGTCTTATTTTGGGTGTGATGAGATACTATGATTAGAAATTAGAAAAATATACTTGCTAAGATTTGAGTTTTTACATTGTATTTGTGAAATTAAGGAAGTTTGCTGCAGATAATGCCTTTCAGTGGTGTCCAAAGTCGGTCGTCCAGGGCCGCTGTCCTGACGGTTTTCCATGCCTCCTTGCACCAGCACAGCTGCATCAAATTAAATGAATCTAAAAGCTGATGAATTTGAGTCAAATTGAGTGAATTTGAGTGGCCCTCGAGGACCGGAGCTGGACACCCCTGCATAGAGGCCCATTCATTCTGCCCCCTGCGCTGCCATTATATGGATATACGCGGATCTATGACGAATCTAAATAGTGTCCAAAGGAGTCAGAGTGATGCAGAAATGTTACTGCTGAGTAATTACACGTATAAATTCCAGAAATAAGGTCCAGGTTGAAAAAACTAAAAGTTATCCTTTAAAAAGTCTTGGCCACCCCTAAGAAAAATCTCTGCGGCTCCCCAGGATGAAAGGTGATTAAGTGAAGCATTTGAGGTTGTGGAGCTCAGACAGGTGAGCAGCTGCTGTGATGGAAGCCAGCTGCAGGAGGTCTTTGCCGCTCTAATCTGCATGTTTCTGTGTGCGCTGCTGTGTTTAGGAGCACCTGCTATGCCCAGTTATGGTGCAACTCCCATGATGCCAACGATGCCAGGTAACCCCCCACCCCACCCTGATATATCTGTCCCTTCAGTCTGTTGTTTTTACCCTTTGATTCCCAACATACGCACACCCCCTCTAGTGCATAACATGGGTCAAAAGTTACTCGCATTCATTTCTATGTTTATTCCATGCTGGCTGAGATTTTTATTCTGATACTTTTTTAAAATCCGTTTATTTCAGGATTGAGTATTCCAAGTATTCTTTAAACATCCTGTTTTTTACTACCACAAATCATTATTTTCATTTTTTCTTTTATACTTTATTAAGAAACACAGTTTTTATTACTGTATCAAGTTTACACACACACACGGGTCCAAAATGACTCTTTCATGCAAGTGTGATTTAAAATTAGACAATTTCATACTATGATCATTTTTTTTCAAGTCAGTATTTGAGAACTGAGTGGAACCAAAAAATGTGTTTGTACTACGTGTAACATGTTAATCACACAGAAGAAAATGCAACTGATTTGAGTTAATTGATCGAGCTTATTGAAGGAAATTTGTAATAAAGAGACGGGTTAAGGTTGCAGTAATTTCCTTTTTCTCTCTTACAATTACTGAAATAATAATAAGACAGAACAACACTTAAAAGTGTTGCAATGAATATAGAGATACAAGGAAAAATAGACCTAAATTAAAGAACAAAAAAAGATAATCAAATGCTTACATGTACGTCATATTATATACTGCAGCTCCATTGAAGCTAACTAGCTTCTTCCTACATTAAAAAATTCTTCCAATGAGACAAAATCATTCATCTGAGGAAGGAAACTCAGAAACTCAGGCACGCTGCATTAGATTGAGCTGAGACGACTGTAATTGTTAGCAACTAGCTAACTAATGTATATATATATATATATATATATATATATATACATATATACATACACCCACAAACACATATAACTAGTTAGCTGATAGTTTCTTGTATCTTTCTGACAAGGACGGAGGATTTTCAGTGTCAAGGTAACCTAATTTTAACCAAATATTATGAAGTTATATTTCACAATTGTCATCAAATAATCTTAAAAGTAACTTCTGAACAATGGAAAAACAATCGTAGATGTAGACAGAGCTGTGCTGAGTCAAATAGTGATGTAAGTGTACGTGTGAGTGAACGCGATGCAGAAATACAACAGCTGCAATTGTTCATAAAGTAAGAAAGAAAAGGGAAAATGATTTGTGTTAAACAAAACAAGATTTTTACGCACAACTGGAATAGTAAATGAGAAAGTTTCTGTCAATGACATCACTGCAACACACATGAAATTACATAGAAAATGAAAACGGGACATTTCTGACCCATGTTGCACATTAAAGGGATAGTAACTGAAACATGTTTTTATCCAAAAAGTAAAAAAGTAAATGCGAAAATCAGAATGTTTATGATCAGAAACAAGTTCACTGAGGAATACATGAATTCTGAATGATGAAATTCTGAAATTAATTTACTTCAAAGTAAAAGAAAAAGTCATCCAGGTCACTTTTGACCCATGTTGCGCATCAAAGGGTTAACTATGTTTACATGTTGTTATTCACATATTAGAAGCAGTTTTGTTACTTTAACTTCCTGTGAATGTTTTTCTTGATGTTCCCGGACAGCCATGATGGTTCCTCAGGCTCCTCCTCCAGCCGCGGACCCCGTGCAGATGGCAGCAACTCAGCAGGCTCTCATTAACCAACAAGCTCTTCTCATGGTTAGATCCTGACCACCCCCTCACCTTTTCCCTCGTCCCCCGCCGTCAGAGAGCGTCACCCGTCCCTCCCTCCCTGCAGGCGCAGCAGATGACCATGCAGGCCATGACTCTGTCTCAGCAGCAGGCCCAGGAGCAGCAGAAGAAGCAGGAGCGAAAGCAGCAGGAGGAGGAGAGCAAGTGGAGGCGGCAGTCGGCACGGCGCTCCAGGGAGTGCCCACGCTCACCCTCCCCGCCACCTCAGGCACCCCCGACTCCCTCACCCCCGCCCGTCAGGCCCAAAGCACCTGCGTACAAACGCTCCTCCAAACAGAAGAAGCCTGAGCCACAACCACAGGTGTTTTATCTCCGTTCTTTAGTATGTATCTGTGGAGATTCTCCTTCCAAACCAACCCTGAACCGCACGGTGCAGAATGAAGCAGCTGTCCCACCCGTGGACACATTAGGGACAACTGTACAATACGTGGTGTGATTTTCACAAAGATCTTTCTCTGGTTCAGGTTGCATGTTGCAAACACGGAACTTTAGGCCTCATTCACCAAGATTACTTTTACAGGTCCTCTTAAAGGGGAAACTCAGTAACTTTTTGACCTCAATAAATGCTTTTCGGAATCCCCGTGGGGCTAAACAAAGTGTTTACGGAGCGATTCAATGTTTCCCCCCCTCCCGCCGGGGCCTCTGGCCTGCGAGCAGCTAAAAACAACTTTGCCTGCGCCGACCCGAGCAGAACTTGCAACAACAGAAACCGCTGTACGGTACTCAGGTCCCCTATCTACCGAGCTGCTTCCAGCTCTGATTTGAACCAGACTCCAGCTCTGATCTGAACCAGACTACCAGCTCTGATCTGAACCAGCTACCAGCCTATTAGAAGAAAACATTTCTTTAGCTTCCACCACCTAAACACGGCTCCTGGCTCTCATAACCAACTCTTTGCTGGACCAGAGTGATTCACGTAGCTGCGCTGCCTGGGCGCCGGGTGAAGCATCACTGCTTCAGGCTCAATAATCACTTGTCACGTCCACAAAAAGTAAATAAAAGTTCGTATTCTCACCTGGTACCCGCCAACACCAGAGAAAAATATAATCCACGGCATATTTACCCGCAAATCGCGGGTAAAACGTCCCGTTTCAGAAGAGACAGGTCTTTGCTTTGAGCAGAGGGAGACGAGCTGCTGCTACCAACGCAGCAAAGTAGCATCAACAAGCTAGAAAAAGCTTAGAAATATATCCAGGGATCAAAATAGAAGAAAGACAGGTAGAGAAGCCGTCTGTGTGCTGTGGGGGTGAAAGGGGGGGGGGGGGGGGGGGGGGTGAACTTTATGACAGTGAAAGGACGCCACTAGGGGGAGCCCCGAGCTGAAGTTACTGAGTTCTGCTTTAAATTTGTTTTTTAGTTTTCTTTCAGAACTGTTTTTACAAAGATTCACAAGCATCATGCTTGTAGACAGCAAAATTGCTTCCTTTTCCTCTTAGATTGGTGAAGACGAATCCCTCTGTAAGTTAAAGGATGATAGGAAAATAAACTTTGCAGGTAAACCACAAAAAAACACAACTAATGATAATGGTAACAATGTTTGTCCTCATTTATAACATGATAACAAGGTTGTAACTGATCTCACAGTGAGATTTCAATCATATGAAAGCAGATTTATGTACAAAGGGTCCCTGATTCCTTGTGTACTTGGACAGCAGCCGGCAGGTTGGTCCCATGAACACATCAGGACGCACATCCTCATGGTGTTATGGGTAAAGAGGTACACTGTAGAGTCAAAGTTCATCTCTATTTAATATTAAACTTTCTAGAGTTTGTAAAGCAAATGACCTGCTGCATCCAAAGCATCCAGGATGTTTTAGGATGCAGAGATGGAGTGAGTCGATCGGATGAAATGAAAAATCCTGGTGAGTCATTTTAGTAACCAGGAGGTCAGTGTGTTTTTATTTATGGACATTTATGTAGTGATGTTCTTGTGGATGAGGGACAAGATCTGACGTGTGTTCAGTCTTTTGCTGTGATGGTTTTAGGAAGACCAGCAACAGAATTAAATCCATTTCTTGACTGCAACTAGTATTTGAACTGATAAAACGGATTAAATAATTAATGCTTCCTCTGAGGGAAATTACATTGTTAGGATGCAAACTGCAGCATCTTGCTGTTTATTTTAGAACAACAAAAATATTTTTTTAGGTTATTTGAAAAATATGACAAACATCATTTTGTAACATGGTAGTTTTATTATTGAATTAATAGTTAACTGAACAATAGAAAACAACACAAATTTGTTCAAACATGTCAGAACTCTAATGTTAGTGCAGAGGTGTCGAACATATTTTAGTTCAGGAGCCACAAACAGCACGATTAGATCTCAGGTGGGCCGGACCAGGAAAACTATCACACAATAACCTATAAATAACAAAAACAGCAAATGTTTCCCATTAGTTTTGCAACTTGTCAAGATGTTTAACCTTAATGAACTTATCTTTTATTATTGAGGAACATAAGTGGTTCCAACAACATTTGATTATATTTTATTTATTCATTTTATGTATCAATTTCAGTCTACATTTTATTATATATTTGTATATGACAAAATATTTTCATACATTTTAACATAAACATAAAAAATATGAATTTATCAAATTAATTTTCCCTTAAACTTCCCAATTATGGAATATTTTTGAAAAATTTATACTTTTATTATTATCATTATAATCAATTCATTCAAATAAGACACTACATGTTCATTTGAACTCAGATCTACAAAATTACTTACTGTAATACTGAATCACAGGTATGTGGAAATCAAAAAGAGAAATAAGATTTCCACATGTGTGAAGTAATCCTGACCTCATCGTATAAACAGAGGTCAGATCTGTAAGGTAATACTGAATACTTCATATTTAGATATTTAAAAAGATTCCAGGCTCTGGTGGACCAATCAGAAACTGGAGTTTGTTTTATTGTTTTAACACTGACATTTAATGATTCACCTCGCGGGCCAGACTGGACCCTCTGGCGGGCCGGTTTTGGCCCCCAGGCCTTATGTTTGACACCCCAGTGTAAGTGAGAGTACTCCGGAGCATTCACATGATTTTTTTTAACCAAAGAACACATCTGAAGATTCTCATGAATGCCACAATTTCTATAAAAAGGTCATAAAAAGGACTGTTGGTAAGAACGGTTGGTGAATGTTGTCACTAGTTTTCTAAATGCGATGCATTGCAATTATGGGATGTTTATTTCCATCTGTTCCTCTGACAGTCAGAAACTGAGGTGGACTTGACTGAGACGGAAGAACTGCAGTCTTTCAGAGAAAAGAGGAATTTTTTCCAGAACATTGGTGAGTTTGTTATCCAGGAAGCTTCCAGAATAATTAACCCTTCCAGCCTTTCTACAGTTGTATGAAAAACGTTTGCCCCCTTCATGATTTCTTATTTTTTGCACGTTAGTCACACTTAAATGTTTCAGATCATCAAACAAATTTAAATATTAGACAAAGATAACACAAGTAAACATAAAATGCAGTTTTAAAATGAAGATTTTTATTAGTAAGGGGGAGAAATCCATGATCCTGTGTGAAAAAGTGATTGCCCCCCCTGTTAAAACATAAATTAACTGTGGTTTATCATCTTTGGAAAGTTTTGTTCAGCTTCTCTATCCACATCCAGGCCTGATTACTGCCACACCTGTTCTCCATCAGAAATCCCTTAAATAGGACCTGCCTGACAAAGTGAAGGAGACCAAAAGATCCTCCAAAGCTAGACATCATGCTGCCATCCAAAGAAATTCAGGAACAAATGAGAAACAAAGTCATTGAGATCTATGAGTCTGGAAAAGGTTCCAAAGCCATTTCTAAAGCTTTGGGACTCCAGAGAACCACAGTGAGAACCATTATCCACAAATGGTGAAAACATGGAACAGTGGTGAACCTTCCCAGGAGGGGCCGGCCGACCAAAATGACCCCAAGAGCACAGCGACGACTCATCCAAGAGGTCACAAAAGACCCCAGAACAACATCCAAGAACTGCAGGCCTCACTTGCCTCAATGAAGGTCAGTGTTCATGACTCCCCCATCAGAAAGAGACTGGGGGGCAAAAATGGCTGCATGGCAGAGTTCCAAGACCAAAACCACTGCTGAGCAAAAAGAACATAAAGGCTCGTCTCAGTTTAGCCAGAAAGCATCTTGATGATCCCCAAGACTTTTGGGAAAATACTCTGTGGACTGACGAGACAAAAGTGGAACTTTCTGGAAGGTGGAGGTCCCATTACATCTGGCGTAAAAGTAACACGGCATTTCAGAAAAGGAACATCATAGCAACAGTAAAATATGGTGGTGGTAGTGTGATGGTCTGGGGCTGTTTTGCTGCTTCAGGACCTGGAAGACTTGCTGTGGTAAATGGAACCATGAATTCTGCTTCTACCAAAAAATCCTGAAGGAGAATGTCCGGCCATCTGTTGGTGACCTCAAGCTGAAGCGCACTTGGGTTCTGCAGCAGAACAATGATCCAGAACACACCAGCAAGTCCACCTCTGAATGGCTTAAGAACAACAACATGAAGACTTTGGAGTGGCCTAGTCAAAGCCCCCACCTGAATCCCATTGAGATGCTGTGGCATGACCTTAAAAAGGCGGTTCATGCTGGAAAAGCCTCCAATGTGGCTGAATTACAACAATTCTGCAAAGATGAGTGGAACAAAATTCCTCCACAGCGCTGTAGAAGACTCACTGCCAGTTATCACAAACGCTTGATGCAGTTGTTGCTGCTAAGGTGGAACAACCAGTTATTAGGTTTAGGGGAAGATCACTTTTTCACACAGGAACATGGAGGTTTGGATTTTTTTCCCCCCTTAAAAACTGCATTTTGTGTTTTCTTGTGTTATCTTTGTCTCACATTTAAATTTGTTCAAAAAAGAAATCAGGGGCAAACACTTTTTCACACAACTGCATGTCCTGGTCTGTGTCTCTGAGTGCTTCTTCCCCTGCTGTGCCTGCTAACTTATAACAGAACCAGCTGATAAAATGAACAGACCTGTAGTTTAAACCGTCTCATTTTTCTGACTCCATCATTCGTTCATTTACTGGTTAAATTTTATGTAAGAATATCTGTGAAGTTCTTCCTTCCCTCCCCAGAGACTAAAGCCAAAGGTGAATCCAAACCTCCAAAAGCCAGACCTGCACCATCCAGTGCACCCAAGCAGAAGAATCACACACCTCCACCCCCATCGCCTCCATCATCCCCATCACCCCCACCACCCCCACCTGTAGCAGCTAAACCTGAGCGTAAGTCAGCAGTGATTTCTCTTTTCAGTGTTTTTGTCCCCCTGTCTGGTCCACCAGTGTGAAGCAGACAGCTCCACCTCTGGGCCCCCTGCTGCTTCTTCATCATCACACTGCTATTTCTGTCCCACCATCCTGAAATTTGTCCAGAATTCCTTATTTAAATGATATAAAACATGGTTGTGACTGAGAGTCCAGGTTCTGGTTTACAGCACAAACAAAAAGCTGAAAGCTGAACGACCTGGACACAAAAGGGTGGAAGGACGGTTAAACACAGCTAGAAATGTCCCGATCAGGTTCTTTTGATCCCGAGTCCGAGTCATTTGATTCTGAGTCCCGATCCCATACTTCTATTATAGAATAAAAATTGAATAAAGAATAAAGAATAAAAATTGAACAGAAAAAGACTGTTGAAATGCTGCTGCTGTGGTGATACCATTGGTTGGAGGGGGGGGGGGGGGGGGGGGTCATCAACACACCAGTGTGATCTAAATCTGAATCCTACGCTAATAGCTTGATGGTGGAGTTGGGGGTTCTGGAGATGTCACATTTTCCTTTTATTTTTTTTTCTTATTTTACTTAATGACACCTCCTCTATCCTGTTACATTCTTCCAATCACATTTTTAAAAAGATCTTTTATGAATTTGTGTCTGTGGAAATCACAAAGGAAAGTATCTGCTTATTTCTCTGAATCATGGAAACGTTTGATTCTTTATCTGCTGGACAGCAAATAAAACCAACACAGCAGATTTGAAATAAACTGTGAAACAGCAGATAATGTGACGTCTGCGTTGCTTTTACTAGAGCTGCACAATTAATCGTTAAAAAATCACAATCTCAGTTCACACATACATGTGATCTCATTTCTACCCACGATGATTCTGAAGCATTTTTAATCACGAGCTGCATCACAAATAAAAGTTTACATTCTTCCTGGATTTTTTCAAGCGCCCTTAACTCATTGACTGCCAGACCTTATACGAGCAGAGTGCTCAATATCACCAGGGTTTTTAAGCATTTTCACTGATTTTGGGAGATCCACAGAATATTGTGTACTATGCCAATACAAACACTGAAGGTACCAAAAGAAAGCTTAGACTCTCTTCTTTTATCAGAAAAAAAACATTTGTTTCTAGCTTTTTCCATTCTTTAGTAATCTGCAGTAAAACATGGCTTTGTTGCAGCGAAAATGCCTGTTTCTGACCAAAAAGCTGAGAAAACGAGCTTTGAATGCTGAGGTCCGCTTCAAGTGGAAAAGTGTCTTTGATGCCAATATTTTTTTACTTTAGTAACACCTTCATCATCTGATCAGCTGTTTACTTCTATGAAACAACAAATACAACACTGAGAAAAGAGTTTTGGAGGCAAAATAATTATTTACTAGCTAAATAAGTCACAACAAGTTTGTTTCGCAACATAATATTTGGCAGAAACATAGAGCAGAAACGTCTCTCTACTCCTCCCCCATCCCTGATTCTCCTTCCACCGTAGCGTAGGTGCGCACGCAGTGCACCCCTACTCGCCCCTCCCCCGCGGGAAAGAACCGTGTGCTGTAGACTTACTTTCACTTTCAGCTGCCGCACTTCGCTGCTGTATTTCCATCGTGTCTTCGATCGATCGTGTCTGTCTGTCACCAATCACTTTTTCCACAAACTTTCCTCTTTCATCCACCTCCTAAACTGCTTCGATTACGACCGGTCGCCATGTTCTCTCACCCTCAAAGCAGTTGGAATCGAGCACACTTCTTGGGCTAACAGCCGTTAGCTCTAACAACCGCTAACAACACAGGAAGCATCATAGAATCGCATCACTTCCTGGTAGGTTTTTTAAAGCTTGTTTGACGCCGCCATCTGCTGGATTAGATGAAAACTACCAAAAAAATCATGATCAGCCTTTGGCTCTCTCTGACAAGCTCCTCCAGAGATTAAAGCAGCTCCCCTGATTAAAACCTTTAATTAACGTGGAAACACGTGATTGGCAGTTAACGTTCGGATTTGAATTAACGTGGAAACACGTGATTGGCAGCCAGTGAGTTAAATGCACCCAAATGTTTTATTAAAGTTTATTTGTGCAATAAAATTTTTTTGAAAAAAAAATTGTGCCAGAGAATCCAGATCTCAATTTTGAGCAAAAAAGTCGTGATTCACATTTTTCTCAGAATTGTGCAGGACTAGTTTTTACCCAGTTATGTAATGGCAGCATTCTTTTCTTGTTTTTCTCACTCCGTCGCAGGTGACGTCACACAGCAGCAGCCCTGTCAGAGAGGATAAGAGGATATATGAGTTATATCCTAGAACCACATGGATTTTCTTCTCCCTGAGAAGAGAGAGAGAAATAAAAGATACCAAAAACAGGGGATATTTGGTTATTTACACAAATGAGTGTGTATAAACTCTGCTCACACAGAACATCCTAAAAGAAACTGTCTGCAGAAGTTTTAAAGTCTGTTAAAAAGAAGGAGTTTTTGTGTTTTTAGACTTTAGAAACAGCGGCCTGATTGGTCAAATACTGATAAATATCAGTGGGGTGGACGATGTCCGATACTCAGTTTAGGGTGGATATAGGCCGATACCGACAGGGGGGCGATTATATGGTGCATCCTCATTTTTTAACGTAAAATATCTAAAGATCTGCTGTTAAACTTACGGGGAAATCCTGGTGGATTCTGGGCTCGGGGTGGTCAGCGGCTTGTAGAAGATGGTTTACCAGTTTGTTGATCTCTTCTCCCGCAGGAAGGCGCCCTCGCTCCCCTCCAGCTAAAGAAGACCCCCCGAAGGAAAAACCAACTCCAGCTCCTCTCACTAAGCCTCGACCGGAACCCACCTCCAACATCCGCGAGATCATCAAACAGTACAACAGTCGACCCCAACCAGAACCCAAACCTTTTGAGCCGGTCAGGTGAGCGTCATCGTCCTCGGCACACGTTTCTGTTGAGGCCTTTTTATTTCTGCTCTAAAGTTGTGATAATGTTGGATTTAAGTTGTGAACACGATTCAACTTGATGCTGTGGTGGAGGAAAAAAGTTTGTCTGACTGTATTTAGTACGGCTGCTTGATGACGGAAAAAATCACTATCACAAATATTTCGGTTAGGGCTGGATGATAAGGGCAAATATCATATCCCGATATATTTATACAATAAACGATATGTACCGATATTTTTACCCAAATTTGTCTGAAAGATCCATTTCATGTCAAACAGCTGTTTTTTAGTTTTAAACATGTTTATCATAAAGGTATCGCTCCACTGCAGAGATGGAACTGATGAAACACTGTTAGAGATGTTTGTTAGATCAAAGTGATCAAAGATAGTTGCTGGTTTTTATGATTTCTGTGTAAAAGTCTTGGGGAGGATTGTCTTCCAGACAGTTTGAATAATAGGGGTGGGAAAAAATATTGATGCACGGAAATATCGTGATATTTTCTCCTTCAGTTTTTCAATGACAAGGTCAACAACATCCACCAACATCTCGGCCCCACTACCTCTTCTCCCCCTCCCTCTCAGCTCCCCCAACCTTGTTTTCCCTCTCTCCACCTTTGTACTCCCCCATCCCTCAGCAATTTCTGACCTTATCACCAAATCCAAACCACCCACCTGTCAGCTAGATCCCCTCCCCCACAGCGCTGGTCAAATCCTGCCTTCCCTCTCTGCTCCCCCTCATATCAACCATCATTCACTCCTCACTGTCAACTGGAACTGTTCCCACCCTCCTCAAAACCGCAGCAGTCAGTCCCATACTGAAAAAACCTGGTCCAGATCCAAACGATTTCAATAACCTTCGCCCCATTTCTCATCTTCCTTTTACCAAAATCCTGGAAAAAACTGTTGCCTCTCAGCTCCACTCTCATCTCACCCATAACAACCTGTTCGAACAGTTCCAGTCCGGTTTCTGCCCCCACCACAGCACCGAAACGGCCCTCATCAAGATCACCACCGACCTCCCCATGGCTGCTGATTCTGGTTTGATCTCCATCCTCATCCTCATCGATCTGAGTGCGGCCTTCGCCACCGTCTCTCACTCCATCCTCCTCAGCAGACTCTCCTCTCTCGGCATCACCCACACCCCCCTCCACTGGTTCCACTCCTATCTCACATGCCGTACTCAGTTCATCCAGCTCAAATCATTTACCTCACTTCCCTACCCAGTCACTTCAGGTGTGCCCCAGGGCTCTGTCCTGGGGCCCCTCCTTTTCATAATTTACCTCCTTCCACTAGGTAATATCTTCCGTAGATTTAACATCCGGTTCCACTGTTTCGCGGATGACATCCAGCTCTACATTTCCAGTAAGCCCGACTCCACTCTCCCCCCTCCTCCCTCACCCACTGCCTCTCAGAAATAAAATCTTGGTTCACCTACAACTTCCTCAAACTCAACAGCAATAAAACTGAATTTCTTCTTGTCGGCACCAAAACAACCATCTCCAAAACCAACAGCTTCTCCATAACTATTGATGACGCGACAGTTTCCCCCTCCCCTCAGGTAAAGAGTCTGGGTGTCATCCTCGACAGCTCACTGTCATTTCAAGCTCACATCAATAACATAACCCGGTCTGCTTACTTCCATCTTCGCTCCATCAATCGTCTCCGTCCCTCCCTCACCCCCCACACTGCTGCCATCCGGGTCCACAGTCTCGTCACCTCCCGTCTTGACTACTGTAATTCACTTCTCTTTGGTCTCCCTCGCAAACTCCTCCATAAACTCCAACTGGTCCAGAACTCAGCAGCCCGCATCATCACCAGAACCCCCTCCTTCCACCACATCACCCCCGTTCTGCAACAGCTTCACTGGCTTCCGGTCAAATTCAGATCCACCTTCAAGATCCTCCTCCAGACTTTTAGAGCCATCCACAACCTTTCTCCCCCCTACCTGTCCGACCTCATCCATATTGCCACTCCCTCCCGCTCTCTCAGGCCCTCCTCCTCCCTTCACCTCACCATCCCTCCCATCCGCCTCAGCACCATGGGGAGCAGAGCTTTCAGTCGCTCTGCCCCCAAACTCTGGAACTATCTGCCCCCTGACCTCAGAAACATTGACAGCTTCTCTCTTTTCAAATCCGGACTAAAAACCCACCTGTTTAAAACTGCATATAATCTGTAACTCCATCTGAACATATTCTTATTGCTTTTTAATTGTTCTTTTATCCTTGGCTTTTACTTTACCTTTGCGTCCTTGGGTGCCATGAAAGGCGCTATGAAATAAAATGCATTATTATTATTATTAATAATATTAATAATATAATATGGTATTATATACCATATCTATATTTGAAAATGCCGCATTGATCTATTTACTCATGAAATTTCGCAAAATATCATCGTAGTGTTACAAAATTTTATAAGATTTCATGAACTACAGCAAGATATCATTTTGTTACGAAAACTTGATATTTCATGAAAAACTGCGAGATATTGTTTTGTTACAAAATTTCATGCAATCTCACGAAATGCTGTGAGATCTCATTGTTCTCTTATGACATCTCATGAGATTTCACACTATACAGTGAGATATTATCGTTTAGTTAGGAAAACTCATTAGATTTTACGAAAGATATTGAGTGCCCCGACAGGGCACTCAGGTGAACCACCACAGGCCCCTGAGCAAGGTCCTCAACCCCACCAACTGCTCCCCGGGTGCTGGAAGTGGCTGCCCACTGCTCTCAGGTTCAACCTGATATGAGATAAATGTAGAGAATGAATTTCATACCTGTCACTCTAATTGGGATTAATAAAGTAAATATTATTCTATTATTATTATTGTTTCAACTGGTTTATATGAGCTTGGAGATCGTTTGGGGGCGGAGGGGGGGGTGTCAACACCAGGTCCTGGGGGGCCGGCAGAGCTGATGTGAAGCTCTGCACAGGTCACCAGGGGCATCATGTACGAAGTGTTGGTACGCACAAAAGCGATCATCGTCACGGTAAAGTTGAGATGTATCAAGAATGAAATGAGCGTGGAAATGTGCGGTGCTTCACGTTAACTTCATGGCTGCGTACGAACGTTTCTACAGCTGTGGAGACTTTGGGGACACTTAGAGGCGATACTGGAAACTGTTATAAGAAATACATGTGAAAACAACCATCCCCAGACTGATGATGTGATCAGACACATAAACAAACAGCCCTCATGAGCGAATATAAAAGTGTTGCAGGACTCGGATCATGTCCAGCAGCTGCTGTAGCTAGAAGAAGACGTTAGAGATGGTGGATATGCAGAGAGCGAGGAGATTTACTGATTTAATGACGACGGGCTGATCAGCTGCTTCAGGTTCCCAGAGACCATCTCTGTGTCTGTGCGCTGAGCTGAAGCCAGGCGGGTTGGGGGGGGGGCTGCGTTGCGATGCAGCTGCATTGATGCGATGTTGGTGTTCAGATCGCTGCTTCCTGGTGTCTGCCAACATCCTGACTGCAAGATCTGGTGCCTGCCTCTGTACGGGGGCATCCAGTCAATGAAAGGTCACCTGAAATGAAGTTTGTGGTTTCCTGCTGTGCCCCCCCCCCCCCCCCCTCCTTACAGACCACCAGTGAAGACGTTTTTGAGGAAGAGTGACCCCAAAGAGGAGGCGCTGGCCAAACTCAAAACCGTCTCTCCAGCTCCTCAGCAGAAGGTCAGCATAGGAAGGACATTCTAACCTTCATGATTCTGTTTTTGCTAAGCATCTCATCTTTTTGTCTTTCCGCTGTGCAGAAAGAGTGGGCACCTCCCCCACCCCCCGTCAAAGCACAGAGGAAGTCTCCTCCTCCGCTGCCCCCCTCCCCAGAACCTTCCCCTCCGTCCACCAGAGGCCGTCGGGTTATCTCCAACAACATGAGGCAGAAGCAGCGCTCCCTGGCAGACCTGTTCGACTCCCACCGCTCCAGAAACCCTCCCCCCGCTCCGTCTGACCCCTTACCGTCCTCCCCAGAGCCAGCTCCTGTTCTCCAGAGCATCCCTGACCCTCCGCCCATGGCTGCCCCGTCTCTCAGTAGGTGACCTTCATGATGTCATATCTACCTGACAGGTTTATGCGTGATGATGTCATTCTCTCTTCTGTTGTCTGTTAACTGCAGACGTGATGCCGGACGAGGACGGAACCCGGTCCCAGATTCACCCGTTCCTCCCCAGAGATTACTTCTGTTACCGCAACACGGCAGGAAAAATGTTCATGCGAAAAGAAGTGAGACGCACACACACGCATGTGCACACACACACACACACACACGCACACACACACACACGCACACCCACACATGTGCACACACACGCACACACACGCCCATGCCTGCGCGCACGCACACACACACACGCGCACACACACACACACGCATGTGCACACACACACACACGCGCACCCACACACACACGCACACACACACACACGCATGTGCACACACACACACACACACACACACACACACACACACACACACGCACACACACACATGTGCACACACACGCACACACACACACCCATGCCCGCGCGCACGCACACACACTGATGTAAACTGGGTGCTTTAGTGACCCCCCTGCTGATGTGCTGCAGCTGACCGGGGCTGAAGTCTGGAATGTGGTTCAGATAAAGGACGGAAAACGTCATACAGGAAAGTTCTGATGTGTTAGCTGTTCTAGAATCGTTCTAGAGTCGTTCTAGAATCGTTCTACAATCGTTCTAGAGTCGTTCTAGAGTCGTTCTAGAATCATTCTAGAATCGTTCTAGAGTCGTTCTAGAGTCGTTCTAGAATCGTTCTACAATCGTTCTAGAGTCGTTCTAGAATCGTTCTAGAATCGTTCTAGAGTCGTTCTAGAATCGTTCTAGAATCGTTCTAGAGTCGGTCTGGGACGAATGTTCTGTCCCACATATTATTGATGATAAACGATGTCATCGTCGACATTAAAAAGAATTTTAAAAAATTCTGGAATGCGCTGCTAGGTAGCTGCAATTTGTAATAGCTCTCCCTTAACTTTTGTGTTTTTTCCAAATATAGTTGTCTTTTTTATCGACATTACTTGTCAGATGAGGTTTTTCTTGGAGGATTTTTTATGCTGGTTTGAAGGATGTGCAATTCAGGAAATTTTTCCTCATATATCCTTTTTTGTTTATTAAAAAAAAAAAAAAGTGAGCTTTTACAATACTGAATTTCCCTTCTGGGATGAATAAAGTATTTTTCATTTCATCATTTTTCATTTCATACTTGGCTTTTTTCACTACTTGTTATGATGTGTATCTATAGCAACGGAAAAATTGTTTACCACCGGGATCAACTGTTAAAACTCTCCCAAATCAAGATTTTCAGCGACATAACACGTCAAATCCCAGTGGAGTTAAAGAGAAAGAGAAGAGGATGCAGGGCAGGGGTAAGGCAGAGAGAAGAACGGTGGAGATTTAAACCGTTTCTTCCAACTGTTGTGATGCGTAATGTGAGATTGCTAGCTAACGAGATGGACGAGCTTGAAGAGCTTGAAGAGCTAACAAGGTCTCAGAAAGAGTACAGAGAATGCAGTATCATGTGTTTCACCGAGACTTGGCTGCATGAACACATCCCGGACTGTAATGTGTCTGTACACGGCTTCAAGACGGTCCGTGCAGACCGAAATAAACAGCTCAGCGGGAAGCAGAAGGGAGGCGGAATTGCAGTGCTGGTCAATCAGCGTTGGTGCCATCCAGGACACGTCACTGTCAAGGAGAAGATCTGCACAAGAGACATTGAACTGTTAGCTGTGAGTTCCCGTCCATATTATTTACCCAGAGAGTTTGCCTGTGTTATTCTGGTAGCGGTTTATATAATACCAGGTACCGCACCAGAGACAGCCTGTGATGTCATCAGCTCCGTCGTGGCTAAACTACACAGCATCCAAACTCATTCATGGTGATCTCTGGAGACTTCAACAACGTCTCCCTCTCTGCTACGTTGCCAACTTTCCAGCAGTTTGTCAGCTGCTCCACCAGAGAAAATAAGATGTTGGACTTATTTTATGCAAATACTAAGAATGCATACAGCTCCTCTGCCCTTCTTTAGGAAGATCAGATCATAATCTGGTTCTTCTCACCTCCACCTACAAGCCCATCGTTCAGCAGCAGCCAGTCATTAGGAGGACGATTAAAACCTGGTCTACTGAGGCTGAAGATGCTCTGAGAGGGTGCTTTGAGGCCACAGACTGGAATGTCCTCTGTGAACCTCATGGAGATGACATCAACACCATGACTGAGTGTGTGACAGATTACATAAACTTCTGTGTGGACAACATCGTTCCAACAAGAACAGTGAGGTGCTTCCCCAATAACAAACCCTGGATCACCAGTGACCTGAAAAAGCTGCTGAACATCAAAAAGAAAGCTTTCAGGGATGGAGACAGGGAGTTACTGAAGACCACACAAAAACAACTGAAAACACAGACTAAGAAGTGAAGGAGGACGACAGGAAGAAGTTGGAGAGCCAGCTCCAGCAGAACAACGTGAGGGATGTATGGTCGGGAATGAAGAAGATCACTGGCTTCAAGTTAAAGGGGGACCAGACTGATGGAGGTCTGGACAGAGCTAACGAACTGAACATGTTCTTCAATAGGTTCAGTTCCCCCCCTGCCGACAACCCAACGCACCACACATCCTCCATGAGCCCACAGCTTTCCTGTCCCACCTCCACTCTGTCACCGTGCACCTCAGTCATGGACCTGAACACAGCCTCCTCTCCCCCCACATCAGGACATCCTGAGACCTCTTTTGCCTCCACCTCCATCCTGACTGTCTCCTGTGACCAGGTCAAGAAACAACTGGAGAAACTGAACCGGAACAAGGCTGCAGGTCCAGATGGTGTCAGTCCCAGAGTTCTCAAGACCTGCTCAGAACAACTATGTCCGGTTCTCCAGCACCTTTTTAACACCAGCCTGAGACAGAACAGAGTTCCTGTGCTGTGGAAAACATCCTGTCTTGTTCCAGTCCCTAAAAAACCACAACCAGCTGGACCAAATGACTACAGACCAGTTGCTCTGACATCTCACATCATGAAAGTCCTGGAGAGACTCTTACTGGCTCACCTCAACAAGCAAGTGAACACCTTTCAGGACCCATTACAGTTTGCATATCGTAATGGGCTTGGGGTTGAAGACGCCATCATCTTCCTGCTTCAGAGAGCCCACTCTCATCTGGACCAGTCATGCAGCACTTTGAGGGTCATGTTCTTTGATTTTTCAAGTGCATTTAATACTATTCAGCTGCTTTGCTATGTCAGAAGCTCCATAACTTCCAGGTGGATCCTCCACAACCACCTGGATTTACGACTACCTAACAAACAGACCACAGTTTGTGAGACTGAAAGGTTGTGTGTCTGAGATGGTGGTCAGCAGCACTGGAGCACCACAAGGGACTGTACTCTCACCATTCCTCTTTACACTGTACACCTCAGACTTCCAGTACAACTCTGATCCTGTCATCTGCAGAAATACTCTGATGACTCTGCAGTTGTGGGGTGTATTAGTGATGGACAAGAAGCTGAGTACAGGGAACTGGTCAATCAGTTTGTGAAATGGTAACAATCAGCTCATCTTATATACCATCAAGACTAAAGAGATGGTTGTTGACTTCAGGAGGAGCAAGAATAAGCAGCATAGTCCTGTCTACATCCTGGAAGAGGAGGTGGAGGTGGTGGAGAACTACAAATACCTGGAGTTCAGCTGGACAACAGACTCGATTGGAAATGCAACAGTGACTACATCTACAAGAAAGGTCAGAGCAGACTCTACTTCTTAAGGAAGCTGAGATCATTCAACGTCTGCACCAAGATGTTGCAGATCTTCTACAAGTCTGTTGTAGAAAGTGCAATCAGCTTTGCAGCATCTGCTGGGGAAGCAGCATCAGAATCAGAGACTTGAAGAAACTAAACAAGCTGATCAAGAAAGCTGGTTCTGTGCTGGGGATAACTCTGGAGCCGCTGGAGCTGATCGTTCAAAAAAGAATGCTGCACAAGCTGATGAAGATGATGGAGGACACTTCCCATCCTCTCCACAACACGGTGAAGAATCAACAGAGTGTGTTCAGTGGGAGGCTGCGTCAAGTTCGCTGTAGGACGGAGAGATACAGAAATTCATTCCTGCCAGCAACCATCACCCTAAAGAACAAGACTGACTGACTTTTTTTGTTTATTTAAAAAAAAAAAAAAGAAAAAAAGTGAGCTTTACAATACTGAATTTCCCTTCGGGGATGAATAAAGTATTTTTCATTTCATTACCGACACCAAAATAACCTCTCATGTCAAGTACATCCTTTCAGATGCAACATTTCAACTGTTATTTCACACTGGAACGTCCAGAACCAGAACTTTTAAATATCCTAAATAAATAAACAAATAAACAAAAAATAAAATAAAAGGACTCTCGGCTTTGCGGAAAGCGTTTCTAAGCTCCTGGAAGCTCACTCGCTGCGGTCTGTGTATGTTTGTGAGCTTGTGGCTCCGCCTCCTCCCACAGATACAAAGATCCTGAATGACTGACAGGATGCTTCACTCCCTTCATTTCATTCTAAGCCATAAACGTGTCCAGGTGCTGAGACCATGCACAGAGTGAACCCTCTCATCATCCAGCGTGTTTGGAGGTGAGACGAGGAAAACAGATACACGCATGCACATGGAGATGTATCGAAAAATGAGTTCATTTCCATTTATTGTGCAATTTATTGATTTATTGATTATCTTCCCAAGCCTGTTCTAGAAGGATCTGAAAGGTTTTTTTTTAACACCCAAGTCACAGGCTCCCTCTGTCTTTGGTTGCCATGACAGCAACCCCAAACTGGGTGGTGGACCCTTGAGGTGAAAGGAGCTATCATGCTTAAGCAGGGGTGTCAAACATAAGGCCCAGGGACCGAAACTGGCCCACCAGAGTCCAGGCCTGCAGGATTTGGTAATGGTGAAAAAACATAAAAGATATTAACTGTAATATTTTAATCAAAGTAACTGTAATTCGTAGCTTGTCCACACGAAGTTTCATTGTTCTGTATTTAGACGCAAAAGCTTTCCAAGGCAGAGAAAAACGTGCTCTGTCTTTGTTCTGACTGATAGATCTGACTTCAGTCTGTATTATGAGATGAGTCAGTTCAGATGGTCAGGATTACTACACGCACACGGAAATACAGCATATACGTATGTTCATATGTTCATATGTGTACATACAGCTGTGCTTGAAAGGTTAGATACCCTCCCTGTCCGTGGCCGACCCGACACGAACCTTGCGACAACAGAAACTGCTGTACGGCACTCAGGTCTCCTGTCCACCGATCTGCTTCCAGCGCTGGTTGGAACCAGAACCAGACTAAAAACCATAGACCGTTAAAGGTGCCATGACATCAAATTTGACTTTTCTGGGGTTATAATCTGATCGGCTGTGCTCTGATGAGGCCATGTGAATGTCCAGAGTGGAGCTGAGTAACTTCTGTGCAGTCAGGTCTGGGTTTTCAAACAAATGGATTTAAAAGCAAACTTCTGCAGCAACACTGAGGGAGGGGGCCACAACCTTGTCATTACCTGTAAGTTTATTTATTTTCTAAATGCTGTCTTGTCTGATAAACGTAGCTCACTGTCTGAAATGCCCATGTTGCTAACAAATAGCCTTTAGCAAAGTCCGAACGCAGCTTGACCTACATTCTCTAAATAAGGTTATAGCCAAATAAGGTGTAGCCAATCAAAATGAAGTCAACTTGGTCTCCGGGTAAAGCTCCATATCATTACTGCACCCAGCTGTTTGCTGTAGACTTACTTTCACTTTCAACTGCCGCACTTCGCTGCTGTATTTCCATCGTGTCTTCGATCGATCGTGTCTGTCTGTCACCGATCACTTTTTCCACAAACTTTCCTCCTTCATCCACCTCCTAAACTGCTTCGATTACGACCGGTCGCCATGTTCTCTCACCCTTGCAACAGGATCAGCATACTTCTTGGGCTAACAGCCGTTAGCTCTAACAACCGCTAACAACACAGGAAGCATTATAGAATTGCATCACTTCCTGGTAGGTTTTTTTTAAGCTTGTCTGACACCGCCATCTGCTGGATTAGATGAAAACTACCGAAAAAATTAACATGAGCCCTTGGTACTCTCTGACAAGCTCCGCCAGAGATTAAAATAGCTCCACCGGTTAAAACCCGTAATTAACATGGAAACACGTGATTGGCAGTTAACGTTCGGATTTGAATTAACGTGGAAACACGTGAATGGCAGCCAGTGAGTTAATGTTTGTTTTTAGTTTTTCTGTTGAACATATTTTCATGTTTTTTCATTTTCATTTCATAACATTTTTTATTCATTATTTTGTCAATTTCAACTTATTTCACTGGCAGCTGATTTTTCCGTCTTTGACGGGAGGGTACGTAAACACAACTGTATGCATATATAAAACAACTGCTAGCTGTGGGAAAGTTACACTGTGACATCATGGATTTTTTATTCAAGAAAGCTGTGATCAAATGATTGGTCCTTTTGGATCTGCTGCAATCCGGTAAATGTGTAATATGTACAACTGAATAAGATATGAATCATTAGTAAATGAACAGAAATAAAATATGTATACAAAATGGAGACTGTTGATGTTTTAAGAAGAGGCTAATACCTTCAGGTATTTGACAATGAAACTGAAACACTTGGTTTTAGACCACAATCATTTATTAGTATGGTGTGGGGCTCCTTTTGCGGCCAATACAGCGACAATTCGTCTTGGAAATGACATCTACAAGTCCTGAACAGTGGTCAGAGGGATTTTAAGCCATACTTCTTGCAGGATAGTGGCCAGGTCACTACGTGATGCTGGTGGAGGAAAACGTTTCCTGACTCGCTCCTCCAAAACTCCCCAAAGTGGCTCAATAATATTTAGATCTGGTGACTTTGCAGGCCATGGGAGATGTTCAACTTCACTTTCATGTTCATCAGACCAATCTTTCATCAGTCTTGCTGTGTGTATTTGTGCATTGTCATCCTGATACACTGCACCGCCTTCAGGATACAATGTTTGAACCTTTGGATGCACATGGTCCTCCAGAATGGTTCGGTAGTCCTTGGCAGTGACCATCTAGCACAAGTCCTGGGCCAAGCGAATGCCGTGATTTGGGCAGCTGTGGTTTTACGTTTTTTGGATGCAATACGGGTTAGCACCCGAACATCCCGTTCAGACAGCTTCCTCTTGCGTCCACAGTTAATCCTGTTGGATGTGGTTCGTCCTTCTTGGTGGTATGCTGACATTACCCTGGATACTGTGGCTCTTGATACATCACAAAGACTTGTCTTGGTCACAGATGCGCCAGCAAGACGTGCACCAACAATTTGTCCTCTTTTGAACTCTGATGCAATGTTGTATGCATTGCAATGTTTTGAGCAAAACCGTGCTTTTTACCTGCTAATTGAACCTTCACACTCTGCTCTTACTGGTGCAATGTGCAATTAATGAATATTTGCCACCAGGCTGGTCTGATTTAGCCATGAAACCTCCCACACTAAAATGACAGCTGTTTCAGTTTCATTGTCTAACCCCCTGTACCTTTTTAGCCTAGCTTCATGATTTCATTGGATTTGATTTGATTTCTTTTATTTTGTTATATTTTACTTGATATTCTCTGAGATTATCTGTAATCGTGTAGCATGTTATTTTATAAACTCCTTTATGTGTATTTTTTTTTTTATTCATATGGGTCTCATCTATCTGCTTGTTTTGGGGTTTTTGATCTTTGTTGTCATTTTTTTAAACATAGGATGTGAAGGTGGATTTTCTATATTTTTTTTTTTTTTGGGGGGGGGGGGGGGGGGGGGGTCATGTGTGAGTGTTTATAGGTGTGTGTGCTCTGTTATGTTCTTTGGTGTGTGAAGGCTTTTTTATTATTATGAACAGCACTTTGTGTTGCCCTTGGCAGAAAAATCATTTTATAAATAAAGTTTGATTTGATTTGATAAATAAACATGTTTTTAATGTATAGTAGAAAATATGCTATATGTCTTTTATGTAAAGTTGAAAAACTGTATAGAAAATTATACATTTAAAACATTTTAAATAAGAAAAACATTTAAAAGACCAATTATTTTAGAAATATGAATATTTTCTATGTAAAATATGGTAAAAATATTACATTTAAAACATAAATCACCAAAAGCCACAGCTGCAGTCATACTAATAATACAATAATGTGAAATGAAACGATAAATATGTAAAATGTCCGACTTTACTAATGCCAGTTATCATGTGCAGGTGTTTTACCCCAGAGAGCAGTTTAACCGACCCTACATCCTCAACCTGCTGTGTGAACAGGTCTGATTCACTTTTATCCTCAGTCTGGTATGTTCGTCTGGTAAAGTCATCTGACTGATAGTGATAATTTCTTTTCAGATTATGAGAGACACGTACTCGGACAGCTGTGTGAGGATCAGCAGAGAGGAGAGGAGGAAGATGAAAGACCTCCTCGGTACTGTTGCATGCAGCGTCTCTCATCCACTCAGTCTTCACTTGAATCATAACTAAACTCAATAAAACAGTCTCTTATTACTGTTTCCGGTCCCTTTAGTTTATCCATTTATTCATTAATATTCCCATTTTTATTGTTCCATGTAGCAAATTTCAATGTGGGAACAACTATCAGCACCATCCAGGATGAGAACATGAAGAAGCGGATAATCATCGCTGCTCGAGACAACTGGGAGAACTATTTTAGCCGGCTGTTCCCTCTGATGGTGAGCGTTAAAATCCAGATTACTCAGTGTCGTCAAACTTAGAGACAGTGAATGCTTTACAAACACAGAGCGATCAGGTGCCATTCAGAAGCGTGGAAACATAACAGAGCAAAGCAAAACCCAAAAAGTCCAACGAAGACTGCAGCGGTACTGTTGTGAAGCTGAATGACAGAAGTACGTGAGGGCAAAATAAAGGAACTACAATGAAAACAGCAAAGCTCTTCATCACGAGCTCGTTGGTGTCTGTGGACAAGCCCCCACCGGGAGCTCCTGTTTCAGGTGTCTGTCAGTTTAAACTCAACCTGGTTCAGATTTGTTTTTATGAGTCATAATTTATGTGTCGTTAAATTCAAAACTACTTATCTAACCAAGTTTTACAGTCTCATATTCAGCAAAAAATTTTGATGTGAGAGTAATATACTGTAATATATACTAATGTCAGATTTTTAATCATTTTTTCAGAGTAAATGTCTTTTATTTCTTACTTCTTAACTGAATCCTAAAAATGGTTATTTCACATGCATATTAAGTAAATTAATGAACAAATTATCTCACTAAGACACTGTTTCAGATCACTTTGTGTCTTTCACTCCCAATTTTAGCTGTAAAAACTTGTTTTCAGACCTCCTGTACCAGTTCACACACACAGATTTCTTGTAATAAGAAAAACATCTAGACCTTAGACCAGCGGGAACAAGCTGAAACAGTCTTTTCAAGTTTCTTATTAAGTGAAAAACATGCCAAACTAGTCTGGTAATGCTTCTTTTCAGTGTTGTTTTTCTCATTTTGAGGAAAAAGATCTTAAAACAAGAACAACTAACAAGGATTTCAAGGAGGTAGACCAGCTTATCCAGTAGTCAGAAGGTTGTAGGTTCAATCCCATGTCCTCCTCATCAATCCTGGGTGGCTGGCAGGTTTGGCGGTGCTGCGCCTTCAGTAGGGAGCACTTCCTTTCAAAACAGGCTCTTTAGAAATTCTCAAATGAAGAATCAGCTTCTATTTTAAGATTTTTCAGCTCCCTCTACATTTACAAAGATATTGTCAAAAACAGATTGAACAACGACTTTTGGCATCATTACCTACATTTATCAATGGTACCCAGTTAAATTTTTTTTTCCCCAAAAAGTAATCAAGACATTTCCGCAAACGCGCACACCTCAGGCTGACAGGTGACGGCCGTGCACAGTCCATCCATTGTTTTGTTTTTGGTTTTTTTAATCTTTCGCTGTCATTTTTCTAAGTGACGGAAATCTACCGGATCGTAACATAATTTAAGACCTGTAATATGACTGGAGCTGCCAAATTTCAGGACTTTTTAAAGGTATGAAATGCAGATTTGTAAATTTAAGACTTGTAAGACTTTTTAAAAGGGAAGTTCAGCATTTTTGACATCGGGCCTCATTTCTGAGCGAGCCAGGATCCTCCTGATCACTGGAGACAGTTTCATCATATTTTATCCATTTCGTTCCAGGAGGTCGCCGATGCTAATGCTAGTGTGAGTCAATAGGAATCTGCTAGCCTGTCATTAAAAACAATCTCATCCACTTCGCAGAAGATCTGAGGTAAATCAGCAAGCCTGTCTGCGTAAATGCCGCGTTAAACTAGTAAAACTAGCCTTGTATGACACATTTTGCATTACATATTGAGGAACTAGTTTCTACCAGCTGCAGAATGATATACTTTGCTTCCAGGTGGTAGTACTACTACCTTTGTCAGTGTATTCTGGTTCATAGAGACATGGTGACAGTTTGATGAAAAAAGTTCAAAATCCAACATATCCTCATGCCTTTCAGACGTGGCCGTAGTTCTGACTGGATATCACTCCGCTGCCAAATACAGGAAGTAAAACTTTGTAAAGTTTCTCAGCAGCAATAATCAAAATGCAACGAACAGATAGTCTGAAGTTAGAAATGATTTGCCTCAGATGTTCTGTGGAGTGGATAAGATTGTTATTGATGACAGGCTAGCAGATTCCTATTGACTCACACTAGCATTAGCATCAGCGACCTCCTGGAACTAGAATAACGGATGAAATATGATGAAACTGTCTCCAGTGATCAGGAGGATCCCGGCTCACTCAGAAATGAGGCCTTATGTCAAAAATCCTGAACTTCCCCTTAAAGACCTGCGGGAACCCTGTGCAGTGATATGTAAATCTTTTTTTTTTCCAAGTTTTCCTTTGAAAAAGGAAAAAAAAAGAAACTGTGAGCAAAGAAGATGAAAGGAAACTTTTAAGAAGAGCCATAACTGATGGATTTCTGGTTGCTGCTCCAGCTCTCGTAGCTTTCTTCAGTCTTTAAAACCAGACAAAAGCTGCAACGTCGTCGGCTTTATGAAATGAGCACATGGCTGACCTCTTGTCTGACGGTTTTTCTGGACTTTAGGCTTTCTGGTTGAGAAAATGTTATTTTTATTTGTCCACTTCATTTGGACGCCAGAGATGTAAACTCTTCTTCTCTGCGTGCAGCCCCAGAGTGGGGACGCTCAGGTTTTAGGTGTTTCTCATCGCGGGATTCGTCTTCTGAAGGTGGTGAGGGCTTCTGGAATCAGCCCCAAGCATCTCAGACTGCTCAGAGGCTACAGGTACGACGCCTGCTGCTTATCTCTCTGTCTACAGCAGGGGTAGGCAACTCCGGTCCTCGAGGGCCAGCATCCTGCAGGTCTTCAGGGCTTCCCTGCTTCAACACACCACCTGATGTCCAGAGCTTGGCTGCACAAGTCTGCTAATTACCTATTGATTGAAGTCAGGTGTGTTGCAGCAGGAAAAGTCCTAATACCTGCAGGACGCCGGCCCTCGAGGACCGGAGTTGCCTACCCCTGGTCTACAGGATCCGTTTGATGTCAGCATCTTCACCACCTGTCTGATTGTTCATGTTTCGTGTGCAGACTAACAGTCTCAGTTGGCATGAATTTAGTTTTGCAGAGGTGCTGTCGGTGGACCTCCACGGTGCCGACAGGGTGGAGGTGGAGCTTAAGAGTGAGAACCTGGTGCTGCAGTCACCCCGAGCTCCTCAAATCACTGCCATGATCCGCTTATTCCTCCAGGAGCTCATCAAGGTGCTTAGATTACAATATTTTTCCTTTAAAATAGGGATGTCCGATATTATCGGCCAATATTGGCATTAAAATGTGATATTGGAAAATATCAGTATTGTTTTTTTGGGCTGATATTTTGAAAAATAAAATCTCGCAAGATTTCGTTCCATCAGCGTCGGTCCAGCACGTCTAAAAGTCCCTGTTATCCTGGAAGAACTTCATTTCCCAGCATTCCTTTCAGGGTCATGTGACTACGGTGCAGCTGCTGCTGCTGCAGTCTGACTTGCTTTGAAGCTGCTGATAATATGTCTGGTTTTAAGTTGTTGGTTAAAGCAACCTTTACCAATCTTGCATTTCAGAAAGCACAGCAAGATTATTTGAATATAAACAGTCCCGCCTCACTCCTAAGACACACCCCTTCATTCCCTCCACCTCCCAATGCAGAATCAAAGGTCTGACAGGCAGGTCCGTTGGACAATCCTAGAGGTGCACCCCACTTCAAGGATTGGTTGGAGTTTTCATTGAATATTTAGAGATTGGAATAATATTTTATTTTGATTAATGGTGGGTCTGTCTTGTATTTTAGAGTTCCATTACCTCATTCATAGCATTTTACCCTGTTAGAAAAATAGTGTAAGAATGCAACATCGGTAAAGGTTGCTTTAAGTTACCGAGTTGCTAGAAGCATTAGAATTAGACACATGTTGGCTAATACCTGCTAGTATCTGATATATGCTAGTATCTGATATATGCTAGTATCTGATATATGGTAGTATCTAATACCTGCTAGTATCTGATATACAGTCGTATCTAATACCTGCTAGTATCTGATATACGGTCGTATCTAATACCTGCTAGTATCTGATATATGGTAGTATCTAATACCTGCTAGTATCTGACATACGGTCGTATCTAATACCTGCTAGTATCTGATATACGGTAGTATCTAATACCTGCTAGTACCTAATATACGGTCGTATCTAATACCTGCTAGTATCTGATATATGGTAGTATCTAATACCTGCTAGTATCTGATATATGGTAGTATCTAATACCTGCTAGTATCTGACATACGGTCGTATCTAATACCTGCTAGTATCTGATATACGGTCGTATCTAATACCTGCTAGTATCTGATATACGGGGAGATTTTGGATCTTTGCTCTCAGAGCAGTATATAGTTGTATCTCTAGAATATCAGAGATACAACCTCACAGTTGTCTGCAGAGATCGGTATCGGTTGATATTGCATGTCGATATTTAAGAGTTGGACAATATCGGTATATCGGTAAAAAAGTCTATATCGAACATCTCTACTTTAAAAGCGTTGTGGTGCTTCCTGACCATCACTCCAGCTTCACCAGTTTAAGTTTTCATACCGTCCCCCCCGTCCCCCCCCCCCCCCCCCCAGAATTCTGGCCATGTCGTAGCCTTGAAGAGTTTTGTAACAGATGACAAGAGTCTGCTCAGCTTCAACAAAGGTGATGTCATCAAACTCCAGCCAATGGAAGGACTGCAGCCAGGTGAGGTGGTGTTTGGGGTATTAGAGGTTATGTGTCAGGTTACAGTCTGATTTATCATGTCTGTGTGTCCATCCAGGCTGGCGGTTCGGTACCATCGGAGGGCGCTCTGGTCTTTTTCCTGAGGAGGTCACCCAGCCATCTGCTGCCCCGGACTACCACTGCCTTCACCTGAACCGAAGAGATGACAGGAGGAAGAGCATGAGGAGCGCCAAGCCTGCCAGCCCACCTCAGGGCCCACCTCCCGCTCCCGTTATCAGACACATGGGCAGCACTGATTCAGACCGAGCCCCCAGACAGGCCTCGCGTCCCGCCTCAGGCCAGGGATCCCTGCAGGGATCATGGCAACCATCGGTACCGACTCCTCCCCCAGGCTCAGTCCATGACATGGAGCTCCACTCAGCCATGGCTGACTTTGCCATGAAGTATTTTAGGTATAAAACAGGGAAGCTGGTCACTGTTGGGATTTCTGTTGTATGTTTGGGTTCATGTAACATGTTTGTGCTCCCATTATATGTTGATAACAGAGTGGGGACGACGGGTTTGCCAGTCAGTGGAAGGAATTTTACTGAGGTGGTTCAACACACAGAGGTAAGACATTACAAACCTCACTATGTAACATGAGGAAATGCTCATCAGTGTGCAGAAAGACTCAGTCTGAACTAAAATCCTTAAATCCATAGTCGTAATAGTCTAAACTCTGCTTATCAAAAGAAGGACAAAGAACTACAACCTCAGTTTTGTCCAAGTTTAAAAGTAGAACTTACAGGTCATTTGTGCTTTTACGTCTCCAAGACAAGTCTGGAACTCCAGTGTATTAGTATGTCTTTCTCATTTCTAGTCAAAATGTCTCATCACACTCAAATAAGACAAAATTACTTCAAGAGAAACATTTCAGTGAGAGATAGGAACTTGTTTTAAGGCAATGCATCTTGGTAAGATTAACATTTTTGCAGTGTAAAGCAGATTTTTAAGGATGAAACGTGTCTGATATCTTCCAGGCCATTTTGTTAACTGGAAGTTTGTAACTGTAAAACATTTTGTGTTGCATTGGACAGTAAACAACAACTTCAAATATGATCAAATGAAAATGTGAAATCCAGCTGATAATCAAACAAGAAGTGGGGAACATCTGAAAATGAAGCCTCCCTCCATCCCTCCATGCTGTTTACTCATCCTCCATCCTTTAAAGGAGGCCGTTAAAGCTTTGGTCTTTAAAGATATCATCACCAGGGGTGCAGGCTGTTCACTTCACTCATCAAGATCAATTTATTTTTAACCTCCTTTATCACCCACAGTACAAGCTCATAGGTTCATGTAGTTTTTCAGTCTACATGTAATGAAACATGAGAGACTTAAAAAAGAAAAGAAAATGACAAGTGACAGCTGGACTAACCCCCCCCCCCCCACAAGAACAAAGCTGGTCTAGGAAATGTGTTATCAGATTCTTTTGATAGCTGTTCTTGGGATTTTGTTTCTTTACCATTTTTTCCTGCATGAGGAACGTTGAAACCGTGTGTGTACTGCCAGTAACACTTTCTTGTAACTTGCTGGTTTATTTCCACCATAAACTTACTGCCATATCTGGTTTTCTGCCCAGGTCCCCATCCAGGAGTCTCTCATCCTCTACAATGATCCTGAGATCAATGATCTGTCTGTCCAGTGCTTTATGAGTGAGTCCGTCCTCACCATGCTGTGGTAAAGCCGACGGGGGTCGAGGTTGTTCTGTTCCCTCCTTTATCCCTTTCTCTGTCCCTGCAGACGTGATGCAGTTCATGGCTGACATACCAGTGAAGAAGAACACCACCCAAGCCGACTCCCTGAGCCAAATCCTCCTGGTCAGAGCTTATTTCCTACCTGTACCGTGTGTCTATAATCAGACTGGACTTCCACCGGTCTGATGGTGGTTTCTGCTCTCTGTTCAGCTGGGGAAGGAAAACGAGCTGCTGAGGGATGAGATCTACTGCCAGGTCATCAAGCAGACCACCAACAACTCAACCAAGTGAGTCTTGGTCATTTATTATAGGCTTTATTATATATTCTGTATATTATAGGTTTTCTCATGAAAGATTATGTTGAGAGGTAAAACATGCCCATACAAACCAGGCAGCACGATCAACGGGGGCCTAAAATCTCTACACATATCATTTGGCTGTAGGTACTAGATTTAGTTCAAAGCAAACTCAAACTTTTGCAGCTGTGAAATAAAACATCAGGTTTGTCAGGCTCTCCGTCATTTGTCATGTGACCTTGTAAGAATAAAAGGACATATTGTAGGATGGAATTTCATCACTTTCATAAGTTTAGCATGGAGAGACGGTGGAGGTGATGGATAAAATCATTGAAAGACAGATTTGACAGGGAAAAAGATGCGTTTAGGATTTGGAACTCTACAGATATACCCAGAGTAAAAGGGGAGCTTTGCCTGCTTTAATACTGTTAGATCTGTTCCTTAAAAACTCCTGGAAAATCCTGGAAAACACGAGCGTTTCTCCATCTTCCTCACGGCCGAAGTGGCTTTCGTTCGGCTCTAACTCCCAGACTGAACTCTGCACCTGTCGCAGCCGTTATGCTGCAGAGAAGCAGCTTTATGTTAATGCTGCACATTTCTCACCGCGGTTCTTCTCTCCACCTGCGGTCAGCTTCTCTTCCTTACCGGTTGCATCTCACACACCTTTTTCTCCTCTGGCCTCGTCCACAGCGGTGCACCTCCGCCGCTCGTGCACACCGTCTCACTCACGTTCACACACTGAGCTGCTGGACCACATTAAAGTTTCCCACAACACTTTCATCAGTTTCCAGGTTTATGTTCAATCAGAGCCAGAAAAATAGCATTTAACTGTCCGTGTCCTCTGGGGCAGAAACGTGCACGTCCCCCTCGTCTCGCAGAAGAGGTCAGGTGGATGCGACATGCCCGTTCAGACCGCGGTCGCTTCCACACAGATCCTGAAAGTGGCCTGAAACCAGCACTGGTTTCTGCAGCTCTCTGAAGGTCCCGCCACAGCATCTCAGGTTGAGGTCTGGACTCGGTTGCAGACCTGCTGCTGTGTTTGGGATCATTGGCTTGTTGCATGAGACAGTTTCAGACCAGCTCTAGCTGTCGCACGGACAGACTGCAGCATTTTGGTATCCAGAGGAGATCATGGTCCATCACGACTGCAAAGCCTCCAGATCATCATCATCCATCGCGCTGACAGCTGAGGTGTTTGTTCTGATCTGCTGGGTTTGGTTTTTTTGTTCCTTCTGACCAAACATCTCCAGTTTGGTCTGATCTGTCCCGCGTTGTTCCAGACGTCTTCATTCAGATGCAGCTTTTCACACCTGTCGCTCCTTTTAGTGGGGCTCCTTCCAGACGAGCCCTACTGGCCCAGGCTATTCCTGACTGAACTGTCATGAACTTTAATGTTTAAAGGAGTGATGACATCACAGCAGTAAAAACTGGTTCATGTAGTTGACATTACTGCATATGTTAGTGTCCCCCCCCCCCCCCCCCCCCACCCCCCCCCAAAAAAAAGTCACTTTTTACAGCGGGGGATTGTTTTGGCAGCTAGACCTCCTTCCTCTGTAAAACAGTTGGGTGCAGTAATGATATGCAGCTTTACCCGGAGACCACGTTGACTTCATTCTGATTGGCTACACCTTATTTGGCTATGACCTTATTTAGATAAAGTAGGTCAAGCTGCGGTTGGACTTTGCTAAAGGCTAACTGTTAGCATCATGTGCATTTCAGACAGTGAGCTACGTTTATCAGACAAGACAGCATTTAGAAAATAAATAAACTTACAGGTAATGACAAGGTTGTGGCCCCCTCCCTCAGTGTTGCTGCACAAGTTTGCTTTTAAATTCATTTGTTTGAAAACCCAGACCTGACTGCACAGCAGTTACTCAGCTCCACTCACGCAGTTGAATCAGACAGGGAGGGGGAGAGCAGCGGAGGGTGGAAGGGTGGGGGCTGTTTGCCTGATAGTGTGCTGTTATTGGAGCAATTGAACTACGTAGAATGATAGAACTACGTAGAATGATAGAACTACGTAGGATGATAGAACTACGTAGAATGATAGAACTACGTAGAATGATGGAACTACGTAGAATGATGGAACTACGTAGAATGATAGAACTACGTAGAAAGATAGAATAGATAGAATGATAGAACTACGTAGAATGATAGAACTACGTAGAATGATAGAATTATGTAGAATGATAGAACTACGTAGAATGATGGAACTACGTAGAATGATAGAACTACGTAGAATGATAGAATTATGTAGAATGATGGAACTACGTAGAATGATAGAACTACGTAGAATGATAGAACTACGTAGAATGATAGAACTACGTAGAATGATAGAATTATGTAGAATGATGGAACTACGTAGAATGATAGAACTACGTAGAATGATAGAATTATGTAGAATGATGGAACTACGTAGAATGATAGAACTACGTAGAATGATAGAATTATGTAGAATGATGGAACTACGTAGAATGATGGAACTACGTAGAATGATGGAACTACGTAGAATGATAGAACTACGTAGAATGATGGAAGTACGTAGAATGATGGAACTACGTAGAATGATGGAAGTACGTAGAATGATAAGCTGCTGTCTGATTCAACTGTTTCTGAGCAGAGAGACAAAGCTGACAGACCATAAACAGGAACTTTGATTCTCACTCTGACATTCACATGACCTCATACTGATGAGGTCATGTGAATGTCAGAGTGAGAATTTTGGGTTTTGGGTGTATAATATGATCTGTTGTGCACTGGCACAACAGATCATATTATACACCCAAAACCCCAGAAAAGGGAAATGTGATGTCATGGCACCTTTAACATGCTAAGTGAGGCCTGGAGAGTCTAAGACGTTGCTCTTGGGTTTTCGCCTCCGTGACCTGGCCTTAGTCTGAACTTGCTGGGACGTCCAAGGTGAGGCGATGTGTCGTGAATAATCTCTCCATTGTAGAGTGATGAACTCTGCATTTTGGAAATGGCCTCATACCTTTCCAGATTGATGGACAGCAACAGCTGCTTCTCTAACATCGTTGCTGATGTCTTTCCTCCTTGGCATCATGTTAACACACCTGAATGAACCTTAACTTTTAACAGAGACGCTCACACTGGTAAACTTTCTTCCACACATTAACTCTAGATTTTGATTTAGTTTTTTTAAGTGGATAATGACATATATGTGTTGTTGTTCCTCTGAGGTTTTAATGACCTAATTCTAAGACCTGCTCAGGATCTGACAGCTGTTTATTCATTAACTGATCTTTGAAACTTTCAAGTGCACTTTGTTTTTAAGTCACCAGCTGACCCATCTAAAGAAGAATGATAAGAAATCCCAAATTCCTAGGAAAAAAGCACTCAGATTGCAAACCCAGGAGGGGGGGAGGGGTTTGGGAGGGGTTCCCCCCCCCCCCCCCCCCCCAACCGGTAATATGTGATATCTGTGCAGATCCAGCTGCACGCTGGGCTGGCGGCTGCTCAGCGTCATGACTGGCTTCTTCCCCTGCTCTGGTACTCTGCAGCCCTATGTTGCACACCACCTGCATGACATCTGTCAGGACTCGGAGCACCCGTACCGAGGTAGTGGAATGACAAGTTGTTTTAGTCCCTGAAAGTTTCTCTTAATGTTCAGGTTGTTGTTTCATGTTTGTCCTCAGAGCTGGCCTACATGTGTCAGGACAACCTGCAGCGCTCTCTCAGTTTCGGTGGTCGGCGTAACATCCCCTCACAAGTGGAGATGGAGGCCATCCTGGTAAGTCGACCGGCTGAAGACTTTTTCATGTATGATGATCTGGTTTTGCAGCTGATACAATTATGGGAACATCTTTGTTGTGTTCAGGCTGGCAAAACATCTCGACGTATTCCAATCCTGCTGCCGGGAGAAGTAGAGTTTCCCATCAAGATCCATAGCTTCAGTGTAAGATTTATTCATGTCTAATAATAATAATAAATACTATCCATGTAAACCCACCTGTCCTACACTAATCTTCATTTCTCCATTGATTTTTTTTCCATCTTCCTCCAGATGGTAGTTGATGTGGTAACAGAGCTGTGTAAGGAAATGGACATCTTACAGCTCAATGAGATCAGAGAATTTTCCATCTTTGCCACAAGATTTCAAGGTAAATCTGCACACTGGGCTGGACTTACCGAAGCGATTCTCAACTGGTTCAGGTCCTCTTTAGAAAGTTTTTTAGTTATGATTGGCAGTAGGGCTTCACAATTCTGGGAAAAATGTGAATTACGATTTTTTTGCTTAAAATTGAGATCACGATTCTCTGGCACAATTTTCTTTTCCCAAAAAATTTTATCGCACAAATAAATGTTAACAAAACAAAGAGAACAACCTGTTCAAAAGGTAGTTCAAGATAAAGCACGTGTTTCACAAGAGCGTTGTTGGAGCGCTTCTTTGGCAGATGCACAGTTGTAGTTCTTTACCGTTGGTCCGGGGCTGGGGGGGCAACGGCAGTGCTACATTTGAGGGCGCTTGAAAAAATCCGGGAAAAATTTGTGATGCTTTTAGATTTTGTGATGCTTTTACTAAAACTTTTATTTGTGATGCAGCTCCTGATTAAAAATGCTTCAGAATCGTTGTGGGTAGAAATGAGATCACATGTATGTGGGAATTGAGATCACAATTTTTTTAACGATTAATTGTTCTGCCCTAATTGGCAGCTATGAATTTGAGCAAGTGGCCATGACTTTTGGAGTCCCCCAGGGCTCAGGTCTTGGATCTCTTTTGTTAAACTTGTATTTGCGTCCTTTGGGTCAGATATTATAATAACTTAAAATTATTTATCACAGTTATGCAGATGATACACAACTTTATGTGTCTGTCTCCACAGACGACTACAGCTACAGACTTAATGAGCCAGTGTTTGGAGCAAATAAACTCCTGGATGAGAGAATTTTCTATGATTAAATGAGGACAAAACTGAGAATATTCTGTTTGGTAGCAAAGAGAAGAGGTTCAGCATTAACATGTAGAGACTGGCTCTTTAAATAACTTTGCAGTGTTGTTCGACTCAGATCTGACTGCCAAAGCTGTCATCAAGGCAGCTTTTTACCAACTCAGAAACATCACCATAATTAAAGATGAGTCTCTCAGAAGGAACAGGATGAACTCATCCATGCGTTATTCTCCTGTGGACTGGATTCCTGCACGGGTCTTTTAACAGGACTCCCAGCTGCAGCTCATCTAGAACGCTGCTGCTGGAGTTTAAGCTGAAGTTCGCTGAAGTTAATGAGTTCTGCTTTACGTTTTAAACATTTTCATTTTATTTTGGATGATTTTATATATTTTGTTATGATTTTTGCATATAGCCTTCTAATTATTTCTTTTCTGTTCCTGCATTGCTTCTTTCTTTGTACCTTCTAATATTAAAGGATAAGTTGTTTTTTTTCAACCTGAACCTTATTTCTAGGAGTTTCTACATTCATTTATTCACCGGTAAAGTTTCTGCATCACTTTGAGTCCTTCGGAAGATATTACGCTGAGTCGCCCTTCGATGAACGTCCAGTATCATGGCGGAGACGGAGCAGTGACTATATAAGACATGATCTGCAGTAAAACACAAATGAGTACTATTGTCCTGTGAGTTCAGAGTTTCTCTAATTGTGTTTTTGTTGGTGTCTGGGTATCAGCTGATCTTCTCAGCTGTATTACGGAAGCGTGCATCGTGAACACGCGGTCCTGAAAAGTGTGTAGAACCCTGATAACTAACGGAGAACTAAATCTGTACTAATGGGACAATAGTACTCATTCGTTCATTCTACTTAAAGTATTGATGAAATGAAGGAGTTTTACTGCAGATAATGTCTGATATAGTGACTGCTCCGTCTCTGCCATGATACTGAACGTTCACTGAAGGGCGACTCAGCGTAATATCTTCAGAAGGACTCAAAGTGATACAGAAACTTTACCGGTGAATAAATGCACGCATAAACTCCTAGAAATAAGGTCCAGGTTGAAAAAAAAGAAAGTTTTCCTTTATGTGATGAAATATTTTCTCTTTAGGAAATCTGCTGCATAAATAAACTTTGTGTCAGAGGACTGTGAGGTCAGGGTCTGGTTTCTGTCTAGTTTCAGAGCTTTAACTTGGTTTGGACTCTGTATTGCACCAACATCTGAAGATTTTGCTCTTTTTGTAGAGATTTTGTAAAATGAAAATTAAAGTTGTGTCCGAAGCCAAAGAAAAAGCAGCCAATCACAGGCTTCCGTTTTCTATGAAGCTGCTTGTTCCTGCCAGAAAGTCGATGTAAGATAAAAGTGGAAGAAAAATGGCAGTGAGGAGATCTGACTGCTCTGCTTCCATCTGTCAGATGGTTTGGTGCGTCCCCTCCATGCGGCGGAGTACCTGTTCGACTTCCTGCTGGACAGCGACACCATCTCCTTGTCCCTGAGGAGAGTCATGTGGGCTTGTCCTCTTTCCTTCAGGAACGACCTTTACGTGGACTTCCACTATCAGCAGGTGACTATAGACAGGACAGTTTAGATGTTGTTTTTAGATGTTTATTTTCTTCTTTAATCTATAACTGTGTGTGTGTGTGTGTGTGTGTGTGTAGCTCCTGATTGACTACCTCAGTGGACAGCTCGTGCTTCCTCTGAATGCAGGACAGCCTTCATTAGTCCAGCAGGTTGCAAACCTGGCAGCCCTGCAGCATCTGGCTCTGGGGCTGATGGAGCAGCCATCCATGTGAGTAACAACGTTAAACAGACGGAAGAAGAACTTTGGCATTTGATTCAGTAAAACCTTTCGCTAACTGGACCACTCCTGGTGTATTATGACCAGAACTGAGAAACATCAGTCCACCATGACTTTCATGTCAGTCTGAATACGTTGTCAGTGTGGAACGTTGCCATGAAAGCAGAACGTGGTTCCTTTGAGAATCCTGCAATAAAAGTTCAGCTTCCTTACAATATCTTTCATTAAAGGAGTACAGCACATGTTCCAGCTGTTTTCCACAAGTTTGCCCGCTCTGGCGACAAGTGGAAGTGACGCTAATGTTGTGCACATGCATGAGCTGCTTGGACTGCGTTGGTCTCTAATTTAACCACATTACACTCAGTCTGAGCCCAGAGTTAGAGACACGATGTCTACTGAAGTAATAAAGTTATAAATCTGCATGTTTGCGGTTTGATCCTTAAATAAACTGATGGACTGTATGCTAACGGTAGCAACAGGCTAACGCTGGCGTGTAGTTCAAATATCTAAATTCAGAAGCTGAGACCACGAATACCTTTTAAAATTACCACATCAACTAAATTTAACTAGTGTCTAGAGTGTTTCTCTTCCCCGGGAACAGTCACATGTCTGTCATACTGCTACATTTACATGCTAACAACTTAGCATTGCAACATTCTGCATCCTTATTTCCGTCATACATCACATTTACCTTGTTAGTAAGAAGAAAGCAACTGTGGGTCAGTTTTATTCCCAGACTGGATCGGAGCTCCCTTCAATTAAAAAAAGAAAGAAAAAAAGCTGCTCGGTTGTTTGCTCCCGTCTTCCCGCCGGTGTTGTGCTGAAAAACGCCCCCCTGCCGTGGGGGCCGGTCAGACTCCAGTTTGGTTCTGTTCATCTCACCAGACCAAACGTTTCTTCTTCATCTTCCTGGAGTCTGAGTGGTGAGACAACACTGCTGCTGCTAACAGATGGAGAACAGGAGCCTCTCAGATCCCGACCACCTGCGGTGGTGGAATACACGACACCGATGCAGCCAGACCAACGAGAACGCAAGAGTACCCAACTGCAGTTACAATGACCAACAAGGGCGCCGCCATACATCCAATCCATACAGGAAGTCTCATGCGGAAGTTAGTTAAATACCACCAACAGTAACTATCTGCAACTTGCAAACTGATGTGTATGGTGTAGTCGGGTGGTTCGGGTTAGGAGAAGGGTCCGGGGTAGGGCTAGATTTTAGTAAGTTACATGAAAAAGAAACTTCCGCCTGGGACTTCCGGCATGGATTGGATATATGGCGACGTACCGTGACTGCAGTTGGGTCCCTCTCTGAGAACGTGCAGCTCGTCTCCCCCACAAGCCCCCCCCTTGAGGCTTCGTAGTGAAAACTCTGGCATTGAGCAGAAACAGTATGAGAGACACCGCAGAGAAGAAAGATCAACTCATTCTGCACATCAGCAGCTGTTAGAGCACGTGGAGGAGAGAAAAGATGGGAGTTAGCATTTAAACTGAAGCAATGCACCTTTAATTTAATTTTGGTGAAACTTTCTGAAATTGTTCCAACACTTTTCGAGCCTGTTTGTCTCAGATTGGTGAACCTCTGTCTGCTCCTTTTCTACCCGGTCACGTTACCGACCTGTTCCGTTAACCTGATCAGTTCTCCAACGCTCCTCCAGATGTTTCGGGTTTGCACCGTTACCTTTCCAGCCTTTTGCTGCCTTTCCAACTTTTTATAAACCAGTTGCTCCCTTCAAAGCCAGAACGGGTCTGACTGGTTCTGACTCAGAAACTGGATTTAGATTGATTTCATCTGCTCCTGTTTTAGTTTTAACACGTGCAGAAATGGAGCATGACTGAAGTCTGCATCGTTCTGTGAATGCAGCAGGTGCTGTAAGTACTGTTTGTGCGTACTACCGCTCAGTTTGTGTATTCCTCTCCAGGCAGGAGTTGTCGCAGTACCTGCCCTCACAAGATGGACTCGCCAGCAAAGCTGAAGAGGTCCTCTCCTTCTGCCAGGGTCACGTCGCAGCCGTGCAGCCCATCCACCCTCAGGAGGCCAAAATGCAGTTAATCGGTCAGTAGCCCCCCCCCCCCCCCCCCCATGTTTACTCTCTCATCTCTGTAATAATGATAATAACAATAATGATGATGATGATGATGATGATGTCATCATCCTGCATCTTGCAGAGATTCTGAGCAGCCTTCCTTTGTTTGGCTCCAACACCTTCATGGCCCAGAAAGTGAGCCGGCGTGGGTTGCCCTCCCCCTGCATCGTCAGCGTCAGTGTGGAGGGAGTTCTCCTCCTCCACCCCAAAACACAGGTACAACCCCCCCACACTCACACTGCACCCATCACTCACACACATTCACACCTCATGCTAGTTATTATAGTTTAACTTTAGCTTGGTTATTTACCAGAAAAGCGTTTGTTTGGCCTAAACCTTGTGTCCCCCCCCCCACTCATTTCTCATCATGGCTATGAGCCGGCCTGTGGCACCATCTAACTGTTTTTATCTGTGTGCGCTGCAGGAGGAGGTGTTTCACATTCCTCTGTCGGATGTTCAGTCCATGCGCACCATCCGGCCCAAGAAGCAGAGCAAAGCTCCCGCTGTGGAAATCAGCTACGGAAACCCGGCCAGACCCCAAAACATCACATTCCACCTCCAGCAGGTACAGACCCCAAAACATCACATTTCACCTCCAGCAGGTACAGACCCCAAAACATCACATTCCACCTCCAGCAGGTACAGACCCCAAAACATCACATTCCAGCAGGTACAGACCCCAAAACATCACATTCCACCTCCAGCAGGTACAGACCCCAAAACATCACATTCCAGCAGGTACAGACCCCAAAACATCACATTCCACCTCCAGCAGGTACAGACCCCAAAACATCACATTCCATCTGCAGCAGGTACAGACCCAAAACATCACATTCCACCTCCAGCAGGTACAGACCCAAACATCACATTCCACCTCCAGCAGGTACAGACCCAAACATCACATTCCATCTGCAGCAGGTACAGACCCAAAACATCACATTCCACCTCCAGCAGGTACAGACCCAAACATCACATTCCACCTGCAGCAGGTACAGACCCAAAACATCACATTCCACCTCCAGCAGGTACAGACCCAAACATCACATTCCATCTGCAGCAGGTACAGACCCAAACATCACATTCCACCTCCAGCAGGTACAGACCCAAACATCACATTCCATCTGCAGCAGGTACAGACCCAAACATCACATTCCATCTGCAGCAGGTACAGACCCAAACATCACATTCCACCTCCAGCAGGTACAGACCCAAAACATCACATTCCACCTCCAGCAGGTACAGACCCAAACATCACATTCCACCTGCAGCAGGTACAGACCCCAAAACATCACATTCCACCTCCAGCAGGTACAGACCCAAAACATCACATTCCACCTCCAGCAGGTACAGACCCAAACATCACATTCCATCTCCAGCAGGTACAGACCCAAACATCACATTCCATCTGCAGCAGGTACAGACCCAAACATCACATTCCACCTCCAGCAGGTACAGACCCAAACATCACATTCCATCTGCAGCAGGTACAGACCCAAACATCACATTCCATCTCCAGCAGGTACAGACCCAAACATCACATTCCAGCTCCAGCAGGTACAGACCCAAAACATCACATTCCACCTCCAGCAGGTACAGACCCCAAAACATCACATTCCATCTCCAGCAGGTACAGACCCAAACATCACATTCCACCTCCAGCAGGTACAGACCCAAACATCACATTCCACCTCCAGCAGGTACAGACCCAAACATCACATTCCATCTCCAGCAGGTACAGACCCCAAAACATCACATTCCATCTCCAGCAGGTACAGACCCCAAAACATCACATTCCATCTCCAGCAGGTACAGACCCAAACATCACATTCCACCTCCAGCAGGTACAGACCCCAAAACATCACATTCCACCTCCAGCAGGTACAGACCCAAAACATCACATTCCACCTCCAGCAGGTACAGACCCCAAAACATCACATTCCACCTCCAGCAGGTACAGACCCAAACATCACATTCCACCTCCAGCAGGTACAGACCCCAAAACATCACATTCCATCTCCAGCAGGTACAGACCCAAACATCACATTCCATCTCCAGCAGGTACAGACCCAAAACATCACATTCCAGCAGGTACAGACCCAAACATCACATTCCATCTCCAGCAGGTACAGACCCCAAAACATCACATTCCAGCAGGTACAGACCCAAACATCACATTCCATCTCCAGCAGGTACAGACCCAAAACATCACATTCCACCTCCAGCAGGTACAGACCCAAACATCACATTCCATCTCCAGCAGGTACAGACCCAAAACATCACATTCCCCTCCAGCAGGTACAGACCCAAACATCACATTCCATCTCCAGCAGGTACAGACCCAAACATCACATTCCACCTCCAGCAGGTACAGACCCAAACATCACATTCCATCTGCAGCAGGTACAGACCCAAACATCACATTCCATCTGCAGCAGGTACAGACCCAAAACATCACATTCCAGCAGGTACAGACCCAAACATCACATTCCATCTCCAGCAGGTACAGACCCAAACATCACATTCCATCTCCAGCAGGTACAGACCCAAACATCACATTCCATCTGCAGCAGGTACAGACCCAAACATCACATTCCATCTACAGCAGGTACAGACCCAAAACATCACATTCCATCTGCAGCAGGTACAGACCCAAACATCACATTCCATCTGCAGCAGGTACAGACCCAAAACATCACATTCCAGCAGGTACAGACCCAAAACATCACATTCCAGCAGGTACAGACCCAAAACATCACATTCCATCTGCAGCAGGTACAGACCCAAAACATCACATTCCATCTGCAGCAGGTACAGACCCAAAACATCACATTCCAGCAGGTACAGACCCAAAACATCACATTCCAGCAGGTACAGACCCAAAACATCACATTCCAGCAGGTACAGACCCAAACATCACATTCCATCTCCAGCAGGTACAGACCCAAACATCACATTCCATCTCCAGCAGGTACAGACCCAAACATCACATTCCACCTCCAGCATGTACAGACCCAAACATCACATTCCATCTCCAGCAGGTACAGACCCAAACATCACATTCCATCTCCAGCATGTACAGACCCAAACATCACATCTCCAGCAGGTACAGACCCAAACATCACATTCCATCTCCAGCAGGTACAGACCCAAACATCACATTCCACCTCCAGCATGTACAGACCCAAACATCACATTCCATCTCCAGCAGGTACAGACCCAAACATCACATTCCATCTCCAGCAGGTACAGACCCAAACATCACATTCCACCTCCAGCAGGTACAGACCCAAACATCACATTCCATCTCCAGCAGGTACAGACCCAAAACATCACATTCCACCTCCAGCAGGTACAGACCCAAAACATCACATTCCACCTCCAGCAGGTACAGACCCAAACATCACATTCCATCTCCAGCAGGTACAGACCCAAAACATCACATTCCATCTCCAGCAGGTACAGACCCAAACATCACATTCCACCTCCAGCAGGTACAGACCCAAACATCACATTCCATCTCCAGCAGGTACAGACCCAAACATCACATTCCACCTCCAGCAGGTACAGACCCAAACATCACATCCCTCCAGCAGGTACAGACCCAAACATCACATTCCACCTCCAGCAGGTACAGACCCAAACATCACATTCCACCTCCAGCAGGTACAGACCCAAAACATCACATTCCACCTCCAGCAGGTACAGACCCAAACATCACATTCCACCTCCAGCAGGTACAGACCCAAACATCACATTCCCCTCCAGCAGGTACAGACCCCAAAACATCACATTCCACCTCCAGCAGGTACAGACCCAAACATCACATTCCACCTCCAGCAGGTACAGACCCAAAACATCACATTCCAGCAGGTACAGACCTAAAACATCACATTCCACCTCCAGCAGGTACAGACCCAAACATCACATTCCATCTGCAGCAGGTACAGACCCAAACATCACATTCCATCTCCAGCAGGTACAGACCCAAAACATCACATTCCAGCAGGTACAGACCCAAAACATCACATTCCATCTCCAGCAGGTACAGACCCAAACATCACATTCCACCTCCAGCAGGTACAGACCCAAACATCACATTCCATCTCCAGCAGGTACAGACCCAAAACATCACATTCCATCTCCAGCAGGTACAGACCCAAAACATCACATTCCATCTCCAGCAGGTACAGACCCAAAACATCACATTCCATCTCCAGCAGGTACAGACCCAAAACATCACATTCCATCTCCAGCAGGTACAGACCCAAAACATCACATTCCACCTCCAGCAGGTACAGACCCAAAACATCACATTCCATCTCCAGCAGGTACAGACCCAAAACATCACATTCCATCTCCAGCAGGTACAGACCCAAAACATCACATTCCATCTCCAGCAGGTACAGACCCAAAACATCACATTCCACCTCCAGCAGGTACAGACCCAAAACATCACATTCCACCTGCAGCAGGTACAGACCCCAAAACATCACATTCCACCTGCAGCAGGTACAGACCCAAACATCACATTCCACCTCCAGCAGGTACAGACCCAAACATCACATTCCACCTCCAGCAGGTACAGACCCAAACATCACATTCCACCTCCAGCAGGTACAGACCCCAAAACATCACATTCCACCTGCAGCAGGTACAGACCCAAAACATCACATTCCACCTGCAGCAGGTACAGACCCAAACATCACATTCCACCTCCAGCAGGTACAGACCCAAACATCACATTCCACCTCCAGCAGGTACAGACCCAAAACATCACATTCCACCTCCAGCAGGTACAGACCCAAAACATCACATTCCACCTGCAGCAGGTACAGACCCAAAACATCACATTCCACCTCCAGCAGGTACAGACCCAAAACATCACATTCCATCTGCAGCAGGTACAGACCCAAAACATCACATTCCACCTCCAGCAGGTACAGACCCAAAACATCACATTCCAGCAGGTACAGACCCAAACATCACATTCCAGCAGGTACAGACCCAAAACATCACATTCCAGCAGGTACAGACCCAAAACATCACATTCCAGCAGGTACAGACCCAAAACATCACATTCCATCTCCAGCAGGTACAGACCCAAACATCACATTCCATCTGCAGCAGGTACAGACCCAAACATCACATTCCATCTGCAGCAGGTACAGACCCAAACATCACATTCCACCTCCAGCAGGTACAGACCCAAACATCACATTCCACCTCCAGCAGGTACAGACCCAAACATCACATTCCACCTGCAGCAGGTACAGACCCAAACATCACATTCCAGCAGGTACAGACCCAAAACATCACATTCCAGCAGGTACAGACCTAAAACATCACATTCCATCTCCAGCAGGTACAGACCCAAAACATCACATTCCATCTCCAGCAGGTACAGACCCAAACATCACATTCCACCTGCAGCAGGTACAGACCCAAACATCACATTCCATCTCCAGCAGGTACAGACCCAAACATCACATTCCACCTCCAGCAGGTACAGACCCAAAACATCACATTCCACCTCCAGCAGGTACAGACCCAAACATCACATTCCAGCAGGTACAGACCCAAACATCACATTCCACCTCCAGCAGGTACAGACCCAAACATCACATTCCAGCAGGTACAGACCCAAACATCACATTCCACCTCCAGCAGGTACAGACCCAAACATCACATTCCACCTCCAGCAGGTACAGACCCAAAACATCACATTCCACCTGCAGCAGGTACAGACCCCAAAACATCACATTCCATCTCCAGCAGGTACAGACCCAAAACATCACATTCCACCTCCAGCAGGTACAGACCCAAACATCACATTCCATCTCCAGCAGGTACAGACCCAAACATCACATTCCATCTCCAGCAGGTACAGACCCAAACATCACATTCCACCTCACAGCAGGTACAGACCCAAACATCACATTCCACCTCCAGCAGGTACAGACCCAAAACATCACATTCCACCTGCAGCAGGTACAGACCCAAACATCACATTCCAGCAGGTACAGACCCAAACATCACATTCCATCTCCAGCAGGTACAGACCCCAACATCACATTCCATCTCCAGCAGGTACAGACCCAAACATCACATTCCATCTCCAGCAGGTACAGACCCAAACATCACATTCCATCTCCAGCAGGTACAGACCCAAACATCACATTCCAGCAGGTACAGACCCAAACATCACATTCCAGCAGGTACAGACCCAAACATCACATTCCATCTCCAGCAGGTACAGACCCTCCTGGCAGCGTCACCATGGTTTCCGTCGTTCATTCATTTCATTCTTATGGTTGTTGTATTTTTCATCATCCGTTTGGTTTTGTGCCGACTCAGTTTATGTTGTTATGATGTTCTCGTCACTTTGTTGAAGCCAAAACCAGCAAATCTCTCTGAAATATCACTAACCAAAGTAATACTGATATTTTTATAGGGATGTCCCGATATCGATGCCAGTATCGGTACTCACTCCGATATCGATGCCAGTATCGGGACTCGCTCTGATACCGATGCCAGTATCGGTACTCGCTCCGATACCGATGCCAGTATCGGTACTCGCTCCTCGCTCCGATACTGATGCCAGTATCGGTACTCGCTCCGATATCGATGCCAGTATCGGGACTCGCTCTGATACCGATGCCAGTATCGGTACTTGCTCCGATACCGATGCCAGTATCGGTACTCGCTCCGATACCGATGCCAGTATCGGGACTCGCTCTGATACCGATGCCAGTATCGGTACTTGCTCCGATACTGGCCTGTTCTGCTGTAATCGTGAAATACTCGCCCCCGACAGCCCCGATACCGGACATGGCGTGACTCGCTGTGTTTACGCCGCCATGCCGGCAGAAAATGCTCTTCAATGTGAGCGGTGACGGGTTTACATCTTTTTAAATTAGGAGACACTTTCCATTACACCAGGATAGAAAATATCTCTGACCCGTATCATGTGCGGGGATGCTTTTCTAAACGTCGGTGACGGTCGGAGCGGACCTTTTTCCCTCCCACCGGACCTGTGGTTCCCCCACATACACACATACAGTTTCAGACTTTTCATTCAGGAGTCCGTTTGTTGGTGGGAAGTTTCCTGCTAATTCTGTTTCCCATCTTTCCAAGTTTATGTTTGTTAAGCTGGTTTGAGTTTAAATATGTGAAATTATGACAATGCTAAAATCCAGCAGGCCGCAGCTGCATCAGAGGCTGTTTAGAAGCTTCTAACCACTTATTGTAAACTTTTATTTCTTTGATTTCTTACGGGGTGGTATCCTGCTTATACTATGGCCACTTATGACAGAACAAAATATTAAATCAATGTTGTTGTTTTGGGTTTTTTTACTGTTACAATCTGAAGTTTGTCACAAGAGGCGGCTGAGCGGACTATTTCCCGTCTGTCGCTGTGACGCTGCAGAACCTGCAGCTCGGTCGGTCTGCAGCTGTTAATCAGACCGGATCAGAGGAAGGAAGTCAGACGATTGTTTTACGTTGTCTTACGTGATCCAGTTTTATTTCAGAGGCACTGACGGAGCTCAGTAAGCCTGCAGGCTGCTCTCACAGCGATGCGTCGTCACAGACGTGATCTGGCGTCTTCAGCCACACATGAGCTCCGGAGGCTGGGGGTCCAACAATCATCGCCCAACAAACAAACATGCCACAAAAAACCCGAAAGAAACGCCCTTCATCGGCTAGTTATCAAATGCAAGCACTCGTACTCGTACTTGGTCAGCAAAAAAGTGGTATCGGGACATCCCTAATTTTTTGTATAAACCTATAAATTATTTTCACCAGTCAGATGGGTTTTGGATAAAAAGTGGTCGGGAACGGGGGAAAGACATCTGAACTACTTACCCCCCATTTTTAATTAAACAATTTTTTTCTCAATTATCTTAACGTGTCTGATCAGTGCCAGTAAAGAGTTAAAAACATTCATGTCAGGTTTCCCAATATTGAAAGGTTTCAGTTTATTCAAGTCAAACTGTGAAGAAGAATTAACTATAAACAAAAATACAGACGCATGTTTGCTTTAAAACTGACGGAAGTGACAAATCAAATACCCTAATAGTAATTTAGCTTTAACTGATCTCCAAGAACGAAGACGATCTCACTACGATCTCCTAGATGAAGTATTTCCCTCCCCCATGATTGGCGTGATCCTCCGATGCTCGAGTTTGTCCATTCATGTCTAATTTGATGTGTTGATCTCTGTTCCAGGCTAAAGAGTTGTGCCACATCCTTGCTCTGATCATGGAGGAGATGACTCAACCATTAGTCGCCAGTTCAGCATCCGATCAGCAGTAGATGCAGAGAGAGAAGAGTCCAGGTCTTTGGATCTGGTTTCCCAGCTTTTCTGCGGAAAGTGTGTGATTGTTAGAACAGACTGTACGCTGATCCCAGACTTTAACACAACACAATGAAGAACAAACAAATGTAACACGATGATTGTAGACAACAGTGTTCAGTCAGGGTTTACAAGAATAATCGGGGCTTCAAAATCTGCTGCATGGATGGAGTTTTCTGGGAGCCATGGTTGGAATGTGAGGCTGGTTAATCATTATTCAGATTTTATGCATATTAATGCCATGTAATGATGTAAAGGTAATTTATGAACTTTAAATAAATATGTTGATTACTTTATTTCTTGTTTTTCTTTGATTTTGCTTTCTTGTTTTTTTTTACTGTTTTATTTATAATTCTATGTATTTGCATGCAAACAAGCATGCCAGTAAGGGAACGCCTTACAGTACACTGAATTCCCCGTCATGTGAAGCCCCCAGCCTCAGAGCCAAGCCCAACAGACAACAAGAAAAAAGAACTACATCTCCGTACGCCATACAGCAGCGGCTCAGGTGGTAGATCAGGTAGGCCAGTTATCGGAGGGTCGGTGGTTCAGATCCCAATCCCCCAGCCATCTGTCGTCGTGTCTTTGGGCTTTGGGCAAGACACGTAACCCCCCCCCCCTTGACTTGTGTGAATGTGTGTGAATGTTCTGGTGGTGTAGGCGCAAAATGGCTGCCACACTTCCATCAGTCTGTCCAAGGGCAGCTGTGGTGGTGCATCACCTCGTATGAATAAGGGGTACATACGTAACTTACCGTCACCATGTATCTATGAGGAGGGAAAGAATAATGGACCCACTGTGAGTGCCTTGAAAAGCGCGATATAAATCTAACCCATTATTAATAGTTGGAGAAATAGTGATGGAACCCTGCATGATGAAATGAAATGAAAAATACTTTATTCATCCCAGAAGGGAAATTCAGCACTGTAAAAGCTCACTTTTTTTTTAAACAATATGAAATTATAATACAACAAAAATCAGTCAGTCAGTCTTGTTCTTTAGGGTGATGGTTGCTGGCAGGAATGAATTTCTGTATCTCTCCGTCCTACAGCGAACCTGACGCAGCCTCCCACTGAATACACTCTGTTGATTCTTCACCGTGTTGTGGAGAGGATGGGAAGTGTCCTCCATCATCTTCATCAGCTTGTGCAGCATTCTTTTTTGAACGATCAGCTCCAGCGGCTCCAGAGTTCTCCCCAGCACAGAACCAGCTTTCTTGATCAGCTTGTTTAGTTTCTTCAAGTCTGATTCTGATGCTGCTTCCCCAGCAGATGCTGCAAAGCTGATGTCACTTTCCACAACAGACTTGTAGAAGATCTGCAACATCTTGGTGCAGACGTTGAATGATCTCAGCTTCCTTAAGAAGTAGAGTCTGCTCTGACCTTTCCTGTAGATGTAGTCAGTGTTGCATTTCCAATCGAGTCTGTTGTCCAGCTGAACTCCAGGTATTTGTAGTTCTCCACCACCTCCACCTCCTCTTCCAGGATGTAGACAGGACTATGCTGCTTATTCTTGCTCCTCCTGAAGTCAACAATCATCTCTTTAGTCTTGCTGGTATTTAAGATGAGCTGATTGTTACCATTTCACAAACTGACTGACCAGTTCCCTGTACTCGGCTTCTTGTCCATCACTGATACACCCCACAACTGCAGAGTCATCAGAGTATTTCTGCAGATGACAGGATCAGAGTTGTACTGGAAGTCTGAGGTGTACAGTGTTGTAATGGAAATTTTATAATCACACTGCTATTATTATGAGCACACTGAGTTTATGTTCCTGAGCACATACATTCGTGTATTTTTAACTTTTAATTGCAGCACATACCTTCATTGTCGTTTCTGCACCCATATGAAATATGAGTATAATGTTCTCTTTTCAGGGTTCAGCTAATGATAAGATTGCAGGTGTTCTCCTTCTGAACTGGCCTTGAATGTCTGAAGTTATGATATGTGTTTGCTAGTTAGATGTGTGAGGCGCATAGCACATACAGCTTCAGATAAGGATGTCTGATTCATGTCAATGTCAACTGTGACAGCAACAGTTCCCTGTTTCCAGCCTTTCTCTCTGCCACTGGATAAAAAGACATGTTCTTTCAGTATTTCTTCAGAGGGTGCTCACAATCTGATTGCGTGCATCATCTCCAACCTGGTTGTAAAATAAACTTTATATTCTGCAAAGATCACCTCATCTGGGTCTTTATTAGAATTTCCACCACAATTTTGGCGTCACGAACAGGATTTCACGACGGGCGTCGAGGACGCGGGACCTGGGAATCTGTCGACAACTCACTTCATCACACGCGCTTAGTGTGGAAGCCTGGCCTCCTTCGTCCACGGCGTGCGCGCTGAAATCTTGGGACCTGGCTGGGAGCTTTTCCCTGCCATTACACCCGGTGAGAGATCTTGCTTCCAAAATTTGCAAATTGATTTACTGGTTCATTAATATATTTTCTTTTTTTCCCCTTACTCTTCTTTAAGGAAACTGGACATTTTCTTTAATTTAAATACCCCTTATGGGAGTACTTAGGGGTGGTGACTCGAGGCTTTAGGGTGAGTTTTCTTAGGCTTAGTTAACACCCGCTGTCAATAAAATAAAAGTCTTAACAGTGAAGGTATTTTAGCACTTTTCACCAGAAGGCAGAAAGGCCAGTTAGAAGACGTTCTAACTGTAAAATGGGATCCGGATCCACAAAGCTTGCCTCACCACTCCCTGACTCTCCCATTTGTCGGGACATGATTAGAAAATATGGGTTTGACAGTGTTCAATTCCTTAAAGAATGGTCTCGGAAATATGACTTTCCTGAAGGAGGAAGTCTGAGTCCAAACCAGCTTGATAAGCTGGAGAAACAGATGCATGAGAAGCATAAGAAAAAAAAAAGACAGAAGAAAGGAGTTAAAGACAGAGAGCTAGCTGAGTTAAAGAAAAGAGAGGCTGCTTTACAGGCTTGGAAATCTGAATGTGACAGCAGACAGAGGAAAGCTAATTTTACTCAGCTTAGTGGGAATGCAGATTTTAGTGGAGAGGTTGCAGGTCGCACAGACAACATGTCTGTGAGGCCCAATGCTTCTGCTCCTGCACCCCCTCCTTATAGATGTACTGATAACACATATAGTAAGTCGCGTGAAACTTCACCCTACTCTCCATATTCTGGTGTTATTCAGGATCTGGCTGCTGTGAAGATCTGCGAGGACCTGGACTCTTTCCCACATCTTCCCCCCTCATCACGCCGGCTGCCATCCCAGGGGGACCCAGCTAGAGCGGCACCAACTGACCCAGACTCTTCCCACCTGCCTGGTTCTGGGGTGATTATCAGCCAGCCTACTCCTGTGTCATCACCGTCCAGGCCTGATTCTTATACTGCAGCGCAGCGATCTCCAGCTCTGCTTATCCAGTCAGCAGATTCATCCAGCCATGGGGCTGCAGCTGCAGCGTCAGGAATTTCCCAGGCCTCAGATGCTGCATGGAACTGGTTTCCACAAGACTCCCCGGTTGCCAGTCACACCAGGTCTCACACCCAGCAATCTCCAGGCTCGAGCAACCCCTCCAACCCCTTTCTGTCTGACGGAAATTTCCCAATGGTGGAAGTTTCTGGCCCAGCGGGCACAATTCTTGTTTTCCGCCCCTGGTCCATCACGGAAGTCATGCAGCATGCTGAAATGCTTCCAGATCCCGTGTTAGACGGAGAAAAGTTTGGGACTGAGCTTTTGTCATTTTGCCAGGAATTTCGCCCCACAGGCATAGAGCTCAGAAAGATTTTGGCTAAGAAATTCAAGGCTTGCGATCTGGCTGAAATCAAAGACTCTCTACCTCCTGATTCCAACAGGCTGAAAAATCCTGATTATGATCACCAAGATAATGCCACTTATCGGGACAACCTCAACACGCTCATCACACAAATTAACAGAAAGTTTCCACGCCGCCTGGACCCCGGTGCCCTGCAAAACCTAACGCAGGGACCGAATGAGGCAGTGGAAGATTTCTTTCACAGAGCTGAGTTGATTTTTACCCAGAACTCTGGACTGGAACGACCACGTGATCTGGGCGATACAGCAGGAAGCTGGGAGAGCCTTTTTTGTGCAGCTCTCCTGGAACGCATGTTGCCAGAAATTGTGACTGAGGTGAGACGGGCTTATGTGGGCATGAAGACCAACACACGACTCACAGACCTTCGTCGTTACGCCTGCCACGCCCAACAGCTGTTATCAGATCGCAAAGCCAAGAAAACTGCACGAGAGGAGGCTACGTTACAGAAGGCCTCTCTCACCATGCTCAAATCCGTGACTGGAACTTTCCCTCCTCCTCCCCGAGGCAGAGGGAGGTGGAGAAGCCGCGCTCGGGGGAGATTTGCACATCCAGGAGACGGGAACCGCTGTTATATTTGTGGCTCGACTGAACACTTTCGCCGCGACTGTCCACGAAACCCTGACAGAGCACCGGCTCCAGCCCAGGCTGACTGATGGGGAGTTGAGGTGGAGGGAGTCCTGGATCCCGGATCTTCAGGAATCTTTCCTGCAGCAGATGAGGGGCGTGAGATTCCACCTGACACACACACACTGCTACACTCTGAAAGAATTTTAGTGGCGCCTGCTTCTACTGATACACATTTTCTGCTTACAGAGGCCATCACACACTTAGAACACAAAACAACACCACAGACTGGCAGTTATGTTCATCTGACTGCTGAGGCTTACAAAAATCTTCCAATGATGTCACTCCAGGTTAAAGGTCAATGGATCCCCTTTTTAGTGGATTCTGGGGCAGCAAATTCTGTTTTAATGTCTTCGACTTTTAATCCTCCTCTGAAGCATGGAGGACGTTCACTCCTTTCTGTGTCAGCTTCGGGACATACTCAGAGAGAATATTTTACAAAACCTTTGACATGCCTCACTGAATGTGGGGCTACTTTCAAACACAGCTTCCTCTTGTCTCACCTCTGCCCTCTAAATTTGTTGGGAAGAGACCTGATTTTGGCTCTAAACATTACTTTAACATCAACGCCAAATGGTCTGGAGGTCAAAATGCCATCACGAGAGGAAGCTCATGACTTTTGCTTTGTTAATTTTGAATCTACCACGCCTGTGTATGTCTACGAATGGCATCTGGGCGTAGGTGCCATCCCGGATCAGCTCTGCTCTGAGGCCCGTGCTCGTGTGTCTCCTGCAGCAGAGTTGATGTCTAGAGAAGGCTTCCATTGTACAGCGCACTACTCTGAGTCTGGTCCGGATCCTGATTTTGAGACACTGTGGTACAGAGTCAGAAATGATAAACTTACCACCACATCATTATACTGGACTGACCTGTTTTGTGTGTTGGGTGTGACTTTGACTTCTGATCAGACTAGAGTTTTTCGTATGCATACACCACCTCACATTTCTCTTTCCAAACCTCATGATGCACAATGGGAACAAACTGGCCAGTTTTTGAGTAATTGTCAGGCAACCTCAGATTGGCAAACCACTGAGGGGACAGCTGTGATGTTTTCACCCAGCCTGCATGCATACAGAACTGCTTTTCAGTCTATTCTGCACAGCACACGAACATTGCACATGACGTCACCCTGCTTGCTCTGTGCTTCTGTGGAGAGGAGAGGAGACAGCTCACCCTCCCCTCTTCCCTCACAAGTCATGGAGAAAATTCCTCCTGATTTATGGGCAAAGGATAAGTTCGATGTGGGTCTGGTTAAAGATTGTGAGCCTGTTGTTATCACACCTAAATCTACTTACAGACCCTGTCAAAAACAGTATCCACTCAAACCTGAAGCTTTGGCTGGTATTCGTCCTGTTTTTCAGACCTACTTAGACCGAGGTATCTTGGCACCTTGCCCTGATTCACCGGTCCGCACACCTCTTTTTCCTGTGAAAAAGATTCGTGGTCCTGGTGTGCCTGATGAATGGCGTTTTGTGCAGGATTTGAAGGCCGTAAATCGTGCAGTTGTCCCACGTGCTCCAGTCGTTCCCAATCCTGCCACGATTTTGGGTCAAATTCCCCAAAGTGCTCGATTCTTTAGCTGTGTGGACCTGTCAAATGCATTTCTGTCAGTTCCAGTAGCTAAGGATTCACAATTTTGGTTCGCTTTTGAATTTGATGGCAAACTTTACACCTCCACGAGGTTGGTTCAAGGTTTCACTGACAGTCCATCTCTGTTTAATGGGATTCTCAGAGACTCCTTGTCTGATCTCATTCTGCCAGAAAAGGTGGCATTGTTGCAGTATGTTGATGATTTGTTGATCTGTGCCCCTTCAGAAGCTGTGTGTGCAGATGCAACACTTAAATTGCTTCTTCATCTCCATGCTAAAGGCTACAAAGCTAGTTTGTCTAAGTTACAGTATGTTAAACCTACTGTCACTTTTCTGGGTCATGTGATCTCTGCTCAGTCTCATTCCCTCTCTACATCTCGAGTTGCAGCCATTCAGAATATCCCTAAGCCAATCACAAAAAAACAATTAATGTCATTTTTAGGAATGACATCATATTGTCGTGCTTTCATCCCTAATTATTCTGAAATTGAGTCTCCCCTTTCTTCTTTGATTCATGGTAAGAATCTGGCTGCTTCTGATCACATTTCCTGGACTCCTGAAGCAGAGTCTGCTTTTGTGGCTTTAAAGCGCTCCCTGCAGTCAGCTCCTGCCCTGGCGCTTCCTGATGCTTCACGCCCTTTTGTTCAGATGGTTGCTGAAAAATCGGGTTTTATGACTTCTGTTTTGCTACAGTCACATGGTGACAAGCTGCGCCCAGTCGCATATTTTTCATCCAAGTTGGATGCTGTGGCACAGGGCCAACCGAGTTGCCTTAGAGCTGTGGCAGCAGCAGAGAAAGCTGTTCTAGCTTCACGAGACATTGTGGGGTATTCTCATGTCACCCTGTTTGTCCCTCATAATGTAGCAATGATTTTGCTGGAGCAGAAGACATCACACCTTTCTGCTGCACGTTGGTTGAGGTATTCCACTATTCTCTTGGAATTACCCAACATTGAAATTCGTCGTTGTGGCCAACTCAATCCTGCCACACTTTTGCCTACTGAACTTGACGGAGAGACACATCATGACTGCATTGAGGTTATTGATCAAGTGTGTTCGCCCCGCCCTGACCTTTCTGACATCCCTTTACAGAACGCAGACATGGAACTGTTTGTGGACGGTTCATCCTCACGGAGTGAAACTGGAGTTAACCGTGTAGGTTTTGCTGTTTGCTCTCATTCAGCTGTCCTTTCTTCTGGCTCCCTTCCAAGTCATCTCTCTGCTCAGGCAGCTGAATTGGTTGCTCTTGCTACTGCGTGCAGATTGGCAGCTGACAAAACGGTTAACATTTACACAGACAGTCGTTATGCTTTTGGTGTTGTGCATGATTTTGGTGAATTGTGGAAAAATCGTAATTTCCTAAAATCAGATGGGAAGCCGATTCTGAATTCCAAATATGTGGCAGACCTGCTTGAAGCGGTGCTGGAACCAAAAGCTGTGGCTGTAATTAAGTGCTCATCACACACAAGAGGGAGGGATCCCATTAAGGCTTTTCTGTTGCTGCAGAGAAGTTTTGTAACTCTTGCCTTGTGTGTGCTAATCACAACATCTCACGTGCTGTTTCTGTTGGAAGAGCAGCTCACCCTCAGCCTACCCTCCCCTTCGAATTCCTCATGATGGATTTCATCGAACTGACTCCTTCAGAGGGAAAGAAATACTGTCTAGTGATAGTGGATCTTTTCTCAAAGTGGCCAGAAGCCTTTCCGGTGAGGAGAGCTGATGGGGGGCAGTTGCCAAAGTTTTGGTCAGTGACATTTTCCCCCGTTGGGGTCTGCCAACTAGGATTTATTCTGATAATGGCACACATTTTGTCAATCAGGCCCTGACTGAGATCAGTTCAAAGCTTGGTTTTCAACTTAAAACACACTGTGCTTATCATCCTCAGTCTGGAGGCGCTGTTGAGCGGGAAAACTCCACACTGAAAAATAAGCTGGCCAAGATATGTCAGGAAACGGGGTTGTCATGGACACACGCACTTCCTCTTGCTCTCATGTATCTCCGCATGCGAAAAAGGGCCAGAGCTAACTTGAGCCCATTTGAGATCCTTTTCGGACGTCCACCCTCTCTGGGTGGGGAGCCTCGTCCGGGACATTCTCTTTCTCCTGATTGTTGTGCTAGTGACATGGTGGCATATTGTCATAATCTCTCTCGTTTTCTTTCACAGACACACGCGTCAGTGAAGGCTGCCCTTCCATTACCAGCTTCAGGACCGCTGCATCCCATCAAACCAGGTCAATGGGTTCTGGTGAAGGATTTCCGCAGGAAGTCGTGGAAAGCGAAGCGCTGGCTGGGACCGTTCCAAGTCCTGTTGGTCACTCACACCTCCATCAAAATCTCGGAGAGGGCGACTTGGATCCACGCCAGCCACTGCAAGATCTTCAAGGGGACGCCTCCGGAGCTGGGCCCTCCAGCCCAGCCGCCTCCGACTTAGGCTGCCACTCCCTGCCTGGCTGGCCTGATACCACCCTGGCTACCATCCTGCGTTCTACTCTGCTGAGACGCTACAAGCCCCGCCGCGACGTCACCTGCTTCCTGGGGTTCATGGCCTTTGGTCTGACGGTCCTCATCTTCCTCTCTCCTATGACCCCCGCGGTTCTTACTCTGTTTTTGACCTCAAACTTGATTCTCTCGAGGTCTCCACTGTGTGAAGTGTGATGGGGGTGATGTTCAACCCTCTCTTGAGGGCATATTTCCTCCTGATGTTATCCACATTTGATCTCTAGATTTTGAGTTTGTGGTCTGCATTTATTCTGCATTTATTCTGAGTTACCCTTTTTGTTAAAATTTCTATGTTGAGTGATTAACATGTAATCAAAAGGGAGGAGTGTAATGGAAATTTTATAATCACACTGCTATTATTATGAGCACACTGAGTTTATGTTCCTGAGCACATACATTCGTGTATTTTTAACTTTTAATTGCAGCACATACCTTCATTGTCGTTTCTGCACCCATATGAAATATGAGTATAATGTTCTCTTTTCAGGGTTCAGCTAATGATAAGATTGCAGGTGTTCTCCTTCTGAAATGGCCTTGAATGTCTGAAGTTATGATATGTGTTTGCTAGTTAGATGTGTGAGGCGCATAGCACATACAGCTTCAGATAAGGATGTCTGATTCATGTCAATGTCAACTGTGACAGCAACAGTTCCCTGTTTCCAGCCTTTCTCTCTGCCACTGGATAAAAAGACATGTTCTTTCAGTATTTCTTCAGAGGGTGCTCACAATCTGATTGCGTGCATCATCTCCAACCTGGTTGTAAAATAAACTTTATATTCTGCAAAGATCACCTCATCTGGGTCTTTATTAGAATTTCCACCACAGTGTAAAGAGGAATGGTGAGAGTACAGTTCCTTGTGGTGCTCCAGTGCTGCTGACCACCATCTCAGACACACAACCTTTCAGTCTCACAAACTGTGGTCTGTTTGTGAGGTAGTCGTAAATCCAGGTGGTTGTGGAGGATCCACCTGGAAGTTATGGAGCTTCTGACATAGCAAAGCAGCTGAATAGTATTAAATGCACTTGAAAAGTCAAAGAACATGACCCTCAAAGTGCTGCCTGACTGGTCCAGATGAGAGTGGGCTCTCTGAAGCAGGAAGATGATGGCGTCTTCAACTCCAAGCCCATTACGATATGCGAACTGTAATGGGTCCTGAAAGGTGTTCACTTGCTTGTTGAGGTGAGCCAGTAAGAGTCTCTCCAGGACTTTCATGATGTGAGATGTCAGGGCAACTGGTCTGTAGTCATTTGGTTCAGCTGGTTGTGGTTTTTTAGGGACAGGAACAAGACAGGATGTTTTCCACAGCACAGGAACTCTGTTCTGTCTCAGGCTGGTGTTAAAAAGGTGCTGGAGAACCGGACATAGTTGTTCTGAGCAGGTCTTGAGAACTCTGGGACTGACACCATCTGGACCTGCAGCCTTGTTCCGGTTCAGTTTCTCTAGTTGTTTCTTGACCTGGTCACAGGAGACAGTCAGGCTGGATGTGGAGGCAAAAGAGGTCTCAGGATGTCCTGATGTGGAGGGAGATGAGGCTGTGTTCAGGTCCATGACTGAGGTGCAGGGTGACAGAGTGGAGGTGGGACAGGAAAGCTGTGGGCTCATGGAGGGTGTGTGGTGTGTTGGGTTGTCGGCAGGGGGGGACCTGAACCTATTGAAGAGCATGTTCAGTTCGTTAGCTCTGTCCAGACCTCCATCAGTCTGGTCCCCCTTTAACTTGAAGCCAGTGATCTTCTTCATTCCCGACCACACATCCCTCACGTTGTTCTGCTGGAGCTGCTCTCCAACTTCTTCCTGTCGTCCTCCTTCACTTCTTAGTCTGTGTTTTCAGTTGTTTTTGTGTGGTCTTCAGTAAGTCCCTGTCTCCATCCCTGAAAGCTTTCTTTTTATGTTCAGCAGCTTTTTCAGGTCACTGGTGATCCAGGGTTTGTTATTGGGGAAGCACCTCACTGTTCTTGTTGGAACGATGCTGTCCACACAGAAGTTTATGTAATCTGTCACACACTCAGTCATGGTGTTGATGTCATCTCCATGAGGTTCACAGAGGACATTCCAGTCTGTGGCCTCAAAGCACCCTCTCAGAGCATCTTCAGCCTCAGTAGACCAGGTTTTAATCATCCTCCTAACGACTGGCTGCTGCTGAACGATGGGCTTGTAGGTGGAGGTGAGAAGAACCAGATTATGATCTGATCTTCCATCATTACATGATGGAACCCTGCATGATGTTGGAACCCTGCATGATGTTGGAACCCTGCATGATGATGGAACCCTGCATGATACTGGAACCCTGTTTTAGATGATAATGTGGTATTCATATAGCATCATTTCATCGTCTGCCTGTCTGTGGATATTGTCTGTCTAAGTTGTTCATATTTGAAGAAAAGGATGCAGAAGTCAGAAAACCACTAGATGTGTGTGTGTGTGTGTGCATGGGTGTGTGTGTGCGTGTGTGTGTTGGTGGGGGGTGGGGGGGGGGGGGGGGGGGGGGGGGGGTTAAACATGCAACTGACAAAAATTGTTGATTTGGATCACATCCAGTTTTTCTTTTCAGCGACGTACATGTGTTTGTGCAGCAGAGATTTTTTTTATTTTTGCATTTTGATTTATGATTTACTTGAACATTTTGAGACAATAATGTTTATATGATGACATGGACCTACACCCCCGCACCCACCCCTTCACCATTTTTAAAACCAAACTATCTCAAGAAAGAAAAACGTTTCAGGAAACGTGCATTGGTACCAGGTGAGGAAACAATATCGTAGAGTCTTTCCACACCAAGAGCCACCGCCACGGGGGCCATCTTGACAAGGCCTACACCACAACCATTAGGCCGCAGCGCTGGGCCCTGACCACCCAGATAAGGACAGCCACCAAGGCAACGACAGGAAGGGGGTAAGTCCCGATGTAGAGGACCCCTATGAGGAAAACAATGGATAATAATGACAACAAACGGAGATTTCATCCACAGTATATGCAACATCATGCACTTAGTTTTTAAAATTAATGACAAAAAATTATAAAATCTTTTTTTTTCAAAGAAACAACTTAAAAATACACCAGTAATTTAATAAAGTCTGCAGAAGTCTCTGCAGGCCTGAGGCCCTCAGGCTGCCTGTTCCACAGGCAGGGCCCATAATAATGCTGAAACATGAAGCCTCGCCGCAAGTTTTGATACAAAGTTCAGGATCAAGCCCGGACCTGTATATTAATTTAAAACTTTAAATAAGACAGAATACTTTTAGTTTACTTTTTGTGTACTTATCAGAAATATACTTAAAGTATTCTTGGCCACTCTTAAAATAACTAAAAGAAGAAGACAAGCAAAATTTTCTTGATAAGATTTCTTGAAATAAGATGCATTGCCTGAAAACAAGATCTAATCTCACTGAAATATTTCTCTTTAAGTAATTTTGTCTTATTTTGAGTGTGATGAGATATTTTGACTAAAAATGAGAAAAATTTCTAAGATTTGAGTTTTTGCAGTGTGTTGACTCTTATGTGGCAATCACATGGAGCAAATCAATAAAAACAAAAGAAATTTACATTTAGAGCAACAGTGTGTAAATAATATTCACAAGTATGTGATAAAATGGGAAATGTGTTTGTGAGGTGCGATGGCTGGAGATGCTTTTGAGATGTGTTTACAATATTTTGAATTGTTTCATTTTGCAGAAGATAGGGGGCTTTTTGCATTTTGTGTGAGCAATAACTAGATTTGTGAGTAAAGTTTTGAGAAATAGACAAAGAGCTTTGAAAATGTGTGGAAGCACTTGATGAAAACTGCAAACATCTGCCAGTGCCAAACTTTTCCCGATCTGTTGCCCATCCTGGCCCCCGAGTGAAAAAAAGCCGTTTTTACGCCAATCGCAGATAAAACACGTCTGTGCGTTTCCAGAGGGACATCAAATGCGGCGTTCAAGAACTTGTAAATACGCCGTATTTTACGCCTAGAGAAGGACTTTAAAAGCAGCGTAAATCTGGCGCTCTGGTGGGAATTACGCCGTTCTGACATTCAACAGGTTTTTTTTCCTTCTTTATTTGTCTTCTCAAACGCACAAGTTCACTATCAGACTCTACAGTCTATGGTCAGACTCCTGTGCCTCCCTGACCTATGTCCTCCGGTCCGGTAGGTAGCGCTGTAGGTCTTCCATTAGTTGCAATGTTCAGTAAAGGCGCTGCAGGAGAAGAAGACGCCCCAAACAAGCATGGCTGGAAACATGAGCACCTCAGCAGCTCCTCTCAGCAGCTCTCTGGCTAAACTTCAGTCTCTGCACGGACTCTTTGCCATTTATAAAAAACAAGGACCAACATCCGCCGATGTTTTGAATGCGCTCAAAGAAGCTTTACTGAAGGGTAAACGGAGCGAAGGGCAAGAAGTCGGAGCGCTTTTTATTGTGATCTGAAGGTGAAATGTTTCTCTGTTTGTTCAGAAGCAGGAGTTGCAAACTCCAACCCCAGAAAGAGGAAGAAGCAGGTGCTGAAGATGGGTCACGGAGGGACGTTGGACAGCGCTGCCAGCGGAGTGTTGGGTGAGATTCAACCTGCGCACGTCATCTAAAAGCTGTTTTATAAGGATGCTGGCTAAAATCCACTGTCATTTATTTCAAATAAGAGTGATGACATCATTTATAAAATAGTTACAAACAGCTGGAGGTAAAATGTGAGAAATGAGAGTTGAAGCTGCAAACCCACCGTCCTCTTCTTCGGGTCCAGCTCACGACCAGCTGGGACCCCGTTTTCCTCCAGAACTGCCTTCATTCTTTGTGTCAAAGATTCAACAACGTGTTGGAAACATTGCTCAGAGATTTTACTCCATATTGACATGATGAGAAAGCTCCTGTTCCACCTCATCCTGGTGAGAATCTCCCGTTCCACCTCATCTTTATGAGAATCTCGCGTTCCTCATCGCGATGAGAATTTCGCGTTCCACTTCATCGCGATGAGAATCTCCTGTTCCACCTCATCGCGATGAGAATCTCCCGTTCCACCTCATCGTGATGAGAATCTCCCGTTCCACCTCATCGCGATGAGAATCTCCCGTTCCACCTCATCGTGATGAGAATCTCCCGTTCCACCTCGTCGCGATGAGAATTTCGCGTTCCACTTCATCGTGATGAGAATCTCCTGTTCCACCTCATCGCGATGAGAATCTCCCGTTCCACCTCATCGCGATGAGAATCTCCCGTTCCACCTCATCGCAATGAGAATCTCCCGTTTCACCTCATCACAATGAGAATCTCCCATTCCACATCGTGATGAGAATCTCCCGTTCCACATCGTGATGAGGATATCCTATTTCACCTCATGGTGATGAGAATATCCCGTTCCACCTCATCTTTATGAGAATCTCGCGTTCCTCATCACGATGAGAATCTCCCGTTCCACCTCATCACAATGAGAATCTCCCGTTCCACCTCATCGCAATGAGAATCTCCCGTTCCACCTCATCGCAATGAGAATCTCCCGTTCCGCATCGTGATGAGAATCTCCTGTTCCTCCTCATCGTGATGAGAATCTCCCGTTCCGCATCGTGATGAGAATCTCCCGTTCCACCTCATCGTGATGAGAATCTCCCGTTCCGCATCGTGATGAGAATCTCCCGTTCCACCGCATCGTGATGAGAATCTCCCGTTCCACCTCATCGTGATGAGAATCTCCCGTTCCACCTCATCGTGATGAGAATCTCCCGTTCCACATCGTGTTGAGGATATCCTATTTCACCTCATGGTGATGAGAATATCCCATTCCACCTCATCTTTATGAGAATCTCGCGTTCCACATTGCGATGAGAACTTCGCGTTCCACCTCATGGTGATGAGAATCTCCTGTTCCTCCTCATCGTGATGAGAATCTCCCGTTCCGCATCGTGATGAGAATCTCCCGTTCCGCATCGTGATGAGAATCTCCCGTTCCACATCGCGATGAGAACTTCGCGTTTCACCTCATGGTGATGAGAATCTCTCGTTCCACCTCATGGTGATGAGAACATTGGAGTCCAGTGAATTCATGGTGATGTTCCAGAAAGCAGATGTGGGCTGAACATGCAGCCTTGTGGATCTCCGGGGCTTCATGTGTGAGTTGTGGGCCGTAGTCGTCAGACTCGGGGATGATGGTGGCTGTTACTGGTAGGGGTAAACATGTCAGCGCTGTATGAGGCTGCAGAAGCGACCCAGTCCACCATCAGCAGGATCCTCATCATCATGCTGGTAACTGTCTAACGCAGTCTTCCTCTCTTTCAGTTGTTGGGGTTGGAAACGGCACAAAGATGCTCAGCACCATGCTGACCGGTTCAAAGGTAAACACACTGATCACTGGAAGACTGTCGGTATCCCACTGTTGATCATCACTATGAAAAACAAAGTAACAGAAAAGAGAAGAATCCATGTTTTTAAATTCCTGGTTTTTTACCTGCTGCAGGTTTTCAGAAACTCTGTTGTTATGGTTCATGAGGGAGTTATCTTTCTAAGAGGTTTGACTGTTTTCATTAATGGGGTTGGTCTCATTAAGTGTCAAACATGTGCCTCTTGTTACACGTAAACATCTGTAAACATCGGGGCTGCTGCTAGCCGCCTGAGAGCCCGAAGCACAGCAGCTTTGTGGGGGCCATGAACACACACCCTCTCATAGACTACGTTTACATGCCATCAAAATTCAGGTTAAGGTCAATATTCCGGTTTCTGAAAGATCAGGAATAACCCGTTGACATAAGGGCTGGGAATCACGAGGATCCTCACGATACGATACTATCGCAATATTTTGCCTCTAATAACAATAATATCACGATACAGCGATTCTACAATAATTGATATACTCCAGTAAATTTGATCCACGACACAAAGCCTCGTATGTGTCCCTGAAGACATTCGGAATTTATTGACCAAAGTGATTCCATTTGAAATTAATTACAAAATATTACCAATCAGTTGCACATAAGTGCATCAGCTGATATGAGATGAGCAAAACAGTAAAACAAAGTGCACAGTGGTTCATCATAATCTTAACCACCTGGGTAGTCAATGAAAACCTGGACACACATTTTAATCTGTACTTTATACCATGTCTAAAGTTTACCCTGTACCTGCAGATGCACGTAGATATCAGTGCTAAAGCAGGGACTTTCTACATGCTGAACTGCTGCAGATAGAACAACCAAATCTCGTGAGATCTCACCGTTCTCTTACAAATGATATGATTTCAGATATGAAAATATCGCAAAATTTTTGTGAATTCTCGTGAGATTTTGAATCAGAACGATTAAAATATTGCAAGATTTCGAGGAAAATAGATGGATACCACGTTTTTAAATGTCAATATGATAGCATATGAAAATATGCAATATTTAAACGTTTTCTGTAAGTCTTAAAGTTTTCACACGTGTACTGTTGCTGGTGTTTTGGCCCGTTCTTCCATGCAGATCTGCTGTACAGCTGTGATGTTTTGGGGCTGTCGTTGGGCAACACGGACTCTCCTCCTCAAAGATTTTCTATGGGGGTGAGATCTGGAGACTGGCTCGGCCCCTCCAGGACCTTGGAAATGCTTCTTGGAAGCCCCTCCCTTGTTGCCGGGCAGTGTGTTTGGGATCACGTCATGCTGAAAGATCCAGCCCGTTTCTCTTCAATGCCCTGCTGATGGAAGGAGGTTTGCACTCAGAATCTCACCATACATCGCCCCATTCATTCTTTCCTTTACACGGATCAGTCGTCCTGGTCCCCGTGCAGAAAAACAGTCCCAAAGCATGATGCTTCCACCCCCATGCTTCACAGTAGGTTTGGTGTTCTTTGGATGCAATTCAGCATCTTTCTCCTCCAAACACCAGAAGCTGCGTTTCTACCAAAAAGTTCTATTTTGGTTTCATCTGACCATATTCCTTCTCCCAGTCCTCTTCTGGATCATCCAAATGCTCTCTATCAAACTTCAGACGGGCCTGGATGTGTCCTGGCTTAAGCAGGGGGGGGCACGTCTGGGACTGCAGGATCTGAGTCCCTGGCTTAAGCAGGGGGGGCACGTCTGGCACTGCAGGATCTGAGTCCCTGACTTAAGCAGGGGGGGCACGTCTGGCACTGCAGGATCTGAGTCCCTGGCGTCGTCGTGTGTTACTGAGAGCAGCCTTTGTTACTTTGGTCCCAGCTCTCTGCGGGTCATTTACTAGGCCCCCCCGTGTGGCTCTCTGCAGGTCATTCACTAGCCCCCCCCCGTGTGGTTCTGGGATTTTTGCTCACTGTTCTTGTGACCATTTTGACCCCACGGGGGGAGATCTTGCGTGGAGCCCCAGATGGAGGGAGATTCTCAGTGGTCTTGTAAGTTTTCCATTTTCTAATAATTGCTCCCACAGCTGATTTCTTCACACCGAGCTGCTTACCTGTTGCAGATTCAGGCTTCCAGCCTGGTGCAGGTCTACAAGTTTGTTTCTGGTTCCTTTGACAGCTCTTTGGTCTCGGCCATAGTGGAGTTTGGAGTGTGACTGTTTGAGGTTGTGGACAGGTGTCTTTTATACTGATAATGAGTTCAAACAGGAGCAATAATACAGGTAATGAGTGGAGGACAGAGGAGCCTCTTAAAGAAGAAGTTACAGCTCTGTGAGAGACAGAAATCCTGCTTGTTTGTAGGTGACCAAATACTTATTTTCCACCATAATCTGCAAAAAAAATTCTTTAAAAATCAGACAATGTGATTTTCTGGATGTTTTTTTTTCTCATTCTGTCTCTCACAGCTGAGGTTTACCTATGATGACAATTACAGGCCTCTCATCTGTAAGTGGGAGAACTTGTACAATTGACCTATGGCTAAACCACGCCCCCCAAACGCGATGAGCCAATCACAGTGCGCACAGCTTTCCCATACACTCGGACATTCTCTGCTTAAACGTCCATTGAAATGCATTGAAGTTAGTCCGTTTTTGTTCGTTTTTATGTGTTCTTTTTAGTTTAAAATGGTCAAACGTGTGCATGGGGTACATGCAACTCCGACACTAGGTATCCTGAGAGGCTGGGCGACTGGGTGTATTTTTTGCCTTTTACCAAGTCACATCGAGCCAAAGTTATGCGGCAGACCACAACAACTGAACGTGGATAAAATGAACAAGGATGTCTACATCTGTTCTGAGGTAAGGCAACATCGTATTTGAGGCAACATGTTGTCACTTTGCTTGAAAGAAATATGAAGTTACCTTCCCTAACGTTAGTTTAAGTTGGCTAACGCTAGCTAAACATGCTAGTTTTGGTACGTTGTAACGGTACATAAGCGCTGTCGTGTAGTACAGGTGTGGTGTAGTAACGTGGATAACGACACGCCTCTGGCTTCCAAGCTGCAGCCAGACTGCTCCGCTTCCGTGGCTGTTTGATCAGTTTTTGTCAGACGATCACTTTTTGGCACAACAACAGCAGCCGTGCAGCAGTTTGTGCAAGAAACTGAGGGAGCGACACGAGTCACATTCAGAGATTCACAGGCTGATTTTCTCCCAGTTTAAGACTTCTGAACAATTTCTTTTGTTTGTTTGTATTGTTTTTATGTTTTTTAATTTATCTTGTCATGATCTCTCTGTCTGATCACGCGTCTGTTGTCCGTATTGACAGCTGTCATCTCCGAAATGTCACATGCGCCTGTCACTGAATGTTGTTTGTCCGAGTGAGTGGAGGGGGCGGGGCTTAGCCATAGGTCAATTGGTGGCTGAATAAATCTTTTTTGCCCCCCTGTAACTAGGGCCACCGGTCGGCAGGCTGGGCTTCCGGTCTGCCGCATGTAATCATAAGGACACGCCCATAATTATGTTAATTTCAAGATTAAATAACATCTGAGAATGAGTTATAAAAAAATTACCCTCACAGTTGACATGAAGGTAAACTGGACCTATTAAACCTAAAATGATGTTTGAACAGACTGTAAACATGTTTGTTTCTGCTGTAAACATGTTTATTGCTGCTGTAAACATGTTTATTCCTGCTGTAAACATGTTTATTGCTGCTGTAAACATGTTTATTCTGCTGTAAACATGTTTATTGCTGCTGTAAACATGTTTATTCCTGCTGTAAACATGTTTATTCTTGCTGTAAACATGTTTATTCTGCTGTAAACATGTTTATTGCTGCTGTAAACATGTTTATTCTGCTGTAAACATGTTTATTGCTGCTGTAAACATGTTTATTGCTGCTGTAAACATGTTTATTCCTCTGTAAACATGTTTATTTGCTGTAAACATGTTTTTGCTGCTGTAAAATGTTTATTGCTGCTGTAAACATGTTTATTCTGCTGTGAAGTTGGCGTTTTTAACGTGGGAGTCTGTGGGGAGTTGCTCAGTCTTGCAGCCCCTAGTGGATGAAGGGAGAACTACAAAAAGGCTTTTCCGGGTGGCGTCATTGCTGGCCACCGGAGGTTGCTGCTTGGTAAAAACGCAAATATCTGCCAACGACCTGCAGAGTGAGATTTTCTGACTGGTTCTGTAGAACATTTATGCCGGCTGCAGAGGTTTCACACTCAGCTCCTCCGTCCACGCAGCGCTTCTGTTGTTCTGCTTTTATCGGGATGTTTCACATCTGGATGTGTGGATGAACAGTTCCACTGCCCACTGGAGACCTGACATGCTCATGTTTGTGTTTCCCTGCATGGGGGCCATTTACAACCCGCTGCTGTGGGGATCTCTCTTTTTTCCCAAAAGCGCACGGAGAGATTTGCGTTTTCCGTGGGTGAGTAACCGGAGCGCGCGGGATCAGGTGGTTTCACCGCTGATTCTCCGATGGTCAGCTTCAGGTCTGATGAAGCAGCAGCAGGAACTTTCCTCCTGCTTCTGTTCTGTGGCCTATTTATGCGAATCTGACAGAAATCCGCCTAAATACAGATTTCTCGTTCGCAGTCCGCATGGCGCTCGTCTTCCCCGCAGTCAGAGACTGATGATCCATAAGCTGATGGATAAAAGAACAGTTTCAAATGCAATCAAACTCTTACCCTCCTTTTTATTTGATTGTGCAGTAAAGTCAGGCGGCGCGTCTCACTGCCTTCGATCAACTGGTTGCGGCTGGATGTGATGGACGCAATGAAAACTAATTTTACAGCTTTTCATAAAAAGCTTCGGTAGGCCAGAGCTGCAGGCTTCCAGCACTGCTAGTGGAGGAGAGGAGGGGAGGGGGGGCGCAGCGTCTCCAGCAACTGTCTGCTGCCTGCATACATGTCTGTCTGTAAAGTATATCGAAGGGGGGCGTATCGGCCAATGCACCCAACGTATGGGCCAATACCAGCAAAAACGCAAATACTGGCCTAAAATATCAGCCGCCGATGTATCGGTCGATCCTTCAAATGTACAAATTCATGATTTAAAAAAAAAAAAAAACATGCTCGGAACATTGATTTGGGATTTTTGTTTTGCAGAAATATGTTGCCGTGGCAGAGCTGGGAAAAGCAACAGACACTCTGGATGCCACCGGCAGTGTGATTCTGGAGAAAGATTTTGGTGAATATGATGATGCGACTGCGTCAGTTGGCCCCACGCAGCAGTCTGACCTTCGAACACATCGTCTTCTCTTTCCCCCACAGAGCACATAACCAGAGGAGACATCGAGGACAAGCTGAAGTCTTTCAGCGGTGACATCATGCAGGTTCCTCCACTGTGAGTTAGACCACCTGCAGACCATGTTGCCATGGTAACATTTACAACCACAGATCCCAAGTCGTTACTCTGTCTAAATTGGAAATAACAGAATGCAATTTTTAAACTAATCAACGAATAGTTTATTCCCAACATAAACAAGATCTTAGATGCTGAAACTGAGACATTCAACATTTTATGGAAATTATGAGCTCATGTGAATCTGATGGAGGCGACTCGTTTAAAAAGGGTGTACTTGAATGCAGCGAACACTGCATCTCTGTCTTCATAGCCACCGAACTCTGGTTGTAAAGGACTCGCAATGCTCCATCATTCTGCTGAGAGGAAATCTATTCACAAAACATTCAGTACCTCTCTAGGGACGTCCCAGCAAGTTCAGACCATGAAAAGCCCAAGAGCTACGTGTCAGACTCCCAGACTCAGTCAGCAGTTTAAATGTTAGAGTTCAGGACTGTCCAGTCAGAAAAAGCCAGTATGGCCTGTTTGGAGGGTTGCAGGAGAAAACCTCTTCTCTCTGAAAAGAACATGGCAGCTCAGCTTAGTCGCAAAGCTGCATCTAAAAAAGCCACAAGACGTCAGGGACAATGTGGGACACACCAGACCAAAGTGGACATGTTGGGTCTGAATGAACGAAAATCAAACACAGCAGCTGGAGGATGATGATGTGGGCCGGTCCAGCACGGTGGCGGAGGATGATGATGTGGGCCGGTCCAGCACGGTGGTGGAGGATGATGATATGGGCCGGTCCAGCACGGTGGTGGAGGATGATGATGTGGGCCGGTCCAGCACGGTGGTGGGGGATGATGATGTGGGCCGGTCCAGCACGGTGGTGGAGGATGATGATGTGGGCCGGTCCAGCACGGTGGTGGAGGATGATGATGTGGGCCGGTCCAGCACGGTGGTGGAGGATGATGATGTGGGCCGGTCCAGCACGGTGGTGGAGGATGATGATGTGGGCCGGTCCAGCACGGTGGTGGAGGATGATGATGTGGGCTGGTCCAGCACGGTGGTGGAGGATGATGATGTGGGCCAGACCAGCACGGTGGTGGAGGATGATGATGTGGGCTGGTCCAGCACAGTATTGGGAGATGATGATATGGGCTGGTCCAGCACGGTGGTGGAGGATGATGATGTGGGCCGGTCCAGCACGGTGGTGGAGGATGATGATGTGGGCCGGTCCAGCACGGTGGTGGAGGATGATGATGTGGGCCGGTCCAGCACGGTGGTGGAGGATGATGATGTGGGCCGGTCCAGCACGGTGGTGGATGATGATGATGTGGGCCGGTCCAGCACGGTGGTGGAGGATGATGATGTGGGCCGGTCCAGCACGGTGGTGGAGGATGATGATGTGGGCCGGTTCAGCACGGTGGTGGGGGATGATGATATGGGCCGGTCCAGCACGGTGGTGGAGGATGATGATGTGGGCCGGACCAGCACGGTGGTGGGGGATGATGATATGGGCCGGTCCAGCACGGTGGTGGAGGATGATGATGTGGGCCGGTCCAGCACGGTGGTGGGGGATGATGATGTGGGCCGGTTCAGCAGCTGCTTTTTCAAACATTGATGCAAATATTGATGTAATTTGCTGTTTCTATCAGGATCTATAAACCACAGATAGATTCCACACCTGTCTGCTCTGCAGCTCCTCAGATTGAAGTCTCGTCATGCGTGTTTGTGTTTAGATACTCTGCTCTGAAGACTCAGGGCCAGCGTCTGTCCGTCCTGCTGAAACAAGGACACAAGGTTGAGGCCAAACCTGCCCGTCCGGTCACGGTGTACAGTCTGACCCTGCAGGACTTCCAGCCGCCTCTCTTCACTCTGGGTCAGCACTCTGCACAGCGCTCTGCTTCTTCCTGGATGTCCTTTTACTCGTTTACTTTTCTCTTTAAATAAAGCCACACATCACCTGACAGAGTTTAATTCCCTCCCAGATATCGAGTGTGGTGGTGGGTTTTACGTCCGAAGTTTGGTGGACGACCTGGGAAAAGGTGACGCATTTTTGTTCAGGATTTTTCCGGTGATGGGGGGGGGGTATCGTGGTTGACAAATGACTGAGCAGAGTTTCTGTGTTGCAGCGCTGTCGTCATGTGCTCACGTGAAGGAGCTGACCAGGACGAAGCAAGGTCCGTTCACCCTGCAGGAGCACGTTTTACACGAGCCCCAGTGGACGCTGGAGCACATCCTACGGTCGCTGCATCCCTGCTCAGATGGAGACCTTCCAAGACCACCAGAGCCCGACAAGACCATCAGGTCAGAAGAAGCGGAGCAGACTGACGGAGGTCATCCCCCTTCTTCTGGAAGTCCGCGGCCCTGACCTTCATTCCTGTCTTATCGTGCCTTCCAGTTGTCTCAGAACTCGTTTTTCTGAGGTAATTTTCCGGGGAAGTGACGTGATGAACTCGGTTTTCCGAGATACGAGCTCGTAGTTTGCAGAGGACTCCGAGATTTAAAGTAGATTTAAGTTCACAAGTTTAAAGTGTAAACAGCACCGTGTTGTTGTTATTGAATTCTTACGTTCTCACGGTCTCTTTTTCTTTAAAACGCAGCGCGAATATGTGTTGTTTATTAAACACTCGCACTAAAATTAGCTGCTGTTGTCATGGTAACATTGTTATTTTTCTAGCTAGAAATGTTATTTTCTAGTTGTTCCAGCTCACAGATGGGCTGTTTTTGGAGACATCTATTTTTTCCTGAGTTGGTGCAACTGGATCGCAAAACACCTGGTAATGATGTCACCAACTCGCATCTGCTCGGAATCCCGAGACACCTGGAACGCACCATCTTCACCTCAGTCCCCATGCCGGAGACTTCTAATAAAGCACTTGGAGCTGCTGCATTTATTTACCTTTATCATCCTCTTACGTTTGCATCATGTGTAGGAATGGTGGAAAAATCCTTTATGAAGCAGATCTGACAACATTTCACATTCGAAGTATTTGAGCTCCAGAAGCATCTTCAGGGAACGTCTGAAAGCCAACTGTGTGTAAAAGTTCACAATCTGTTATCTGATGGAAATCTTGTTTTTCAGGATGTGTAGCTAGCGATTATGTTTTAACAGCCGGTAGGGCTGGGAAAAAATATTGATACTCTTAAATATCGCAATATTTTCATATGCTGACATCATATTGATATTTAAAAATGTGGTATCGATCTATTTTACAAATTAAATTGCAAGAGATTTTGTCGTCCAGTCAAGAAATGTTTTGGGTTTTTGTGAAATCTCGCGAGATTTCACGGTGATCTTAAAAATCTCGTGAGATTTCGTTGGTAAAATAGATCAATATCGCATTTTTGAATATCTATATGAAATCTGCATTTGAAAATAGTGCGGTATTTTAGTGTATCGATACTTTTTCCCAGCCCTAACAGCCGATAATGTAATGACGACAAAAACATGACATTTTGCCACTAATGTAATAAGTTATTACATTATTGGCCAAAAGTAATGAAATAAAATCCATTTAAATATTAAAAGTGCAGTCAGTAATGTAGTGATTGATAAATTGGGCATTTGTTAAAATTTTTTCCTCAGTTGTTGTGCAGTTTGCACATCAACACAAAAGTACAGTGAAGGACAGTTGTCTTATTGATTAATCACAGATATGCATTATCCATCTTTCTCTGTAATTCTGGTTGTGAGAGAAAATTCCTGAATTATGTTTTGTACAAATCTTGATGTAAATTATTTTTTGTTTGCTCAGATTTCGTGTCAGTGCCTCTGTTGGATGTAATGTCAAATAATTTCACCAATTATTTTTTTTTAACATTTCCCAGAAAATGATAAAAACAATTCAGAGTTCATCTGAAACTGGACTGGTTCTATAACGACACGTCAATGGACTCTAAATATAAAAAGCTTTGACATTTTTTTGTGTTATTGGCTGTTTTTGTTTTATCAGTTGCTACAGGGTTATCAGATAACCTTGATTGTAATTTTTGTCTGTATTTATGGTGTTTTATGTACATTAGCAGGTAATGAGCTTGAAGTCGGAGGTTTCAGATTCTCTGCAGCTTGCTTGTTGGTCTTTGTGCAGCTCGATCATTCAGTCTGCAGAATATTCACCTTCCAAAGCTCCTGGTTTGTTTGTGCTGTGTTTTGGGTTTTTGTTCTTCTGTACCATGAAGTGCCGTCTAAACAACGCTGAAGTTGAGCATTTGACTTTATGCACTTCACAGTTCACTCGGCTCTGCTGCTTCCTCACATCTATAAACACTGAGTGTTTCCATGAAATCACTGTGGTATAAGTCCGTGCGCCTCAGATCAGCAGCTGCTCGTGCTTCTCCAGACTGGTTCTGAAATGATACTCAGGATTTAGCTGATCTGGAGGGCAGAAAGCTTCAGGGTTTATTTTATCGCTCCACAGAACTGAATCCGTCTGGCTTATTTACAGTAGGGATGCACAATACTGGAATTTTGGCGGATATCCGATATGCCGATATTTTAAAACTAATGTGGCCAATAACCGATATCAATACCGATTAGGGCTGCACGATTAATCGTTTAAAAATCGCGATCTCGATTCACACATACATGTGATCTCATTTCTATCCACGACGATTTTGAATTATAGTAATCACGAGCTAATCATGAGCTAATCACGAGCTGTATCACAAGTTTCCATTCTTCCCGGATTTTTTCAAGCGCCCTCAAATGCAGCACTGCCATTGCCCCCACCCCCTAACCAATGGTAAAGCGTTTTTACTACAGTGGGGCTAGCCCACTTGCAGTTAGCTGTTTTTTTTAAAAGAGTGAGCGAGACGAGAGTTGACACGGAGGACAGCCTGTTGCTGCTGGTTAGGAGGTTAAATGGATGACGAAGAAATACCGGGTGGTAGCGGCGACATTCACCCACCCACCCGAACCGAGCTAGTACCCAAAAAGGCTCGCATTCGGCTGTGTGGAAATATTTTGGTTTTAAACCAGATGATGACGAGCAGCGCGAGTTACACTGTAAAGTGTGCTTTGCCCAGGTTGCAGCACCGCAAAGCAATACCACAAATCTCTTCAATCACCTTAAACGACACCACAAAGTACAGCACGATGAAGTCGTACGCAGCAAGAAACCAAAACAAACATCAATAAGGGGAACCCTGTACAACGCAACTGCATACCCGTCAAACTCAAACAGACACAAGGAAATCACAGCAGCTATCACGTACCACCTCGCTAAAGATATGGCCCCAATAAACACCGTACAAAATGAGGGATTTCGGAAGATGATTAACACTCTAGACAAACGTTACTCAATCCCCTCCCGCAACTACTTTTCCAAGGTTGCTCTTCCTGACATGTACAGTAAGCAGCGCGCTGTGGTCGAAGCAGAATTGCAGGAAATCAATCACTTTGCTGCGACTTCTGATTTATGGTCCAGCCGCACAATGGAGCCATACTTGAGCCTTACCGTGCATTTTATTGCGGCTGATTTCACAATCAAAAGCCGATGCTTACAAACAGCTTTTTTTCCTGAAGACCACACGGGCGAGGCCCTAGCTCGGGGATTAAAGGATGCCCTTTCATCTTGGAGTCTGAGAGAGGATAAAATGACCTGCATCACAACTGACAACGGTCAGAACATAGTGAAGGCCATCTCCCTCAATGACTGGACCAGGTTGCAATGTTTTGGCCACAGACTTCATCTGGCAATAGATGAGCTCCTTTATAAAGTCACAACAGAAACAATAATGGACTGTATTTGTATTTGTATCATTGCAACAATTAGGCCTATACTGCTACAACTTGTGGTAATAATAATCATAATGATAATGATAATAATAATAATAATAATAATAATAATAATGATGATAATAATAATAATAATAATGATCAAAATAATAATAATAATGATGATCAAAATAATAATAATAGCCTAACAATAATAACATTATTATTATTATTATTATTATTAGTTGTAGTATTGTTGTTATCATTATTACTGTTTTCAAAAGCAGATGTGTGCTGACTGAGTCAATTTTTTACATTCTTTTTTTTCCCCATGTAGAGAATGCAATGAAAGATTCAAGAGTTGACCGTGCTGTAGGTCTCTGCAAAAAGCTTGTGGGCTCCTTCAGTCACAGCTGGAAACGGAGGAGAGACCTTGCTGAGGCCCAGAAGGAACTCAAGCTACCTGAACAGAAACTGAAAACAGAGTGCCCAACAAGATGGGGGTCAAGGCAAGCAATGGTCCAGCGGATACTCCAACAGCTTCCAGCCATTTCACATGTACTGTCCCCTGATCGGAGGACCAGACACCTGATTCCCACATGGCAAGATGTTGAAGTCCTTGAAGCAGTCAACAACACCCTCAGCCCACTGGCAGAGTTCACTGATGCCCTCTCTGGAGAACAGTATGTGAGCATCTCCTCTGTGAAGCCGGTTCTCCACCTTTTTGAAACCTCCGTTTTGGCTGTACGAGCAGATGACACAGACTTTACAAAATCACTGAAGACAAACATTCTGGGATACCTGCAGGAGAAGTACAAAGATCCAAAAACTCAGGATCTACTTGACATAGCTACCACTCTCGATCCAAGATTTAAAATGGATTACATCAGTGAAGAGGAAAGAGCCACAGTTAAAGGGAAACTCATAGAAGAGATGACTGACATTTCTCCTCCAGCAATGGTAAGTCATCATTTAAAACTGCGTTTGTCTGTCTATTTTAACTGTTGTGATACTACATTGGTTAATTTTACTGTTTTGCTTCTTTACAGCAGAGCGCTGCATCAACTTCTTCCCTGTATCCTCCACAAAGAAGGGCCGAAAGACTCTTGGAAGTTTCTTTAAAGCAGCAAAAACCAGTGAGGAACCTGATTCTGCCAACCAAGAACAAGCGGTGTCATCAGAGCTGACATCATACCTTCTGACGAGCAACATTGATAGTGAAGATGACCCATTGATCTGGTGGGGGAAAAATAAGGGCCAATATCCACGGCTGTCTGTGCTAGCAAGGAAATACCTGTGTATTCCTGCTACAAGCTCACCTTCTGAACGGCTGTTCAGTACAGGGGGGAACATTGTGACATGTCACCGTTCATCACTGAAGCCTCAACATGTTGACAGACTTGTGTTTTTGGCCAAGAATCTTTAAGCCAATTCTGAAGTTATATTTTCATGGGCATGCATACGCTTTGCTTTCTAAGAAATCTCACTGTTTAATGTAGACAATGATAAGGGGAACATGTTATCAGCCTCTCTCTTTTTTTTTGACCTTTGTGGAAATAAGTCTTTCCTCCAAATGATAGAATTACAACTATGCATCTGCCAAAGTGCTTCAACAAAGCTCTTGTGTAAACACGTACTTTATTTTTATTAAAAATAATGCAAGTGTTTGCACAAGAGCTTAACTACCTTTTGAATAGGTTGTTTTGTTTATTTGTGCAATAAACATTTTGTGGGAAAAAAATCGTGCCAGAGAATCGTGATCTCAATTTTAAGCAAAAAAATCGTGATTCACATTTTTCCCAGAATCGTGCAG
>JALJCO010011829.1:0-189962 GCA_023101725.1 Atherinomorus stipes
AGATGGACGAGCTTGAAGTGCTAAAAAGGTCTTAGAAAGAGTACAGAGAATGCAGTATCATGTGTTTCACCGAGACATGGCTGCATGAACACATCCCAGACTGTAATGCGTCTGTACACGGCTTCAAGACGGTCCGTGCAGACCGAAATATACAGCTCAGCGGGAAGCTAACGGGAGGTGGTATTGCAGTGCTGGTCAATCAGTGTTGGTGCCATCCAGGACACGTCACTGTCAAGGAGAAGATCTGCACAAGAGACATTGAACTGTTAGCTGTGAGTTTCCGTCCATATTATTTACCCAGAGAGTTTGCCTGTGTTATTCTGGTAGCGGTTTATATAATACCAGGTACCGCACCAGAGACAGCCTGTGATGTCATCAGCTCCGTCGTGGCTAAACTACAAACACAGCATCCAAACTCATTCATAGCGATCTCTGGAGACTTCAACAACGTCTCCCTCTCTGCTACGTTGCCAACTTTCCAGCAGTTTGTCAGCTGCTCCACCAGAGAAAATAAGATGTTGGACTTATTTTATGCAAATACAAAGAATGCATACAGCTCCTCTGCCCTGCCTCCTCTAGGAAGATCTGATCATAATCTGGTTCTTCTCACCTCCACCTACAAGCCCATCGTTCAGCAGCAACCAGTCATTAGGAGGATGATTAAAACCTGGTCTACTGAGGCTGAAGATGCTCTGAGAGGGTGCTTTGAGGCCACAGACTGGAATGTCCTCTGTGAACCTCATGGAGATGACATCAACACCATGACTGAGTGTGTGACAGATTACATAAACTTCTGTGTGGACAGCATCGTTCCAACAAGAACAGTGAGGTGCTTCCCCAATAACAAACCCTGGATCACCAGTGACCTGAAAAAGCTACTGAACATCAAAAAGAAAGCTTTCAGGGATGGAGACAGGGAGTTACTGAAGACCACACAAAAACAACTGAAAACACAGACTAAGAAGTGCAAGGAGGACTACAGGAAGAAGTTGGAGAGCCAGCTCCAGCAGAACAACGTGAGGGATGTATGGTCGGGAATGAAGAAAATCACTGGCTTCAAGCTAAAGGGGGACCAGACTGACGGAGGTCTGGACAGAGCTAACGAACTGAACATGTTCTTCAATAGGTTCAGTTCCCCCCTGCCGACAACCCAACATTCCACACACCCTCCATGAGCTCACAGCTTTCCTGTCCCACCTCCACTCTGTCACCCTGCACCTCAGTCATGGACCTGAACACAGCCTCATCTCCCTCCACATCAGGACATCCTGAGACCTCTTTTGCCTCCACCTCCAGCCTGACTGTCTCCTGTGACCAGGTCAAGAAACAACTAGAAAAACTGAACCGGAACAAGGCTGCAGGTCCAGATGGTGTCAGTCCCAGAGTTCTCAAGACCTGCTCAGAACAACTATGTCCGGTTCTCCAGCACCTTTTTAACACCAGCCTGAGACAGAACAGAGTTCCTGTGCTGTGGAAAACATCCTGTCTTGTTCCAGTCCCTAAAAAACCACAACCAGCTGAACCAAATGACTACAGACCAGTTGCTTTGACATCTCACATCATGAAAGTCCTGGAGAGACTCTTACTGGCTCACCTCAACAAGCAAGTCAACACCTTTCAGGACCCATTACAGTTCGCATATCGTAATGGGCTTGGAGTTGAAGACGCCATCATCTTCTTGCTTCAGAGAGCCCACTCTCATCTGGACCAGTCAGGCAGCACTTTGAGGGTCATGTTCTTTGATTTTTCAAGTGCATTTAATACTATTCAGCCTGCTTTGCTATGTCAGAAGCTCCATAACTTCCAGGTGGATCCCTCCACAACCACCTGGATTTACGACTACCTCACAAACAGACCACAGTTTGTGAGACTGAAAGGTTGTGTGTCTGAGATGGTGGTCAGCAGCACTGGAGCACCACAAGGGACTGTACTCTCACCATTCCTCTTTACACTGTACACCTCAGACTTCCAGTATAACTCTGAGTCCTGTCATCTGCAGAAATATTCTGATGACTCTGCTGTTGTGGGGTGTATTAGTGATGGACAAGAAGCCGAGTACAGGGAACTTGTCAATCAGTTTGTGAAATGGTGCAGTAACAATCAGCTCATCTTAAATACCAGCAAGACTAAAGAGATGATTGTTGACTTCAGGAGGAGCAAGAATAAGCAGCATAGTCCTGTCTACATCCTGGAAGAGGAGGTGGAGGTGGTAGAGAACTACAAATACCTTGGAGTTCAGCTGGACAACAGACTCGATTGGAAATGTAACTGTGACTACATCTACAAGAAAGGTCTGAGCAGACTCTTCTTCTTAAGGAAGCTAAAATCATTTAATGTCTGCAAAAAGATGTTGCAGATCTTCTATAAGTCTGTGGTAGAAAGTGCAATTAGCTTTGCAGCCATCTGCTGGGGCAGCAGCATCAGAACCAGAGACTTGAAGAAACTAAACAAGCTGATCAAGAAAGCTGGTTCTGTGCTGGGGATAACTCTGGAGCCGCTGGAGCTGATCGTTCAAAAAGAATGCTTCACAAGCTGATGAAGATGATGGAGGACACTTCCCATCCTCTCCACAACACGGTGAAGAATCAACAGAGTGTGTTTAGTGGGAGGCTGCGTCAAGTTCACTGTAGGACGGAGAGATACAGGAATTCATTCTTGCCAGCAACCATCACCCTAAAGAACAAGACTAACTGACTTTTTGTTTATTTATAAAAAAAAAAAAAAAAAAAAAAAGTGAGCTTTTACAATACTGAATTTCCCTTCGGGGATGAATAAAGTATTTTTCATTTCATTTCATTTCATTTCATTTTATTCTGGTAGTGGTTTATATAATACCAGGTACCGCACCAGAGACAGCCTGTGATGTCATCAGCTCCGTCGTGGCTAAACTACAAACACAGCATCCAAACTCATTCATGGCGATCTCTGAAGACTTCAACAACGTCTCCCTCTCTGCTACGTTGCCAACTTTCCAGCAGTTTGTCAGCTGCTCCACCAGAGAAAATAAGATGTTGGACTTATTTTATCCAAATACAAAGAATGCATACAGCTCCTCTGCCCTGCCTCCTTTAGGAAGATCAGATCATAATCTGGTTCTTCTCACCTCCACCTACAAGCCCATCGTTCAGCAGCAACCAGTCATGAGGAGGACGATTAAAACCTGGTCTACTGAGGCTGAAGATGCTCTGAGAGGGTGCTTTGAGGCCACAGACTGGAATGTCCATCGTTCCAACAAGTGAGGTGTTTCCCCAATAACAAATCCTGGATCACCAGTGACCTGAAAAAGCTGCTGAACATCAAAAAGAAAGCTTTCAGGGATGGAGACAGGGAGTTACTGAAGACCACCCAAAAAACAACTGAAAACACAGACTAAGAAGTGCAAGGAGGACTACAGGAAGAAGTTGGAGAGCCAGCTCCAGCAGAACAACGTGAGGGATGTGTGGTCGGGAATGAAGAAAATCACTGGCTTCAAGTTAAAGGGGGACCAGACTGACGGAGGTCTGGACAGAGCTAACGAACTGAACATGTTTTTCAATAGGTTCAGTTCCCCCCCTGCCGACAACCCAACATTCCACACACCCTCTATGAACCCACAGCTTTCCTGTCCCACCTCCACTCTGTCACCCTGCACCTCAGTCATGGACCTGAACACAGCCTCCTCTCCCTCCCCATCAGGACATCCTGAGACCTCTTTTGCCTCCACCTCCAGCCTGACTGTCTCCTGTGACCAGGTCAAGAAACAACTGGAGAAACTGAACCGGAACAAGGCTGCAGGTCCAGATGGTGTCAGTCCCAGAGTTCTCAAGACCTGCTCAGAACAACTATGTCCGGTTCTCCAGCACCTTTTTAACACCAGCCTGAGACAGAACAGAGTTCCTGTGCTGTGGAAAACATCCTGTCTTGTTCCTGTCCCTAAAAAACCACAACCAGCTGAACCAAATGACTACAGACCAGTTGCCCTGACACCTCACATCATGAAAGTCCTGGAGAGACTCTTACTGGCTCACCTCAACAAGCAAGTGAATACCTTTCAGGACCCATTACAGTTTGCATATCGTAATGGGCTTGGGGTTGAAGACGCCATCATCTTCTTGCTTCAGAGAGCCCACTCTCATCTGGACCAGTCAGGCAGCACTTTGAGGGTCATGTTCTTTGATTTTTCAAGTGCATTTAATACTATTCAGCCTGCTTTGCTATGTCAGAAGCTCCTTAATTCCAGGTGGATCCTCCACAACCACCTGGATTTACGACTACCTAACAAACAGACTACAGTTTGTGAGACTGAAAGGTTGTGTGTCTGAGATGGTGGTCAGCAGCACTGGAGCACCACAAGGGACTGTACTCTCACCATTCCTCTTCTCATTGTACACCTCAGACTTTCAGTACAACTCTGAGTCCTGTCATCTGCAGAAATACTCTGATGACTCTGCAGTTGTGGGGTGTGTCAGTGATGGACAAGAACCTGAGTACAGGGAACTGGTCAACCAGTTTGTGAAATGGTGCGGTAGCAATCCGCTCATCTTAAATACCAGCAAGACTAAAGAGATGTTTGTTGACTTCAGGAGGAGCAAGAATAAGCAGCATAGTCCTGTCTACATCCTGGAAGAGGAGGTGGAGGTGGTGGAGAACTACAAATACCTATACCTTGGAGTTCAGCTGGACAACAGACTCGACTGGAAATGCAACACTGACTACATCTACAAGAAAGGTCAGAGCAGACTCTACTTCTTAAGGAAGCTAAGATCATTCAACTTCTGCAACAAGATGTTGCAGATCTTCTACAAGTCTGTTGTGGAAAGTGCAATTAGCTTTGCAGCATCTGCTGGGGAAGCAGCATCAGAATAAGAGACTTGAAGAAACTAAACAAGCTGATCAAGAAAGCTGGTTCTGTGCTGGGAATAACTCTGGAGCCGCTGGAGCTGATCGTTCAGAAAAGAATGCTGCACAAGCTGATGAAGATGATGGAGGATTCTTCCCATCCTCTCCACAACACGGTGAAGAATCAACAGAGTGTGTTCAGTGGGAGGCTGCGTCAGGTTTGCTGTAAGAGGGAGAGATACAGAAATTCATTCCTACCAGCAGCCATCACTTGAGCTTCTTGGAATATTGAATTTCCCTTCTGGGATAAATAAAGTATTTTTCATTAAATTTTTTATTTTATTCATTTCATTCATTCCATTTAATTTAATTTCATTTCAATCATTTCATTCATTTCATATTGTATGTATATACATATATTAGGGCTGTTGGTCGATTAAAATTTTTAATTGTGATTCATCACGCTAGTTTTTGAGTTAACTTGCGTTAATTGCACATTGATAGCAAATTTTAACTCTGTTCTACATTCATACCTCCAAACTCCCTTTACCTGCCTGCTCGCCCGCTGTCACTGCGTGCTTTGCAGTAACAAAGACTCCACTCTTCCTTTCTCAAATAAATAATTTAAGTCTCCACGTTTCCACGTCTGATTTTGGGTCCTCAATCAAGATTAAAAGATCAAAGATACTTTATTGATCCCTCGGGGGGAAATTCATGTTCTTCCTCTTTACTTAGTCGTGAAAATATTCTGCAACTACACTGTTGTTTGATTTTTGTGCTACTTCCCTAAACTACGGGGACAGGTAGGGAACAGGCCGTGCTTGCATTAATCATGCGTTAAAAAAATTTGTGCCATTAAATGTCTTGGGCCTTCTTATTTATCTGACTTGATTTTAAATCGTGTCCTTGCGCTCCGTGAGGTCCTCGGGTACCAGCCTTCTGATTGTTCCAAATGTTCAAACCACAATCCTTGGCATGGCCTTGTTTCCCCATGATTGCCCCGTGTTTGGGATGGCCTGTCTGAGGGACTCAGGGCTGCAGAGACTGTTAATTTATATATATATATACATATACATATATATATATATATATATATATATATATATATATATATATATATAAAGGCTCAAGACTTACCTTTTTGGTTGAGCTCATAATTCCTTCAGTTAGTCTTTTTTTTTCTTACTGCTACCAGTTTGTGGCTTTTATAATTCTGTTCTCATTGATCTTTTTTAACCTAGTGTATGATTTATATAAACTCTTTTATGTATACTGGTGTTATTTGTTGTTTTTTTCTCTTTTTTTGTCTTTTATCTCTCTTATATTCTGTTTCATTGTTGTTTAGTCTTCTTTTATCTTAATCTTATTCTGTCTGTCCTAGCTGTACAGCTCTTTGGTCAACTTGTGTTGTTTGTGCTTATAATGAAGTGACTTCACTCAAAAATGCAGCTCAGGCTCTCATGCAGAGATGAACCCTGACCAGACTTCAGATACTCACTCCATATTTATCCTTGATGATTACTGCTGTTTCCCCACACCCTGCAACTCTACTCCATGTATTGATCTTTCCAGCTGGAATTATTTAGCTGTCGTACAAGGCTAATATTAGCTTTGCGAGCACAGTTCCTTTAAAGTTGGAGTAACAAGTTTTTTTTCATCATGTTTAGTACAAGTCTGAAATCTGAAAGTGTAAAGGGGGAAAAAAAACACCTGAGCTGCTTCTAATGCTGTAATGTAATAAATGGGCTTACAGTAATATGATATATTAGCATTTAACTAGCCACCAGGCTATCTAGCTATGTATCTGAATTAGCTAGCTAACTGCTCTGCCTTAATCATGGAAATAAATCCTCACTGGATGCAGAATTTTGCTAAACTTGTGCTGCTTACTTAAATTGTGGATGAATAATGACATGAAAAGGAACTGGATTCATTTTGTGAAGGGCAAAGTTGAAATATGGGCCCAGAACGGCTACAACAACTCAGAAAATCTGATTTACGTTCTGTGGACTGTGTCATTAAAGGACTGTGTGTGCATGTCCTTACTGAAGTTACTACACACCGTGGATTAACTTTGTGAAGAGTCAGCAACGCTGTGGGGGTTAGAGGGCTGTGTACCTGTTGTTCAGCTGAATTTGTGCAGAGCGGCAGCAACAGAGGTGATTACCTCCAACTCTTGCCACATTTTTCACCTGCTAGCTTTCAAACTTCTCCAGGCGACAGCTGGGACCAACTGATACACAACTTTACCAGCCGGACCGAGTCCCGCCACCACCTGTGTGCTTATTTCACTCAATGATTGAATCCTTGGGGCTACACAAACATGATAAGTTGCACAGTTTAACAATATTTGACAAGTTAATCCCCAAACGAAAGACTGAAACAGTTAATATGTGTGATTTTACATCCAAAGCAGGTTGGTTTGGTTAAAACTGGCTCTGCTCTTTGTTAAATCTACCAATCAGCATCTGTGAGAAGACAACTTATTAACTTATCATCTAGAAAGCTATAATTTACACTTTTGATCATTCATGCCCAGCTGAGTGATAACACATTGTTGTGTGATGTGATGAACTTGGAGTACATGTCATGATCTGCAAGGGAGCTGTTTCCTGATTGGTGCCACCTGTGCTAATTGCCCTCACTCTGCTCACCTGTTTCTGCTGCCATTTAAGCCTCCTCTTCATCCTCCAGTGCCAGATTGTCTGTGTCCCCGTTCAGCGATCCAGCGCCTTTTTCAAACCTTGCCCTTGGACCTCTTTTCTGCCTGCCTGGCTGTGACCCTTGCCTGTCTTGGACCCTGACCTTTGCCTTGCCCCCCCCTGGATATCTGCCTTGGACCTCTGGCTGTGACCCTTGCCTGTCTTGGACCCTGACTTTTCGCCTTGCCCTCCTGGATACCTGCCCTGGACTTCTGCCTGCCCAGCCATTAACCTCACCTTGTTGTTGCCTCACCCCCTCCTGGATTTTTATCATCCCCCTAACAGCTTCTTCCCATCGCCCTCTTTTTTCCCTCCCGTAAAATAAACCTTAACGTTACCCGTGCTGGTTTGGTTTTTCTCTTGAGTCCAGGTCTCCTGCTCCCTGACAGTACATTCATTTCAGCTTTAACTCAAACAGGTCGACCAGGTCCAGAAGCTCATGCCATTTAGGAAAAGTACTTTTGGACAAGTTGTGTTTCCATACCGTGCATCACAAACTTGGAATACATAGTAAATATCTAAAACTGTTAGAATATCTAATTTGTTCTCACAACTAACATAAGGGGTTTTTTGTTGTTGTTTTTTGTGTTTTTTTGCAACATCAGTCGTCCTCACAATTATTCATACCCTCCATTTAAAGAAGAAAAAACATCAGCTGCCAGTGAAATAAGTTGAAATTGACAAAAGTAATTATAAAATAAAAATGATTGATTTTGAATTGTGGTTCAATAGAAATCTTAAAAACAAACAAACAAAATTAAAACAAGTAAACAAGCATGATGGGTCTCTGAAGCTAAAATCTTGTTGAGCAACACAATCAATCAATCGATTCAATCACTGCAATCAGGTGTTTTTTTTTTTTTAGTATTGTTATTTTTTAAACCATAATTCAGAAGAAATATTTTGTTTGGCTAAATTATAATTTTGTACATTTTTATTTATTATTAGTTTCTTTAGTTTTTTGTTGTTTTTTTTTTACTTGTCCTGTCCTGCATTATAGCAAGCAGAATGGTGATCTGGCTGCTTTATTGTGTTGAACAGATTTGTGCAAGGGAAGCTTTATGAATATGAGGCTCCTCTTGATATTCTGAGTTTATTCATTGCATTTCTTTAATTAAGTATTTGTTTATAACAGCATTTTTCATCATATTGCTGGACTTGACAAGAGGGAAATACAAGTTATGAAAGGAAAATTTTACGAAGTGGAACAAAGAGAAAAGTGAAGAAAAGAGAGAAAAAAAAAAACATGATATACTTACACAGTTAACTGGTGCTTCTGTACAGAAACCCCTTGACAACATTCCAAGGTCTTTGCTGGAAAACAAAACTAGCGATCCTCTACAGGAGGACCTGCAGGTGGCTTAAGTATCATAAGATCATACAAACACACGCAGAACTACGCAGAGAAGAGGTACAACCTAGTCGGTTCAACGTGAAGCAGCGTCACAGTGTCAACATGCAGAATGAAGCACTGCCCTTCAGTCTGCTTTTGGTGAATTTTGGTTACTTCCACCACTTCTCCTCTTCCTCAGCAACCAAATTTTGTCACATAATTTTCTGATTGGTTGATGTGGTGCATTTTCCTACCAACAGTAAAGAGGTTAAGAGTTTTGTGACACTTTTTTTCTTGCTTGGTAGCACTTTTGATAGAATCTGCGCTCTTTACCATTTTTTCCTTTACAAAACGCACACTAAAAGTGACTGTAATATCAGCAGGAAAATAGGTTGTGTATTTTATATCATAACTCGGGAAATATTTGGTCTATCGACACGATTTGAAAACTGGTTTATAGTGTGAAGTCTGTACTAGCCAGCAAAGTTGGAATGGAGACTCTACGTCGCTGCATTTGGGTGCTCTTAAATTGGACATGCAATCTGGACGTGCAGAAGGGTTAAAAGGATACTGTGTAATTTTTGGCCTCTCGGGCAGGAATCTGCAACCGTTACAAGTCATTTAGAGCTGCAAATGTTTCATGGTCCTTAGAAAAAGGCAACTAATCATTTTTGATAAATATTAGAAATTTGTTTTCATTTTAAAGGTGTCAGTTTTTCTACTTTTAGGTTTGGCAATAAAAATGAAAAACCTAACTGTATGAAAAAAAAAGGCTAAATAATTGAAAATGTGCTTTATAATAAAAAGCACAATTGATTGTATCCTCAAACCTCTTTGTTACATATTTAATCTTTCCTTCAATTCAGGTGTTTTTCCCAAAAAAATGAAGACTGCTAAGGTTATACCTATATTTAAAAATGGGGACAAACATATGTTTAATAATTATAGACCAATATTAATTTTGTCACAGTTCTCAAAAATTATAGAATAATGTTTTACACATAAATTAGACTAATTTCTGGAAAAAAAAATTATTATATATTATTATATGAGTATCAGTATGGGTTTAGACCCAAGAGATCCACATCATCTGCACTTATTCATTTTACTGATGAAGTTCTTGCTGCTATGGACAAAAAAGCAATATATGATGAGTGTTTTTCTAGACCTACAGAAGGCATTTGATTCTGTGAATCATGAACTCTTGCTGTTGAAATTAAAGAGTTATGGTATAAGAGGACATATATTTGGCTGGAAAGCTACTTAAATAACAGACAACAATATGTTCAATTTAACAATTACAATTCTAAATTTGAAACAGTGATTTGTGGAATACCACAGGGCTCTGTGATTGGCCCAAAACTCTTTAGAAATTAGAAATTTGCTTTCATTTTAAAGGCGTCAGTTTTTCTACTTTTAGGTTTTGAAATAAAAATGAAAAACTTAACTGTATTAGAAAAAAAAGGCTAAATAATTGAAAATGTAGATATTTTGGGGAAATTGAGAAGATAAAAGCCCCTAATTTCCAAGCTAATGACAAGAGAAACTTATTTTAAAAATTTCTGGTACTTTTATTGCCACTATGTGTGGAAATTCAACACAATTATTCCATGAAAAAAACTGCTTAAACCTACAAATGTCATGTATATCTTCAAAAATATTAGTTGGTTCTTTTTTAATTTTTACTCAAAGTTATTGAGAGCCATTATGGACAAAGAGCCAGTTGTGGCACTGGAGCCGCAGATTGCAGACCCCTGCTCTGGGGGCATTAAACCCGTAACTTCCCACAGGAGACACAGCTGCTGCTAAATTAAACAGTCTCTAATTTTTTGGGAATCGTGTTTGCAGACCACTTTGATCAGCTGATAGTGAAGTCATCGAGCTGTAAAGCAAAGTACTTCAGGTCACATGATCCAATGAGAGACGGATCCACTCCTGCAAAGTATGTCTAATTTTTGAGGAAGGCAGCATACGTTGTAGTCCGCTAGGCAGTAGAACATATGACAAAGTAAAAAAGGATTTATCTAATAAATTATCAGTATCCAACACATGCTGTGTGCATTTCATCATGACTTTTTAAGTATATGGGCGGGATTTGATCATGAGACTTCTGGGTAAAAGTTATGCCTGCTAACCTGCATGACTGCATTAGCTGTTGTCATAGTGAGAGTTATTTTAGTGCTGAGCGCTTTTGCTTATAGAACTCAATGGTATGAGCTGACATGGGGATGAAATCTGTTTATTGAGGAATATTAGCTTCTTTACAGTGTTCGGGTTGGTGACTTCTTTTTATGCAAATGAGCTTCATCAAATAATCTCTGGCATGGACCAAGGGATGCATGGAATCTTTCTATCTTTGTATTTTCAGCTGGGATAAATATTTGTCAACTTAAAGGAATAGTACACTCACAGAATGATGTGTGTTCATTTTCTACTTACCCTCATGCTGATCAAGAATCTGGAGCACTTTTTAATATTTCAAATGCAGCCGGAGATCTGGGAGGGTTTCCTTATCCACTGACTTTCAAATAATGGAGTTCACCAGCGCTCAACACAAAAAGGTCCATAAAAGTCTACAAAAACTTGGCAATATTTCTCCATACTGCTCGTCCAATGTAATCCAAGTGTCCTGAGTGGGTAGCGTCCAGAAGTTACTCCAAACAACATCATTTACTATATTTCTATAGCCTCTACAGTAGAACACCATACTTCTGCGATGCACGCTCATGCGTGTTCACGACACTACAGAAGCCGCGGCAGACGAGATCATACGTTCTTTCTTTCTCTCTTTCTTTCTCTCTTTGTTTTAAATCAATATCCAACCCCTCCTGTGTTTGTCCACAGCTCTGTCGCTCTTAGTGCAATGTAAACAGCAAATTTCTTCTTCTATGCTTGCATTATCAACGGAGTAGGCGCTGAACGCCACGGCTTCCGTAGTGTCGTGAACTCGCATTGGCACACTTCTCAGAAGTAAGATGTAGTACTGTTTAGGCTATAAAAATATACTAGATGATGTCGTTTTGAGTAAATTATGGACGCTACCCACTACAGATGGGAATCTGTCGTTCGATTCGTTCATCTGCCTGCCTAATGATTCCTCTGATCGGTTCCATAAACGTCGGACGCGTTTGCGATGGCATCACATACGTGTCTCCAACATGGCGTTGCAGCAAACGTGTTCCTAAGTTTAGTTGTATTACATGAAAAAATACGATATAAGCGCAAGTTACACGTATGGAATGGTGATCACATCAGAGGGAGGAAAATACCTCCAACATTTGGCCACACAGCAGTTAGTTTGTTGGAAAATAAAGCCTTTTGTACATTTCTAAGCTTAAAGATTAAATTTAGTTTGGGAAAGTATGGAGACTGAAGAGGAGAGGGAGCATCTGTGAAGCTCCATCAATGCTGAAAACTACACGGAGGTTTTAGAGCAACATCTGCTCCCTTCCAGACAATGTGTCTTTAAGGGAAGGCCTGCAGGTTTCACAAGACCTGGACCACATACTGGCTCCATCACAGCAGCATGGCTGGAAACAGGAGAAGAGTCCAGCTGCTAAACTGGTCTGCCTACAGTCCAGAGTCCAGAAGTTGAACTGGTCTGCCTACAGTCCAGAGTCCAGAAGCTGAACTGGTCCGCCTGCAGTTCAGAGTCCAGAAGTTGAACTGGTCCGCCTACAGTCCAGAGTCCAGAAGCTGAACTGGTCTGCCTGCAGTTCAGAGTCCAGAAGCTGAACTGGTCTGCCTGCAGTCCAGAGTCCGGCTGCTGAACTGGTCTGCCTGCAGTCCAGAGTCCGGCTGCTGAACTGGTCTGCCTGCAGTCCAGAGTCCGGCTGCTGAACTGGTCTGCCTGCAGTCCAGAGTCCAGCAGCTGAACTGGTCCGCCTGCAGTTCAGAGTCCAGAAGCTAAACTGGTCTGCCTGCAGTCCAGAGTCCAGCAGCTGAACTGGTCCGCCTGCAGTTCAGAGTCCAGAAGTTGAACTGGTCTGCCTGCAGTTCAGAGTCCAGAAGCTAAACTGGTCTGCCTGCAGTCCAGAGTCCAGCTCCTGAACTGGTCTTCCTGCAGTCCAGAGTCCAGAAGCTGAACTGGTCCGCCTGCAGTTCAGAGTCCAGAAGTTGAACTGGTCCGCCTGCAGTTCAGAGTCCAGAAGTTGAACTGGTCCGCCTGCAGTTCAGAGTCCAGAAGTTGAACTGGTCCGCCTGCAGTTCAGAGTCCAGCAGCTGAACTGGTCTGCCTGCAGTCCAGAGTCCAGCAGCTGAACTGGTCTGCCTGCAGTTCAGAGTCCAGAAGCTGAACTGGTCTGCCTGCAGTCCAGAGTCCAGCAGCTGAACTGGTCTGCCTGCAGTTCAGAGTCCAGAAGCTGAACTGGTCTGCCTGCAGTCCAGAGTCCAGCAGCTGAACTGGTCTGCCTGCAGTCCAGAGTCCAGCAGCTGAACTGGTCTGCCTGCAGTCCAGAGTCCAGAAGCTGAACTGGTCTGCCTGCAGTTCAGAGTCCAGAAGCTGAACTGGTCTGCCTGCAGTCCAGAGTCCAGCAGCTGAACTGGTCTGCCTGCAGTCCAGAGTCCAGCAGCTGAACTGGTCTGGCTGCTGAACTGGTCTGCCTGCATTCCAGGGTCCGTCAGCTAAACTGGCCCGCCTGCAGTCCAGAGTCCAGCTGCTGAACTGGTCTGCTTGCAGTCCACAGTCTAGCATCTGAACTGGTTTACCTGCAGTCCATAGTCCAGCTTCTGAACTGGTCTGCCTGCAGTCCAGACCCTTCACCACTAGAAAACATTTGGAGAAAACATTTCAAGTCCTGCAGCTAGAATCCTGCATGAGACCAGAATGGGACAACGTTCCTCTCTTACAACTGCAGCTACTGGTCTCCTCATTTCCCACATGAAAAAGATTTGTTGGAAGACGAGTGCTTCAGATTGGCCAATCACTGCTCTCTGTTTTATCTACAGTATATTTCACACAGCGTCCCATCATTTTTCTAATCAGGGTTGTGGAACTGAAAAACTTTTCATATGAGAGGTGAAAGAAAAGAGTTTCTTTCATTTAAGGTCATAGGATTACTGGATGGCTGAGGAGCTGCACCTGCAACCAAGAAGAAACAAATAGTGAAAGAATTGCTTTGAAAAGCATCTTAACACAACAGGGAAGCTGGGTACCATCAGTGACCTCAAACCAATGATGCTCAGACTTATGTTCACTTAAAATAAGAGCGGCAGAGCAAATTTCTCTCTGGGAATCAGCTATTTTATAAAAGTTATATGTATTGTATGTGAGGCAGTAATTCAGTAGTATTATGTAACCTTCCCCAGGGTGGTGCATTCCAGCGACTTCTGGTGTTGATCATATCAATATTTTCCAGGAAGGTACTTACTGCTGTTATCCTTGTCATGGCAAAGATCCTGCTGGTCTGAACTTTCTTCTTCAGGAGGGTAGTGTGTTTGATCTCAGATATACACACCAGATTTTGGTGGTACAAGAGGAAATCAGTTTCATTTTCACAAACTTCAGTCCTAAAGCTCCTGTGGTCTACATAGATCTCAGAGTAATATTCTTGGGCCTCAGAGAAGGGAGGTATATTAGCACCTCATTTGCTTTTTATCTTCCTTTTGACTTTCACTTTCGAGAAATGGCTCAAGAAATGCGCATAATGAATGTTAGTGTGCCATCAAAATGAGTTAGAAACGCAGATTTTCAAGATCTAAAAGTTACGTTGTGGGTGTTTAAGTGGTCAGTAGTAGTAGTGGTGGTTACTAGTAAAGCTGCTGAACGTTTGGGTCCCAACAGCTTCAGAGACTTCAGCAAACTGATGCTGATTCTCATCTGTGAAGCCAACATTATTTAGTTAATAATACATCTGTTGCCAATCTTTTTTTTTTGATACACACATATATATATATATATATATGTATGTATATACTGTATAATGCATGAAGATGCTTTCATTAATGTGTGGTCTGTGGTTTTCTCTCTCTCAGAATACAAGAGTGCTTTTCAACATCCGTGTGGTGGGGGGATCGGCATTTTACAGCTACTTGTCACCTCAGGATGGGCGGCCACTCTACCACCCTGCCGTCGACAGGTAAGAGAGTCAAAATATACCAAACAAACTCATTTCAAAGCAGCACAGACACACACACACACACTGATCCTGCAGCCTCCAAACTCAGTGATGAAATAAGACCTGCTGTTATGTGCCCCGTGTGATAAATGATTTTCTCATCCACTACCAGAGCTGATCTGAGCAGTATATAATTACCAGTTCTTAAGCTTTGGGTGTTGATTGCACTTCCTGTTGAATTGTAAATCATCGGTGGCTTTGGAGGAGCGGCATCAGTGCAAAGCCTCCTCTGCTAAATTAGAATGAAGCTATTCATGCATTTGCAAGAATACATCCCCCTGATGCTTGTTGAGTTTCTGCAGTACAAATACAGCTTCTCGCAGTTTTCTAACTCCTTCATTTTTTATTCTCAATAAATGGAAATAAGATTAAAATTTTGTTTATTTTAAAGATTTTTAAATCTTGACACATGTAGGAATATGTTAACTCCTGGTTAGATGATGAAACTGTCGATCAGAATTGTAAATTTGATTGACAGATTCATCAGCCAATGGTGTTGTTTGTTCACCTGCGATATCAGGGAAGTCTCAAATTCACCACACAGATTTCTCTCACAAATGCAGAGACGTCCACAAATGAGAAGCAGTTCGTATGATTTTTGAATTTATATCACCAGTGTGCCTCCAAACTATACTTGTGAACCTAAATGTGCATTTGTGGTAAAACCCTGTGTGAGTTTATTCATTATGGGACTGATCTGACCGCATACTTCTTTTCTTCTTCTTTTTTATTCAAGTAAATGTAATATGTTTCAGAGAAACGGCTGTTCAGATGCTCTCATCCACTCTGACAATCATAAGAGGTTGGGTGGGAATGAATGCCATAAACTGACCAAATGTTCGTGTGCAGAGCGAAACTTGCCCAAAACTAATGGCTGCCAAAAAGAGCTCTGTTTCTTCATAGCATCTTCCTCCATCTCTCTCTCTCTCTCCCTCACCATCCAGAAAATCTAAACTAAAGCTGAAGACCGAAGGAACCTGTTTTATGTCTCATGTTTTAGTGGGAAGTAAACCCTTTAGTCATGTTAAACACTGAAATCACACAGGACCAAGGGCAGAGCTACGGGGTGGCCAGGGGTCGCCGCGGCCACCCCATGGGCCACACCCACACTTTAATCGGGCAACACTCAAGCAGTTACAAAGACCCAAGCTGCTTCCAAACCACTTTTCCTTTTTATTTTACACACTAGCTACCCCATGCAGTTGGAATTTTTAAGATCGGACATGCAGAAGTCCGAAAATCCCATTTTAAGCTTTTCTTGCTGAAATATGGTGAATGGGAAAAGAACACTTCTGCTTCACAGGGGAGGTCCAAAACTGCTTCCAAATCATATTTCCTTCTTACTCTAGACAGAAACCAGGGGCGGAGCTAGACATTGTCATCATCAGGGGCTTAGCCCACAAAAAGATTCATCGTTAGAAGGTCGATCCAGTACACCAAAAAAGTAATAAATAATTTAATCTACCGGTGTGGTACCAAAAAATATGCAGTATTTGCCTTTATCTAACGTTTAGGTGTCCTGCCCATGTCCTTTCACAATCATAACACTACATTATCTTTTCATTTGAATGTATTAATGGATAACCATTAAAGTTAAAACTCAGTCTTAGTGTGACACATCTTACTCAAAGAACAACACCAACACATGGCTCAGGACCAAACAAGGACTCACTGAGCAGAATTCACAGAACCAGTTATAAACCAGGACTCATTCAGGACAGCATTTACAAAACCAGGTATAGCCCAGGACTAAACCAGGACTCAGTCGGGGATATATTCATAAATTTAAACAGAAGTATAAAGAAAAACTGTTTTTAAAAATGCTACTTTACCCAAAGTAAATATGTCCTAAAATATCATCCCATCTTCTTTTTTTTTTAACCTGGTTCTTGTTCCACCTCTGTGTTGTTCTCATTCTTGCTTTTATCTTTCCTTCTTTGTACGAACACACAAAGATCAACCAGAGCCACAAAAAATATTATTGTAAAAATTGACACACCAATATATTCCACACAATCATAAGGTTGTTTGTACCTTTGTTTTGGAGTTAGTAAAGGGTCATAACTGCATATTGTAGTGGGCTGAAACCGCAATATCCCCAGGTAAGGTGTTTTTGCTGTTGCTATTAGTACAACATTTAAACTTGACAACATTTTTAACCTCCACTTTAAAAGAAAGTATACAAACTAGGGTACGTGTGTTCTAGAATGCTCATGCTGGCATTTTTCTTTCTTTCTACCATCTCTCTCTTTTTGTCCGTCATTCATACATCAACCAGAGCAAATTATTATTATCCAAAGATTTATGACATATGATATCATTGTAAAATTGTCTTTAGTTGTTTTCTCTCACCTGAGCTGTTCTCTTTTTTTGAAAAAGGACCTGATGTCCATGGTTGGCAAATCACTAAAAAATAGTATATAAAGCCTACTGTATATGTTTATATATATTCAAAAGTTAGTAAAAATGAATTATAAATTTAAGGAAATTTATTGGGTTTAGCCCATTACTGTACTTGTTTCATAAACCAATGCTAAACATAGCATATTACTATTTCAATAAATACGTTCACTCATCTTGATGAAATGATCGCATCTGTCACTGGATAGTGACATAATAACGTGTTATAAAAGTTACAATGGAAAAGTAACGGACACGCCATCGTCATTCATGACAGGTTTGTTTGTTTACATATAACGTGTGACAGCTACCTACCAGATGAACGTTAGATTAACGTCCTCTGATGCTGAATCGATTAGCCCGTAGGAGCTGCTGCAGGCCGGGCTGCGCTGCGCACCGGTGTGCATTTGTGTAACGAGGCGTGCATGGCACACAGACGCCACAGGTTTGGACCGGACCAAGATTAGAGAGGGGGGAGCCTAGTAACAACATGCAGCGTCCCCTTTTTATTACGTTTTGCATATATTGTAGTTGATGAGAAATTGTTTAATCAAATCTAAAATAATAAAAACCTCCGCCAATGACACAAACCCATGCAGGTGGAATTTTTAATTTTGGACATGCAGAATTTGAAAATCCCACTTTTAAGCTTTTCTCACTAAGATGTTGTGATTGGGGAAAGAAAACTTCTGCTTCACAGGGGAGGGCCAAAACTTTTTCCAAACCACTTTCCCTTCTTATTTTACACACTAGCTACCCCATACAGTTGGGTGTATATATACATGCACTCTGAGGTATCTACTTATGGCCACCCCTATGTGAGTAATCTCTCCCTGGCCACCCCAGTGGAAAATTTCTGGCTCTGCCGCTGCACAGGACAGAGTGACTAATCTCATTTAGCCAATTCTCCCTGTTCTTCTTTTATGACATCAGTCTAAATGTGTTATTTTGTTGTAAAAACTGACTTAAGTCAGAAATTCTATCAGAAATGACCAAATGTTCCAAAAAGCTCATTTAAAAATGATCTTGTATAATCAGTTTTAATGAAAATAAGTTGTCTCTAATGTAATCTAACAAAGTTTCAGCGACATGCAGGCAGCCAGCTGCTGGAGATGTTTTGACATGAAAAGAAAGAAAGTTAGCAGGCTGTGATCGACATTCCCACAGCTGCTCGTGTTGTCAGAGCTTGTTTTCTCCGTCATTGTGTTTGTTGTAAATGTTAGACCTGATGTTACAGCAGAACCTGAGATATAAGGACATTCCATCCTCACAGATTCATGTTTGATGGCTTTCAGTTGCAGAAGTGATGGGTTGCTTTAAAAAGGGGAATTTTGGCAAATTCTTAAAAGGACTTTCATTTGTGCAGCTGTTAAGCACTCAGTCACTGAATGGCGCTGATGGGAGAAAATGCTTTTGAAATCTTTTGAAATGCAAATGTGTAGTATGCCGTATCCTAGAAACAGCAGTAATGACAGTGTTTGAACTCTAATGAGTCAGTAATACTCTCTGTCCTAAAGTCAACCCACATCAAAATGTGGAGGACTACTACAGCGCTACCGTTTAACTTCACAGCCTTCAGTACTCACGTCCTCCATAAACTGTCTATAAATTGTGTTTCTCATAAAAGAGAGACAGGATTACTATCGCAACAACACATCGTTATTGTGATAAAAAAAAAAACTGTACCACAGGGTCTAATTAATCACATTAAAACAACCCAGGTTGAAAAAATGTTAAGAGATGAAAATGTCATGAAATGAGGAAGCAGAAGACGGGGTGGAAGGACCCACATGCAGGACAGGAAACCTGAAACCAGACGATCAGGTCCGAAGGTTTAAGCAGACAAAAGACACAACTGACAACTCATGGCTCCCCAACATTAGAGCAGTGGTTCCAAACTGGGGGGCTCAGGGCTATGTCAGGGGGCAGCTAGGCTAAAAAGTATAGTTTTTGTACTTCTAGCAAAAAAATTGACATATTTTTCATCGTACTAATGAACAAATGGCCTGCATGTAGAAAAGTTCCGGCTTTAGCACTAATATTTCTGTGCAGTCTGCGACTAACGGCAGTCGAGTTTGACAGACATGATAATCATTCAATTCATCGGCACGGGCCATGATTAATTTTTTTTTAAATTTTTGTGTCAGAACATTTAATTAATTGTCTGCAATCGGGGTGTGATGAAGAGTTTAAGCAGTATAGTAAAAAATGCTCTTGGAAAACATCATCCACCCTGCCTTTAAACTTTACACACAGTGGCAAGCACAAGTTAGGATGTGTGTCCAGGTTTTCATCGACCACCCAGTTGTTTGAGATTATAATGCAATTCCGGTTTTATTATGAGATCCAAGTCACAAAGAAACCTGTCCAAGTTTAATAAACAGCACATTAGGGCTGGGAATCACAAGGTGCCTCGCGATACGATACTATCACGATATTTTGCCTACGATATCGATAATATCACGATACAGTGACTCTGCAAAAATCAATGTATTGCAATAAATTTATCCACGATAGACCACAGTTTGTCCCTGAAGACATTCCAAATTTGTTGACCAAAGCACATAAGTGACATCAATTCATATGAAATGAGCAAAACAGTAAAACAAAGTGCACAGTGGTTCTTCTCAGGGGAGCATAAAAAAATTAACATTTCAGTCATTATTTCATCATAATCTCAAACAACTGGGTGGTCTATGAAAACCTGTACACACATTTTAATGTGTACTTTAAAATGTACACATTTTAAAGTACACTAAACTTTAGACAGGTTAAACATGTCTAAAGTTTAATCTAAACCTGCAGACTGCACAATGATATCAGTGCTAATGCAGGGACTTTTCTACATGCTGAACCGCTGCAGATAGAACAACGAAATCTCGCGAGATTTCACTGTTCTCTTACAAAATCTCGCGAGATTTCGTTAGCAAAATATCGATACAGCGTTTTTAAATATCGATATGATATCGCAACATAAAATATCGCGATATTTCAGTGTATCGATATTTTGGCACACCCCTACAGCACATGGATAAATTGAATTTTATTGATTTTGACGCATTTTGTTGTTTCTATGTACATAGGTGCAACTTTTATTTCAAGCTGCATTTTAAATTTCTCTAAGGTGCCTAAAATATCGCAATATATCGCAGTGTCACAAAATCGCAATATTCTATCGTAACCTGACCCATGTATCGTGATAGGTATTGTATTGTGAAGTCTTTGCCAATATCCACTCCTATAGTGACAAACATGTCTGTGCAGCATAGATACACGCTGCAAAACTGAACATGCCACCAATTCACCCCATCCATTCAGGAAGTGGGGAAAACAATGCGACTGCCATCCAAGCCTACGCTGAACCGTAGTTTTTAAGAGATCATTATCCACAATCTAAGGACATATTTCAATAAAACACCACCATCTGACAATGACTGACAACCTACGGACAAACATATTTTCGTTGCTGACCGGTATCATCTTGATTTCAGCGACTTTGAGCTGTCTAACAGTGAGTGGCAGTAGGTGTCTTTTACTGATCTGAGATCAGATCAGATGATATCAGGGGTAAAAACTCCACTGAGTTCCAAACAGCCTTCTTTTATCCTATAAAGTCTTGGGCTTTGCGCTGAGGACACAAGCGCGATGCGGGCCAAGGAACTGTATTCAGGCAGATCTCAGTACGAGAAGACGAATAATCAACTAGACTTGCTTTGGAGCGAACAGGAGCAGCACGTGAAATCTCTGTCCTTGTTATTTGGGACATTACCGGATCCACACGGTTAAACCAGGAGTTCAGAAACTGGTCCACTGAAACGCAGCATCAAGAACTTCCCTCGCACTTCTGGACTCCTGGTATATAAAGAAAAGAAGAGAGGAGGTCTGTTATGGTATGGGCTGCCTTGCTGCATCTGGCACAGGGGGTGTTGAATCTGTTCAGGGTACAATGAAATCTCAAGACTATCAAGGGGATTCTAGAGAGAAATGTACTGCCTAGTGTCAGAAAGCTTGGTCTCAGTTGCAGGTCATGGGTCTTGCAATAAAAACACCCAAGAATGGCTGAGAGGAAAACATTGGAGTATTCTGAAGTGGCCTTCTTTAACCTAAATCCTATTGAGCATCTTTGGAAGAAGCTGAAATATGTCGTCTGGAAAAGGCAGCCTTCAAACCTGAGACAACTGGAGCAGTTTACTTATGAGGAGTGGAGCAGAATACCTGCTGAGAGCTGCAGAAGTCTCAGTGACACTTACAGGAATCAATTGATTGCAGTGATTGCCTTAAAAGGTCGTGCAACAAAATATGAAGTTAAGAATGCCATCATTTTTGTCCAGGCCTGTTTCAGGATTATATTTTTTTTAAATAATTCTGTCGAAGCGTGGTTGAAAAGCAATTTCTGACTTCCATTAGTTAATTTTCATAGAATTTTTATTTATTATTACTTTTGTCAGATTCAAGTTATTTCTGTCACCATTGTGAGGTTTTCTTTCATTAACCAAAGGGTACCAACAATTTTTTTCCACGTTTGTATCACACAATTAACCACTTAGTGGCCGGAGCGGGGGGCACAAACACCAACGTATGTTATTTTGGGGTCATGGCTCAAAGAGTTTGAAAACCACTACTGTAGAAGACAAGTTAGAAAAAGAGAAAATCTCAGCCAGTATCAGCTGGATTTCCATGACCCCGAGAGCTCAGATGTGATTGAATTCGATGATCCTCTGACATTTACTGTAAGGTCATTTGTACTCATCTCTGGCTAACTGATCAGTGGACCATGTGATGCTGTTCACAAGCACATTGCAGAGGGAGACTTTCTGCTGGAGATGCATTTCCCCCCCACTGCAAATACCAGGATGGGGTTTGAGGGAAAGGCTGTCTAGTGCTCAGGAGGCAGCGCATGATGCAGAAATCTGACTGCAGAATTCACTGTGTTTTCTTCACGACACACTGAGAATATCAGATGAAGCTAATAATTATCCTGATATGAGAGCTACAAGGATCCTTGATGGTGGGAAGCAGGGAGAAAATCACGTCAGCAGAAAGGACCAGAAATCACACTCAGCAGCAGAAACGTCTCCAAACTATTTACTGACATGTTTGTACATTGTCTAACCTGTTTATGTTTCAGAATTTTACACGGAGGATAGGTGGAAAATCCCCACAAGAAGTTCAGAGTAGATGTCACAGACATTTCTGCTCTCACATGCCACAACTGGGAATATTTAGAGATCATTCCAGGACTTTACAGTGTTACCCGACTCAGTCATGGTGGGATGCCACGGCTATATTGTTAGTGCCACACTTCAAACTGCAGAGAATTTGGACAATGTCAAAATTTCTTAATTGAAGCTGCATTGTAGCCTCCAGAAGTGCAGCAGCCATATTTTATTCTGTACTCAGACATCTGCTCTGCACGTAAACACAACATGCAGAGTTCGACGACGGGAGAGAGATGGGGCCTAAACTTTATACAGTGTTGCCAACCTTATTGACTTTGTCCCTTTATTACCTTCACCAAGGAGGTAATGTTTTCGGTAGCGATGGTTTGTCCGTCTGTCTGTCCATCTGTCTGTCTGTCAGCAACTTTATGGAAAAAGTTCTGGACTGATTGACCTGAAATTTTCACCAGACGTGTGCCTCAGCCCAAGGATGAACCCATTAAATTTTAATGGTGATCCGGATCACCTTCAGGATCCAGGACTGTTTTGAAGGATTCTTTATCATTGTGAGATAGACCATTTTGAAAAGGCTGTTGATGAGGCGAGAGTGCCCCCTTGTGGCAGAAGTGTGCAGCTGCAGATGATGTCAGGAAGCAGAAATGAAACTTATGAGCAGCAGTGAGCACGAGAAGGGAAGAGCGTTGGTCAGACTTCTAGCTTCTACTATGATCCAGAACATACAAAAATAAGGGAGTCGAGCTGCTTGGCAGAGCTCTGCACTCTCCAAGTGCTTTTCTAGTTTAGCAAGTTTTCAGACCCCTCTAGCGAATTCTTTTTTAAGTGACTAGTGACAAATCTACCGACTTTTTCTGGTGTATTTGGAAACTTTTGGACACTGATCTGGAAGCACGTATCTAGTCTTCTTCAGTACCTGGTGCTGCAGCAGGTCTCTCACTCTTCCAAGAGCAGAGGCTTGGTCCTCACACAGCATCAGTCTCAGTTCCAGCTCCCAGCATCAGTCCCAGTTCCCAGCATCAGTCCCAGCTCTCAGCATCAGTCCCAGTTCCCACCATCATTCCCAGCTCCCAGCATCAGTCCCAGTTCCCAACATCAGTCCAAGCATCAGTCCCAGCTCCCAGCATCAGTCCCAGTTCCCAGCATGTCCCAGCTCCCAGCATCAGTCCCAGTTCCCAGCATCAGTCCCAGCTCCCAGCATCAGTCCCAGTTCCCAGCATCAGTCCCAGTTCCCAGCATCAGTCCCAGTTCCCAGCATCAGTCCCAGCTCCCAGCATCAGTCCCAGTTCCCAGCATCAGTCCCAGCTCCCAGCATCAGTCCCAGTTCCCAGCATCAGTCCCAGTTCCCAGCATCAGTCCCAGCTCCCAGCATCAGTCCCAGCTTCCAGCATCAGTCCCAGTTCCCAGCATCAGTCCCAGTTCCCAGCATCAGTCCCAGTTCCCAGCATCAGTCCCAGTTCCCAGCATCATTCCCAGCTCCCAGCATCAGTCCCAGTTCCCAGCATGTCCCAGCTCCCAGCATCAGTCCCAGTTCCCAGCATCAGTCCAAGCCTCCCAGCATCAGTTCCAGTTCCCAGCATCAGTCCCAGTTCCCAGCATCAGTCCCAGCTCCCAGCATCAGTCCCAGTTCCCAGCATCAGTCCCAGTTCCCAGCATCAGTCCAAGCTCCCAGCATCAGTTCCAGTTCCCAGCATCAGTCCCAGTTCCCAGCATCAGTCCCAGCTCCCAGCATCAGTCCCAGTTCCCAGCATCAGTCCCAGTTCCCAGCATCAGTCCCAGTTCCCAGCATCAGTCCCAGTTCCCAGCATCAGTCCCAGCTCCCAGCATCAGTCCCAGCTTCCAGCATCAGTCCCAGTTCCCAGCATCAGTCCCAGTTCCCAGCATCAGTCCCAGTTCCCACCATCATTCCCAGCTCCCAGCATCAGTCCCAGTTCCCAGCATCGTCCCAGCTCCCAGCATCAGTCCCAGTTCCCAGCATCAGTCCCAGTTCCCAGCATCAGTCCCAGTTCCCAGCATCAGTCCCAGCTCCCAGCATCAGTCCCAGTTCCCAGCATCAGTCCCAGTTCCCAGCATCAGTCCCAGTTCCCAGCATCAGTCCCAGTTCCCAGCATCAGTCCCAGCTCCCAGCATCAGTCCCAGTTCCCAGCATCAGTCCCAGCTCCCAGCATCAGTTCCAGCTCCCAGCATCAGTCCCAGTTCCCAGCATCAGTCCCAGCTCCCAGCATCAGTACCAGTTCCCAGCTCCCAGCATCAGTCCCAGCTTCCAGCATCAGTTCTAACTCCCAGCATCAATTCCAGCATCAGTTCTAGCTCCCAGCATCAGTCCCAGCTCCCAGTATCAATCCCTGCTCCCAGCATCAGTCCCAGCTCCCAGCATCAGTCCCAGTTCCCACCATCATTCCCAGCTCCCAGCATCAGTCCCAGTTCCCAGCATGTCCCAGCTCCCAGCATCAGTCCCAGTTCCCAGCATCAGTCCCAGCTCCCAGCATCAGTCCCAGTTCCCAGCATCAGTCCCAGTTCCCAGCATCAGTCCCAGTTCCCAGCATCAGTCCCAGTTCCCAGCATCAGTCCCAGCTCCCAGCATCAGTCCCAGTTCCCAGCATCAGTCCCAGCTCCCAGCATCAGTCCCAGTTCCCAGCTCCAAACATCAGTCCCAGTTCCCAGCTCCCAGCATCAGTCCCAGCTTCCAGCATCAGTTCTAACTCCCAGCATCAATTCCAGCATCAGTTCTAGCTCCCAGCATCAGTCCCAGCTCCCAGTATCAGTCCCTGCTCCCAGCATCAGTCCCAGCTCCCAGCATCAGTCCCAGTTCCCACCATCAGTCCCAGCTACCAGCATCAGTGTGTGTGTGTGTGGGTAGGGGGGGGGGGGGGGGGGGGTTGAAATGTATTTTGTCTTGGGAAAAGTCCCTATGAACACATTAACAGGGTTGAAAACTTTTCAACCCTTCTTACTGGGGGAGTCAGAGTGGTGGTAAACTGGATCAGAAAGAGGGGCGTTCCAGGATCATGGTTTTTGGTTTTGTTTTAGTTCTTGTTAAATTTCTAGTATTTTTATGTCTTCAGTCTGGGTTTCTCAGTGTTATGATTTAGTCCTGTTCCTCTTGTGTGTAATCCTTGTTCTGAAAGATTCCTCGCTCCAGTTTCTTTTCTTTTTGTCATTTTATTGTTTTGTTTTGTAGAGTCTACCCCCGAATGTATTCTTTAATTTCCCTCCTGCTCCTCTTACACCTGGTCCTCTATTTCTGACTGCCACACCTGGCCATTGTTTGTAATCTCCTTAAATATTTATGCTCTGATTTTCTTTTTGTTTAGTGCCAAAATGTTTTCTTTGTTCCCGCTCTTTTAAGTTGCAGTCCATCCTGTCTTTACGTTTTTTTTTTTGTTCTTAATTGAGTTAAGTTTTTGGGTCCTACCTCAGCAGCACATTTTGTTTTTGTTTAAAATAAAACCTTGGTTCAGGGTTACTCGATGCTACGAGACCCGCAATCCAGCAGGTTTTCCATGTCTCTATGTTCCATGTCTATCTCATAGTCCTGCATTTAGATCCCACCTTTAGTTGTATACCATGTATTATGATTTTTCTGTTTAATTTTTAGTTTATCAGTTTATTTGATACTGTTTACATTTACTTTTCTTTATTTTTATTACTTTATTCATTTTTTTTTTTCATTTTCCATTTTCTTTCCCCCCCCCAAAAATGATTTATGTCTATGTATTTTTCATCTGGCACTTCATTTATTTATTAATTTCATTCACTGACACTTTTTAAAATTCAGTCATATTTACGTCCTCAATGTTTTTAATCTTGCTTTTTCTTTATTTATTTATTTTACAAGGGTTGTTTCTCCATTTTCCTTCTCCTTTTTACATTTCTTGATGAATTTCTTCCTTATTATGAGGGGGCGGTCTTTCAAGGCGTGTCTTGGGGACAGATCTTCTCCTATTGGTTTAACAACACTGAGCAGAGCTCAGGCTGTTGTAGGAAGACGATGTAGCGGAGATCCGCTTGGCCTGGCTCTGCTACACGAGGCCTCATGGAAGTTTTGAGGCGGTGAACCTGTATCGGACCGAAATGTGTGTTTCAGTCCTCCATATGCAGCATGGTTGCGAGTAGCATAGTTTGTCTCACGCTGATCAAATGTCCAGTACTTTCTTTGTCATTGCTTCACATATCACAATACTTTCTCTACTATAAGTAAAGAGTACCTTCATTTATTATTCAATATCTAAATAGTTCCATTGTGATCTCATTAATCTAATCACTTTTCCATAATTTATTTAGATACTTACTGTATTAACCTCATATTTTCCCTGTAGCCAAACAGTCAAGCAATTGTGAACAAATTGACTGTCTCCAGGCTGAAAGTAATGGAAAGAAAGTCATATATATTCTGGAGAATCAAATAGTTTTTGTGAGTATGAAGTGGATTGTTAAGGATAGTTTTTTAGTTTGGGAGCTTTAAAGGTGCAGCATGTAACAAAATCAATGTCAGTGGCAGAAAAATGTAACATATAATTCAAAACTGTTTCTATTGATGTGTAATCGCTTCACTAGAATAGATGTTATGTGTCTATTTTCTTAAAATGAGTCATTTATATCTACTTGCTGGGGGTCCACATACATGGAGGCTGCCATATTTGTGCCACCATTTTTACTGTGAGAACCCTCTGAACTTTAAAATTGCTGTACCAACTTTCTTTAATGGGAGTTAGAGCACTGTTCTGGATAAGTAACGCCTTTATGACATGGGTCCACTCACAGATGAAAACATCTCTATGTATTGGAGAATTTTGTCCACTGACGGCCACAGTACATTCACAACTGTGCTTAGCATGTTAAGTCTTTGCTACACTCATTTCTACACTAGATGTCAGTAATTCTTACACACTGTACCTTTAATGTGATATCATTTGCAGGAGTAGTATGTAATGTCATGTGAACATGAACATATAAGTAGATTATTTTTTAAAGATTGAGACAACTGACAATTTGATAATGAAAACAGTTTATTACACAGAAATTTTAGTTGACCTGGTTGAAAGATATGTCTGTGTAAATTACATGTGAAGTGTATGTGCTTCAGTCATGTAAGCTTATGTTTGTGGACAAAGAACCTGCACAAATCTTAGCCACCATCTGCACAGCTGAAGCAGTGTTTGTGTGGTATGTGATCATGGTGATGAAGGCTGTCTGACAGCTACAATAGCCTTCAACTACATGTTTTTTCTGTCTGGGCATGACAACAGGGCCTTTGAAAAATCATAACTCCTTGTTTGGGCTCTGCTGAAAATATTTCTTTGAAACTAAATCCACTTGAAGGTAAACAAGTGCATTATCCCAGCCAGGGTTTTCCACGTCCTCAAGGCTGAAATGTAGCAGTCTAGCACTCATGTTTCCTTTGATAAATTTCTGTGAACTTGGGTAAAATGAGACTCGGGATGATATTATTCTGAAACATGTTCAGATGCTGAGTAAATTGGTGCCCAAAGTTGTGTATAAAGGTGCACATACTGCACATTTCTACAGGACTGTTTCATCTTTAAAGGGTATTGCTGCTCCTTTTTGAAAATTAGTATATCTACTGTATGCACTTCAGTTCACTCATTATGGATGTATAACTCTACCCTTATTCAGCCTTAGCCTGAGTCAGGAGAGTCTGAGTCAGGAAAATGTCCTACTTGGTTCCTGTCCCCAAGAAGCAACACCATTGAACCTCAATGACTACCAACCATTGGGCCTCACATCGTATGTGTTGAAGGCGCTGGAGACGCTGGTCTTGGCCAACCTAAAAACACAGGTGAAGGAACTGCAGGACCTTCAGCAGTTTGCTTATTAGCCCTAATCTGAATTCTGATGACCCAGCTGCTGCAGAGAGCCCATTGGCATTTGGATGGTGGTGGCAGCACTATGAGAGCTATGTTGCATTGTTTCGTAATTCCATGCGCCCGGTGTACCAGATGTGCTCAGGTTACCAACTGTTGTTATTCCTTTTGATAAATAAAATAATTTATTTTTTGTAAAATTTGTCCATGTTCCCAACAAGAATCTCCTGCGAAAAACCACTTCTGTAGTTTCTGTGGACCAACCTCAGCCCTGAGGGTCATCTTGCCAACTTTCAACCAAATATATCGCACGACATAATCGGCAGGCTCAGGGCCCGAGCCAATCTGGTAACCGGAGCACATCTGGTTCCTACACTGGGAGTAGGTGACATCATTACCAGGTACTTGGCGTTCCAGCTGAACCAACTCAGAAAAAGGAGACACCTCCAAAATAGCCAATTTGTGAGCATCTAAAACTGCAGTATAAGCTAAAGAAAATCACAGAAGTTGATAACACCAGCCAACATTGTTTAATAAACAACGCACATTTACCCGTTTTTTTTTTTTTTTCAAGAATAAGATCGCCTAAACAAGGAAATTGTCAATGACAACAATAGTGTTGTAGTCAAGACCACACCACCAAAAAACCAAGATATTACTGAGACCAGGAACTGAGACAAGACCAAGACGTTCCCAAGACCAGAGGCCAAGACCAAGACTGGTTGATGTCTTGGTCTTGGAAATGTCTCAGGAATGTCTTGGTCTTGGTGGTGTGGTCTTGACAACAACACTAGACAACAACTTGTTGCTGTTTGCCCTAGACACTTAACGGACAGAAAATATATTCTTCAGAAGTTTGATAAAGACAGCAATGGAACTGAGCGCAGCCAAATTTAAATCTAGAATTTTGGGGTCCTCTAAAAATTAGAGAACCCCAAGAGGAATTAGAGAATTTTGAGTACCCAGCTCGAAAATTCTGAGATTGATTCAACATTTCCAGCAAAAATTACCTTGGAAAAAAAGTTTGCTGCACAACTGGAACATGCAATTTGATTTCCTTAGTGATTGTATTACCGTCCGGTTGTTGCTGCTGGTTGCCAACAACTCCATGGTCTCTTGGATTTCTGAGTACCTAACAGGCAGGCCACAGTTCGTCCACCTGAGCAGTATCCTGTCTGACTGTCAGTGATTTGGGGGCTCCTCAGGGGACTGTGTTGTCTCCTTTACTTTTCACCTTATACACCACTGACTTTGAGTACAACACTGAGTCTGCCAGCTTCAGAAACTCTCTGATGACTCAGCTGTTGTAGAGTGTACTGTGTAAGGCATTTACACTGTCAAGTCTTGATGCCCAGATCGGATTTGATGCTTAAATCCAATTTTTTTTAAATGTGTGGTTACACATATTTTAGAATGTGACCCATATCGGATTTCTTGTGATTACACCATCCTGTCATTTGAAAAACCTGCGAACCTAGTGTTTACAAAACTGTAGGCTACCCGTATCAAGCGCTTGCATACAAACAGACAGGAGGATACCAGACGGATACAATGATGGGAAATAGTTAGATTACTGATCTACAATGTAAAAAATTTTAAAAAGCCACAAGATTTAGGTATAATTAACAGTACTGTGGGCTTCAGTCATCTCCTGTTGCTTTTTAAAATGATGCCGAGAGCGAGCGTGCTGGTGATTTCTTTAATTGTGTTTACTGATTAATTTCCAAAATAAAGTTTTAGCTTCTGAAATCAGATTTTTAAACAGTTCTGATGGAGCTCGTTAATCTGGATGATGCGGCTTCATTCTGAACCAATATCTCACTGAACCTGGATGACCCGCGGCGTGTCTGGAGATAAAAGAGTTTTGTGTGACGTGCGTAATGCGTAAATCATTCTGAACATCATTAACATGTTTTGTCTGGAATTAGTCAGTGACTTCAGGAATTAGTAACTTCAGGTGTCACCTGCAGCGCCGTTATTGATATCTGTAATTGCAGTTATTAATGTTGCGATGCAAGCGGGCTTGCAGACGCACGGTTCTGTGGAGACTTCGTTCCAATAACTGAGTGTATTTCTGCTTCCAGTCAGTGATCCCTGAGATTCAGACATGTTTCAGACCAGCCGAGTTACAGTAATACGTGGAGGCATGTTATATTTCCTGTTTCAGAAGATTTTGATAACATATTAAGTTGGTTTGCAAGGTTGTGGAGTCCGTCTCCTGTAAATGCACGTAAAAATCTGAATGCCGGGGGAGGGGGGAGCCTTTTAAAGGGATATTGTGTAAGTTCTCCTGTGTTTTATCCACAAAAACTGATTATTTGGTTCAAAAGTGTTTTTTCACTAATCAGTAATCACTCCTATCAACAAACTGAAGTGCTCCTCTAAGTTCTAAATTTGCCGTTTGTATCATTCATTTACACATCGAGCGGGTTGGCTCGGTGGAGGCTGGCATGTCGTATCGCCATGTTTTTGCGTTCGGGAGAAGTGTGACGGTAGGAAAACACAGAAACTCACCGGACACACCGGAGTTTTCAGCTCAGTTCGAGGTAATGCCTTTGAAAAGTCACCGCGCTGCAGTGGGGAGAAACTAGCGTCTCACTGACGCTGCGTTCACGTGCAGTCGGGCAGACGGCCGTTGGTAACAAACCAGATGTCATTTTAATCAATGAAGCCGAGCGAAAGATGGTAAAACATGGGTCAGGGAAAACAATACGACATCGCCATGACAACCGAACAGATGTGGACTGATGTCACTGTAACTGACGGACCACGTCTTCACATAGAGGCTGGTGATAACTCTACATGCATCGGCTGTCATCGGTCTGCCCGGTTTCACGCGAATGCAGCATGAAAAGTACGAGGGATCTGCTCCCGATTACACAGTGTCCCTTTAAAGAATTGTCAGAATGGTGGGATGTTTTTAATTTTTTTAAATACCGTCATTCCGACCATAGAACAAAAAAATTGTCGGAATGATGAGACCTTTGCCATTTCGATAATTGGGGACCCATGTCGGAGTGGAGAAATGTCGGAATGGTGATTACCTCCCACACACTTTCCTCCTCATCTCTCATTCTCTGTCGGGGCTTCCATTCTCGCATTTAACTACTGCAAACATCTTAATAGTGCGCCAAAAATAATCTAAATTGTCGCAGATTTAATGACGTGTGGAACGCATTGTGTAAGAAGACCCGATCTGCCTGCTTACACTGAGGTCACATTGTCACACATCTGATTGATATCTGATTTATTTCCACATATGAATGAGGCCTGTATCCAATCTCAACAGATCCGAATGCATGCGTCTTTTTCCTGTTTACGTTGTCAAAAAACAGATCGGATTTGAGTCACATAAGAGCAAAAAATCGGAATTGGGTCACATTCCACTGACAGTTTAAACGAGGCCTAAGAGAGGAAAGGAACAGTGCTGGTGGACAGGTTTGTGGAGCAGACCGGCAGGAATTACCTGTATCTGAATGTGACTAAGACCAGAAAGATGGTTATAAATTTCCAGAGGAAGAAGATACTTTTCCTGCCACTGAAGATCATGGGGCAGGAAGTGGAGATTGTCGAGACCTACAGTTATCTGGGAGTGACCATCAACAACAGTCTGGACTGGAAATCCAGCACAGATGCAGAAGGGGATAATCAGGCTCTACTTTTTCTACCAGTACTTTGTAATCATGAAACAGTGGTACTCCATGTCTGGCTATGAGGCGTTTTCCAATGTTTTTGTTGTCGTTTCCTTTTCTTTCTTCTTCGACCATGTGCTGTTTTTCCTCCTACCCAAACAATGCTCTAAGTCACTTCCTCCTCCGTCTTCCTCTCGATGCTTTATCATGATTACATTGCCTCCTCTTTGGTCCTCTGGATGGTCCTTTTGCAAGTGAACCGAGTCCCCGGCTATTGAGCAGACCAAAATCCATGTTCTTGGTCGGCATCAGGATGCGGTTTGTACAATCGGTGGAGATGGCTCAGGGCCTGTTAAAGCAGACCAAGCAGTGTGAGTGTCATTACGCCCTTAGGGTGCATTCATTTGAACATCAACAGCACTCTGATGCTCTCAGCAAGCCATCACAAGTCAGAAGCATGGAGTTTTAGGTTGGAAAGTTGTGTGTAGGGATGTTTAGTATTGGATTTTTACGGATCTCCAATATACCAATATTGTCCAACCCTTAAAGGCGTTATAGAAGATGTCTCTTTCAACGATTTTTGCAATATTTGATGAAATTGGGTTCACCACCCCATATACTATGATTAATTAAAAGCTTTAGATATATAAATATTATTATACATCAGCTGTGAAAGTAATGGGGCTGAAAAAAACATCCGCCAATCATCTCTGCATTCCTTAACTTTATCATTTGTCTATTGGCTCGTCAGTTACTCTTACTACCGTTGTAAGAGTGATTGACGGTCAGTTCAACAAGTAATAGGCGAGACTGATCAATGAGAGTGATTGATTGGGGAGAGTAATACTGTGTGCCGGAAGCGGTGCAATCTTGTCTGATGTTTACAGCAGGTAGCTAGCATCATTCTGCTCGCAGTTAGCGACATTCAGACAACAACGTCTGGTTTTACTTGCGTTTGTGACATGATGGAGAATCTGTACCTGCTGTCTGCTAACCACCGGAGTGGCTCATGCTTGTTATTCTGTGGTCGGGGGAGGGAGCTGTGTATCTAGCAGGTTGGTCTTGCGCATGCACATTATTTAAAAACTCGCTAACAGCCTCTGCTTTCTGAAATGCCAAAAACATCCTCTATAGTGCCTTTAATGTCCTATATCCAATATCAACCGATACTGATATGCAACCAGCCAACATGTGGCTAATTCTAATGTTTCTGACTTAACCAACAACTTAAAATCAGACATATAATAAGCAGCTTCAAAGCAAGTTAGTCTGTAGCAGCAGCAGCTGCACCGTAGTCACATGACTCTGAAAGGAATGCTGGGAAATGAAGTTCTTCCAGTCTAACAGCGACTTTTCAACATGCTGGACTAATGGAACAATAAGATCTTGTGAAATTTTGTTTGTAAAATTTCAATATAGCGCTTTTTTTTCTATCAATACGATATTGCAGCACAAAATATTGTGATGCTTCAGTGTTTATATATTTTCTTACATCCATAGTGATGCGCAGCTACAAGTTTTTGTTGTCAGTAAAAAAGTAAACCCAGTAATTTTTTTTCCAATATCACATTTTAATGAAGATACAGTATTAGCCGATAATATCGGACATCTCGTCACGTGGTTTAACTTTAATAAAGGCAGTGAACATTCATGGAGTGATGAATGAATGAATGAATGAATGAAAGCTGACATGCATTCAGTGATCTTTCACTGCTTCACAACCTGGTCTCAGGCCAGTCCAGTCGCAGAAACATTTCAGTCTTTATGCTGGCAAACGGTTGATATTCTGGACAAGAAACCTGTTCTTTTCCATCATTATTTGATATTGAACGAATACAAACCTGCTGAGCAGGAAAAACATGATCATTGCACAAATGTTTAATTTATAAAATCACATAAGGCCTGACTTCTCCTCCAGTTTATTAATGTAAAAAAGAGGAGCAGCAGAGTGCTTATTATTCCTCTTTGGTAAATACTTTGGGACATTCTGCATTTTCTGTAAGAGCAGCATTAAATTCAAACAACGTTCCAGCAGCTGTTACAGAGTTGGACTTCATATAAAAGTTCATATAAAAGCTCATTAAAAGAGACGGTTGATCAGTTTGCAGCTCTGTCAGCATTAAAATTCATTTTCATTTTTATGCACTGCTGAACACCTGTTACACTCCTGCTTCTGCATTCACTGCACATTCTCTTGCCAATATTCTTCCTCATTTTTCCCTTTTTTTTTACTGCATTCTTTATTAAATGTGATTGTAATCATGTTAGGTATGGATGGTTTTTATTTTTCAGAAGAATTTTGTGTTTGTTTTATTTTTATTGAATAACTTTGTGATTTTACATTCTTTTTTCGATTTTTTATTTATTTTATCTTAATAAATTAATGTTATCTGTGATTATGATTTTTTTTTTCCTTTAACCAAATTTTGTGACATCTATCCAGATATATGGGAGCTTATTCCCACCATTTCTAAATTAGAAATATTGACAAATTATCTTATAATTATTGGCTTTAAAGTCTTTATTTTGAAATGAAAAATCATTATTGTTCAATTTAAAGATATGAGATGAAATTACTTGATTTTTATCTCATAATTACTAGGCTCCTCATAATGACTTTTAAATATTATACACAAAAAAATTGTACAACAATAAAGACTTTTTATAACACAATGAATACTTAGATAATAATTAGATTTTTATCTCATAATTGTGACTTTTTATTTCATAATAATGACTTAAAATTTCATAAATCTGAATTTTTTCCTCCAATATTTTTAATTAAGAAGCGGCAGGAAGTGGCTTCCATACACAGGCAATAATCTGGCGTAACTCTGGAGCATTTACAGCAATATTTATCTATGCGCACCATCCACGTTTAATAAACTAATAGAAAAATAAACCAATTAAAAAATCGAAAGTGTCACAGATCTACATCTGACTACAAACATGCGTTGTAGGCACACCAACAGGTCAGACTCTAAATGAGTGTAAAATTTCCTTTTTTGGCCTGGTAAGTAGTCAGATCTGAGCTTTGAAAAGCATCTCCTACGTGTGGAGCTGATGATGGGTTTCGTCTCAGACCTGTTTCAATGCTGACATCTAGTGGTTTAAAGCTTAAACACATACATATTCCACTGATTCTGCTTTGTGATTTACCCATTTTTGTTTCACATTTTTAAATATTACACATAAAAGAGATAACATTGAAGTCTTTTCTGTACACGTCCCTCATCTCTTTTGCCTTCCAGAGCTCTGAAGCTCTGCGGATCAGGAGGACCTCCTCACGTGAAGCTCATCATCGAGTGGGAACACAGAATCAAAGACTGGTCAGTGGGATTTTCTGTAAATGTTTTTTGCTGCATGAGCTTGCATGTTTTCTCTAACCAACCGGCTGTTTTGGGACGCAGCTTGTTTGGAAATATTCAGGAGGAGGTGGTGAAGGATGCGGAGAGCGTGAGGAATCTGCAGCAGCAGCACGTCCAGCAGTACAGCTGCACCTTAGACGAGTGTTTCCAGCTCTACACCAAAGAGGAGCAGGTAGTCCACGAGACACATGCAGCATGAAGAAAAACACACATGAACCCGTGTTATTCATGTTGTGTGACTAAATGCATCATAAAGCCAGTGGCGCCCAAAGGGTGGCCAGGGGTGGCCACCATTTTTTCATTTTTTTTTATTATTTTTTATAATATAATATAATTTAATATAATATAATATAATATAATATAATATAATATATAATAAATTTCATTTATATCAACATTTATGTACTTTCAACACGGTGAGGCTTTGCTTATATTTGAATGTCAAAATCCATATAAGTTGATAAAAATAAAAAATATTACACTAGACCTACTTTTTTCTGTCATTGTTCTTTTGCCGTATTCCCCGCAGGTCTGTCACGCCTAATTACCTCGGCCTTTCTTATGCAAATTCATCCAGGAAAGCTCCACCCAGAACTGCCCCAAACAGTTTCTAATTGCCCTTTCACATTAGCACCTACTGAGCCCGGCCCTCATTGAGCCGACACCACACTACCCCATTTTTATTTGTTCACATTACAATTGAGGGCAACTGAGGCGTCCAGGTCTGCACTGCAAAAACTCAAACATTAGCAAGTATATTTTTCTAATTTCTAGTCAAAATATCTCATTTTTTTGCTTGTTTATTAATCAAGCAAAAAAAATTAGAAATTTTCTTAATAAGATTTCTTGAAATAAGATGCATTTGTCTAAATACAAGTTCCTATATCTCACTGAAATGTTTCTCTTTAAGTAATTTTCTCTTATATTGAGTGCGATGAGACATTTTGATTAGAAATTAGAAAAATATACTTGTTAAGATTTGAGTTGTTGTAGTGTACTGGTGAAATTAAAGGAATAGTACACCCACAGAATGATTTAACTTTATTTTCCACTTACCCTCATAATATCTCAAATGCAGCTGGCGATCAGGAAGGCTTCTTGTTTTCCCCCAAATTTCATATAATGGAGTTTGCGGTGACCCGAGCCAAAAAGGTCCATAAAAGTCCACAAAAACTTGTCAGTATTCCTCCATACTGCTCGTCCAATGTAATCCAAGTGTCCTGAGTGGGTAGCGTCCAGAAGTTACGCAAAACTATGCCATTTACTATATTTGTGGATATATAATATTGACAAGTTTTTGTGGACTTTTATGGACGTCCATAATTTATTCGAAACAACGTCATTTAGTGTATTTTTAGAGCCTAAACAGTACTACATCGCATCTGCAAGCATGCCGATGCACGTTCATGAAACTACGAAAGCCGCAGCAGACGAGATCGCTTGTCTTTACATTCATTCTTTGTTTTAAATCAATATCCAACCCCTCTTGTGTTTGTCCCGGTTTGTCTGCTGCTCCGGCGCTCTTAGCACAATGTAAAAGTCGAATTTCTTCTTCTACGCTTGTATTATCGGCAGAGTAGGCTCTGAACGCCGAGGCTTCTGTAGTTTCGTGAACGCGCATATGCGCGCTTTGGGAAAGTGAGATGTAGTACTGTTTAGGCTCTAAAAATACTAAATGATGTAGTTTCAAGTAAAACAAGAAGCCATCCTGATCGCCGGCTGCATTTGACATATTAAAAAAGTGCTCCAGAGTCTTGCTCACCATGAGGGTAAGTGAAAAATAAAGTTACATCATTCTGTGGGTGAACTATTCCTTTAAGGAGGGTGCCGCAGATAATGCCTTATATAGAGGCCAATTCAATTTGCCCCCTGTCACGTCCATAATATGGATATATAAGAATCTACGACTAATCTAAATACAGTCGCGTCCAAAGGAGTCAGAGAGATGCAGAAATGTTACTGGTGAGTAAATGCACGTATAAATTCCTAGAAATAAGTGTCAGGTTTAAAGAAACAAAAGTTATCCTTTAATAACCCTTGGCCACCCCAAAAAAAAAATTTCTGCAGGCACCCCTGCATAAAGCTGTAGTTTTATTTTGCTTGTTTGTTTTTGTTTTCTTTTTGTTATTTGTCTTATCATTATCTTAACTATTAATTCCATTGTATTTAACCTGTTGACAGGTATTTTGGTCCACTGTTCTTGAGCAAGGAGCTCTAATGTGTATGGGACAGTTTCATTTGTTTATTTTTTTAAACTATTATTTTCAACACAAATCAAAAGCATTATTTAATTTCACTAAAGTATATTTTTGTAAATTTTCATATATCATTAGTTTCTTTTGTTTCTTGTTATTTGAATTACTATTGTGAATTTAGCATTATCTTTAATTGAGGGTATGAATAATTTTGAGGAGGCCTGCATGTGTGTTATCTGCCATCAGTTATCAGTTTAGGCCTTTAGGAGCTGAAATTTATCAGTTATAGGTATAATTTTTTTAAAGGTTTATTATGCATCCTAAAAGTATTTCATATAGCTGCAACAAAGCTGGAGCAGATTTTCTCATTTTCATGTGTGCTGGTCTTTGTCATCGCCAGCTGGCCCCGGATGACGCCTGGAAGTGCCCGCACTGCAAGCAGCTGCAGCAGGGCATGGTGAAGATGAGTCTGTGGACCCTGCCCGACATCCTCATCCTCCACCTCAAGCGCTTCAGGCAGGTGGGGGAGCGGAGGAACAAGCTCACCACATTTGTGCACTTCCCCCTGACGGGCTTGGACATGACTCCTCACATGGTGAACCGCAACAACGGGCCCCAGCAGGCCCCGCTGCAGCTGGGCTGGAAGCAGCCCCGGCGGCCAGACCTGGTTCCCCCCGACTTCCTGTATGATCTGTATGCCGTCTGCAACCACCATGGAGGGATGCACGGAGGACACTACACAGGTCTGGACAGTTTTTGTCTTTCTTTGTTGTTGCTAATTACATGTTGCTTCTGTGTGCATCATACATACGTCCTCCATGCAGCTTTTTGCCGGAACTCCGTCGATGGTCAGTGGTACAGTTACGATGATAGCAGCGCCGAGCCGGTCCCCGAGGCAGAGGTGTGTACACGTGGAGCCTATATCCTCTTCTACCAGAAAAGAAACACCATCCCCCCCTGGTCCGCAAGCTCCTCAGTCACTGGTTAGTACCGGCAGGTTTTTCTCTCTGTCTTTATATTTTCCAAAACGAAAAAGAAAAATCCTACTTATCTTTTTGCAGGTTCCACCAGCTCCTCCATCTCTGACCACTGGTTGGTCAGACTGACAGGGGGCAGTAAGAGGGGCAGCGTGGTGTCAGGTGGTCCTAACCCTGCACATCTGGAGACCATCCAGGCTCCAGAGTCTCCAGAGCTACCAGTTTTTGGAGACGAACCACCCAAAACAGCAGAAACAAGTAGGCAGAAAGAAAGAAAGAAAGAAAGAAAGAAAGAAAGAAAGAAAGAAAGAAAGAAAGAAAGAAAGAAAGAAAGAAAGAAAGAAAGAAAGAGAAGAAAGTCCTCCTATTAGTTAAAAAAAAAATAGCCAGGACAATTAAGAAAAAAAAAAAAAAAAAGCCTGTAACCCATTACCATGCTAGCTAGCTAATGCAGTTTTAACTGATCACTGTTGACCAAGCCTATGTTTTTATAATTGGTGATTCATTGATCACTTTGCTTTTGATAAGCAACAAAGTGTCAGGACAAAGTACCTCAGCTCTGGATGGGACAAATACTCTACGCTGTCTCAGATGATGGATACATAATGCTAAGTTAACTCTGCAGAGGAATGTTTTAACCACGATTAGAACATTAGATGGTCCTGCCTTCCACACTGTTTTGAAAGTTAACGCGGCACATGAAGTCAGATATGAAGCCAACGGTTGGTATGTGAGTGGGTCTGAAGTTACCTGGCAAGCAGGAAGAAGTATGTACAGTAAGACCATATGAAATCTGTACTTACCAATATTGAATGTGGGATTCCTCAGGGCTCGGTACTTGGACCAAAACTCTTTATCTTATACATAAATGATCTGCTCGATGTATTGCAGCTTCTAAACTGCACGCTGTTTGCTGACGACACAACTTTTCTCTTCTCAGAAGAGAGTTAAGAGTCACAGTTACAACCTTTACATCAAAACAAAAAAAAAAACAATAATACATCCACAAAATGTCTAGATGGGTGCAGAATAAAAGTGTTCATTTTTCCCCAGTTTTTTAAATAACATGTAAGCAATTGTTTTTTATCAATTTTGATGGGTCCCAAAAAATAAATATTTACATCTGATTGCCATGTCAACGTCAGGATTCTTCACCGTGAGTATTACCTCCAGAGTTGCTAGCTCGATCTCTGTGTGTAGAAATAGCATCTTCCTTGCCATACACTTCGAGCTAGCAACTTCAGAGCTAGTGCGAATGGCGAAGAATCCCAACGTTGGCATGGTAATCTAATGTCAATATTTATTTTTTGAGACCCATCAAAATTGATAAAACAATTATTTATATGCTGTAAAATTGGAGTAAATTAATACATTTATCCTGCACTCCTCTAGACATTCTGTGGATGTTTATATTATTATTACTGTTTTGATGAAAAAGTGTAGTCATCACCTTTAATTCTGAACATTTAATTAACTTCTGTATTTTAAGTATTTGCTTGAGCTTATTCCAAAGTTTTTCTGATCACTACTGAGGGGCCGGTCACACTTGGCATGGTTGGAGTTTATCCCGGGTACAAACAGCTGGGGGTAACGTGCTTCACGTTAAAACTTGAGTGTGACAAATGGCAGCGGTGCAGTGCCCAGACCCACCTCTGGAGGTGGTCTGCAATGGTCGCTTATCAATATGCGCCACCTACGTAGAAGCCCTCCGCCCGCTGGCATATGCACTGTATACTGCGCTTGCTACCCTTTGAGCAATTCAGGAAACACAAAGAAGAAGAGAAACAACAGAAACAAAAGCATCCCTTTGGTCCAATGCTGAGATGGAGTCTCTCCTCGACATTTGGTCAGACGAATGCTTCCAAAATATGTTAAGCCCGGCATACACTGTGCGTATTTTGGGCGTTTTTGAGCCAATTTTCCAGTTGTGCGTCAATTTTGGGATCGGGCCGACTCTTGGCCAAATTGTGTGTCGTTGTGTGACCCCGATCAGAAATCGTGGGTCACAAGAAAATCAAAGCTATTTGATATATTTATTCCTCAGAGATTTTCACATTTCGCATGCGTGAAACAAAAACGGAAGTAAACCGAAGGCAGCACGGTGACCCGGCTTGTCATTTAGATGGAGTTCTCGTTGTAGAACCAAAAGACCGTACAGCCCACATCTGGTCAGCCAATTCCTCGTCCACACATGACATCATCGCATTTCTTTTTGGCGAATTCTTCACAAAGAAGAGCGAAAATTCGCCAAGGCAGCGTACTTTGTGTTTTTTTTTGTGATAGAATACTGTTGCTGCTGCTGCTGTTGTCGTCTTCGTCTTTTCCTTCTTCTTCTTCTTCTTCTACTACTAGTGCCTACCTCTATTTATTGTATTGCATGCTTTGGTTGCATGTTGGGATTGTCCAAGATCCCAGCCTGTCTTTGAGAACATAGTGTGAGTAGTCAGATCGTATCAGAGCGTCGGTTCGTACAGTGTGGGGACATACATCACAAACTGTGAACTTTTAAACTCTGCGATTGATTCACACAATTTGAGTTGGGGCTGCAAGCAACAACTGAAAAATTGCACAGTGTATACCAGGCTTTAGACTGGACACACAAGAACACTGTCGTTAACAAGAAAGTTGGAGTGCAGAGTTACGCATTTGTGAATTTAGCAAATGTAGTCACATTACATGGTGGCATAGTGACGCATTTCCAACTTTGCAAGAGTTAACGGAGGCTGTTTTTACTAGACCTTTGCCCCCCGGTGAGTTGAAACAGGATTGAACCAATCATGCCAAGTGTGACCCTGCCCTAAGTCACATTAGACCAGCTAAGCATTGTGCAGTATTTTGGTCCATATAGCCAACAGTCTGTGTCTTCCCTCAGGTGGACCTGGAGCCAATCAATTTGTTCGAGGTACCCAGGGCAGGAGTTTAAGCATGAGGTCACCGACTAAACCCAAGGACACTCTGAACAAGGTTCTCCCACTGCGGTGGTCATTTGGGAGTAAAGACCGCATCAAGCACTCGGTCCAGTCCCAGTCTGGGGAGCTGGTGGAGTACCTGGAGTCGGGGCGCCGGCCACGATGCACCAAAGACCCTATCATCTCCCTGGTGGCCTCTCCGCCACAAAGGAATGCCCAGGGAAGAGTGCTGGAAGTAGGTCAGGACTGTAGCTCGCCAAGTAGTAGCAGCCTCAGCTGTACAGACAGACTCAGCTCCGACGCTTGTTACTCCCCTAAAATCCCAGAGGGACAGAGCCGGGTCTGCGTGGACAGAACCAGCAGCCATGGATTTGGGAATGGTAGCTTTGCCAAATCCAGAGAGGATGAGTCTCTGTGGCAGGGATCTTCTAAGAGAGCGAGGCCAGATCTGGGCAGGGCCCTGGACTTTCACCTGCACAGAGGGGCCATTCTCGGGGGTCATATAAGTCACAGTGCTCCTCCAAGCAGAGACTCTACACTTAGAAGAAGCAAGGCCCAGACAGGGGGGGCCTCCAGGGGGCAAAAAGACCTACAGATGGCTGTTCAGACTGAGGAAATGAGGGGGCCAAGGGGGGAGGAGGGTCGGAGCCAAGACAGCCTCTTGTCTCATTTCAAGCCTGCGCTCATGAAGAAAGACATTCCCAGATCGCCCGTGGCGGCGCATGAGAGGAGAATGAACGTCCACGGACAGCTGGGGAAACTGGCGAGCAGCAACTTTGCCAAACTCTCCCTCTCCAACGGGACGCTGACCGCGGTGGCACTGGAGGAGAAGCGGGGCGGTGCCATCCACGGCTGCGACGGCCAGAACTGCAAAGCACATCTGCTCAACGGGAGAGCGAGGAACCACGATCCCACAGACATCAAGCGCGCGCACAGCTCCAGCAACATCCAGACTAAGCTGGACTTGACATTTCGCAGATGCGCCTCTCTGCAGAGGAACGGAGAAGTGGGGGTGCCTCCATCGCACCGCATCCTGCTGCCAGACAAGCCCGGATACGCCACGCTGCAGCGGACACGATACAGTACCACCTCACTGGGTACGCTCTTCATCGTTAGCTAACGGGCTCAAGGCCGTAAATGCAGACTCATCTTGCAATTTTACGAAAGTTTTATGATTATTTTCATTGCAGTTTTTGTGATTTACATCTTTTACGGTCACCGTTTACCTTCTGGCTTTGTGTTTTCTCTGTTTAGTGCCTATGTGACAACCCAGAATGAGCGCTGAAAACAAGGACCTCTCTACTGGTTTCCACCCCGAGAAGCACCCACACCCCCTGCACCTGAAACAAAATACATCTTCCCTCTCCCTTTCAGAGTACTTTTATAAGTTTTTACCTGTGTGTGTCTTAAACTAAATCTATGCAGACTAAAAAACACTGAGGGAAAACACGACTGTAGTGGGATTTGTTCCCTCTGTATATCGTTCTCACAGTTTTGTCTACCGTTACGTCATTGGATGTGTTTGAATTTATGATCAGCATTTGGAAAGTCAAGGATTAGTAAATGAATTTGCATGTTCAGAGTTTATTACACAAACTTACAGAACTTTGATGTTGGTTTATGATGTTTGTATTGACAAATCTGAAGAACATAGCACTGCAACAAGTACTAACTGCACTGTAAATTGCTGCTGTGTGAACATTTGCTTTGTTTTCTTTTGTTGTTGTTGTTTTTGTAGCACATTAATATCATATTATAATATTTTATTATATTTGTGCACTTTTTTTTTAACATTTTCATGATTTTATTAGGTGGCAAAAACTTCCATTTTCCAAAATGATCTCCAAAGTTGATCTCCAAAACTTAACACAAAAAAAAGGAAATTTGTGTTTGGTTGGTTGTTTTCCCCTTTTGGTACCATTGTTCTTTTCATTGATGGAAATCCTGAGTAGTCACCTTTACCACAAGGTATAATTTCTGAGGATTATGTTGTGAAGTGACCCAAAAGTGTAGACGATCAATAATAAGACATGTCGTACGCAGTCTAAAAAGTGACTGGTTACGATACGACCCCTCAGGTCTCCTTTAGATAGTTGTACCACAAACCAACTGGTTTGATTAAAGGAGAGAAATAATCAGCCAAACACATATTTCCTGACATTTTGTGCTAACTTTAGTTGTAACAGGTTTCTTTGGAGTTAGAAAAGATTCTGGATGTACTATAGAATATATATCAAAGGTCATTTTAAAATTGACCAGATTATGATGTGGAAAACTAAACAATTCTTCCGTCTATGATCAGGTTTTGTGGAAGGGTAATGTAGAATTTCTACACCAGACACCAGCAAATTAGATAAATTATTAAAATACTCACACCCAGTAATCTATAAATATCCAGTCGTCCTCAAAATTATTTATACCCTCCCATTAAAGAGGAAAAAAAATCAGCTGGCAGTGAAATAAGTTTGAAATTGGCAAAAGTGATAATAAATAAAAATTTCATGAAAATCAAGACATTGATTTTGAATTTAGTTCAACAGAAATATTAAAAACAAACAGAACAAGTTAACAAGCATGATGGGGCTCCGAAGCTAAAATTTTATTGAGCAACACTTTAAGGCAATATCTGCAATCATGTGTTTTCTATAATGTTCAAAAAGACTTTTTGCAGCTATTAACAGGTATTCTGGTCCACTGCTCATGATCAACATGCTCTAATTGGTCTGGGACAGTTTTTTTATTTATTATACAGTGGGTACAGAAAGTATTCAGACCCCTTTAAACTTTTCCACTTTGTTTCATTGCAGCCATTTGCTAAAATAAAAAAAAGTTCATATTATTTCTCATTAATGTCACTCAGCACCCCATCTTGACAGAAAAAAACAGAAATGTAGAAATTTTTGCAAAGTTATTAAAAGAGAAAAACTGAAATATCACATGGTCATAAGTTTTCAGACCCTTCACTCAATACTGAGCAGAAGCAGCTTTTGAGCGACTACAGCCAGAATCTTTTGGGAATGATGCAACAAGTGTTTCACATTGGATTTTGGATCTTCTGCCATTCTTCCTTGCAAATCATCTCCAGTTCTGTAGGTTGGATGGTGAACGGTGGTGGACAGACATTTTAGGTCTCTCAGAGATGCTCAGTTGGGTTTAAGTCAGAGCTCTGGCTGGGTCAGTCAAGAATAGGGATGTATATCGTTAGGATTTTATCTATACCGATACCAATATCGATACTCCTTATCGATACCGGTATTTATCGATTCTCTTATTGATACTATAACATAATTTAGAGTAAATAATAAAGACATTACAAGATGTTCCAAGATCCAGTGGTGGAGAATATTTGTTCAGATGATGTTGAAGAAGCCTGGACATAAAAGTGTGTGAAGGACCGCTGGGAAAATAAGGGAATTGTGTCTGTCTTATTCCATCATGTGATTATTTTACTGCGTAATGATAACTTGATGGTTAGGTAGATGTTCAAAAAGTATCGATAAGAGTATCGTTTGTCCAGAACTAACGGTACCTGGTATCGTTAAGATTAGGAACCGGTACCAAATGATACCGGTACTGGTATACATCCCTAGTAAGAATGGTCCAGAGTTGTTCTGATCCACTCCTTTGTTATTTAGCTGTGTGCTGAGGGTCATTGTTTACTGGAAGGTGAACCTTCGGCCCAGTTGAGGTCCTGAACACTCTGGAAGAGGTTTTCTTCCAGAATATCTCTGTACTTGGCCACATTCATCTTTCCTTCAACTGCAACCAGTCGTCCTGTCCCTGCAGCTGAAAAACACCCCCATAGCATGATGCTGCCACCACCATGCTTCACTGTTGGGATGGTATTGGGCAGGTGATGAGCAGTGCCTGGTTTTCTCCACACACCGCTTAGAATTAACTGCAAAAAGTTCAATCTTGGTCTCATCAGACCAGAGAATCTTATTTCTCACAGTCTGGGAGTTCTTCATGTGTTTTTTACAAACTATGCGGCTTTCATATGTCTGCACTGAGGATAGTCTTCCATCAGGCCACTCTGCCATAAAGCCCCGACTGGTGGAGGCTGCAGTGATAGTTGACTTTGTGGAACTTTCTCCATCTCCCTACTGCATCTCTGGAGCTCAGCCACAGTGATCTTTGGCTTCTTCTTTACTCTCTCACCAAGGCTCTTCTCCCGTGATTGCTGAGTTTGGCTGGACGGCCGGGTCTAGGAAGAGTTCTGGTCGTCCCAAACTTCTTCCATTTAAGGACTATGGAGGCCACCGTGCTCTTAGGAATCTTTAATGCTGCAGAAATTCTTTTGTAACCTTGTCCAGATCTGTGTCTCACCACAATTCTGTCTCTGAGCTCCTTGGACAGTTCCTTCCACCTCATGATCCTCATTTGCTCTGACATGCACTGTGAGCTGGAAGCTCTTATATAGACAGGTGTGTGTCTTTTCTAATCAAGTCCAATCAGTTTTATTAAACACAGCTGGACTCCAGTGAAGGAGTAGAACCATCTCAAGTAGGATCAGAAGAAATGGACAATCTGTGAGTTAAATATGAGTGTCACTGCAAAGGGTCTGAAAACTTATGACCATGTGATATTTCAGTTTTTTCTTTTTAATAAATTTGCTAAAATTTCTACATTTCAGTTTTTTTCTGTCAAGATGGGGTGCTGAGTGTACATTAATGAGAAATAAAATAAACTTTTTTGATTTTAGCAAATGGCTGCAATGAAACAAAGAGTAAAAAGTTTAAAGGGGTCTGAATACTTCCCGTACCCACTGTAAGTTTCTTTAGTTTTTTTGTTTTTTTATTACAAAAATTGTGAATTTAGCCTTTTCTTTAATGGGAGGGTGTGAATAATTTTGAGGACGACTGTAAATATAAGTCAACTATGAGCCAACGGATCTCTAGATTGCTATAGACCAATAAATGACTGATTTGATGTTGCAACTGCTGCTGCTCTGCTGTGTGAGAATATTTTTATTGTAGTATGATTCGTATTCTTACTGATGAAACATCAATATGATCAGGACTGGGAAAAGCCAGCTCTCCTCTCATATGGGATATAAAACAGTATTCACACCATTAACATGCCTCTGCATCATCAGATTCACATAACTTATGGTGGAGAAGGAAAAATTAACTCAGCAGTGGATCTTTCTGTTGCATATGTAATGATAATTACATTCAGTCTTGGTCATAATCACCTTTTCTGCCTGTCTGAATTTCTACGGAAGAGTATTTGGGCCACTATAAAAAAAAATAGAATTCTGAGAAAAAAATAAGAATTCTGTTTTTTCCAGAACCTTAAAAGTTTTTTTTTTATTATTTCTTATAAAAAAAAAAGAATCCTGAAAAAAGAAAGAATTCTGACTTTTTATCCGAAACATTTTTAAAAATCTGACAAAAAATGAATAAAAATTTGATGTTCTGTAAAAGAGTCCAAATTCTGAGATTAAAGTCAGAATTCTGACTTTTTTTTAGAATTTGAAAAAAAAATCTCACAAAATTTTTCTAATGTCGTAGAAAAAAATCCAAATTCTGAGATTAAAGTCAGATTTTTTTTTTTTTTGTCTGAATTTTTTTGTTGTTGTTGTTTAGAAAAAAACAAAAAATAGGGAGAGGGGGGTCCAGAATTCAGACTTTTTCAACAGAACTTCTTTTTTTTTTTTTTACAAAAATGTCCCGAAAAAAGAAAATTCTAATGTTCTGTAAAAAAGGGAAAAAAAGTCCAAATTCTGAGATTAAAGTCAGAATTTTGATCTTTCTTTTTTTTCCCAGAACATTATAAGATTTTTTTTTCCCAGAAGTTTTCTTTAAACAACAAAAAATAGGGGCGAAAAAAATCCAAATTTGAGATTAAAGCATTTTTTTTTTTGTTAATTTTTTGTTGTTGTTGTTTAGAAAAAACAAAAAAATAGGGAGAGGGGGGGGGGGGGGTCCAGAATTCAGACTTTTTCAACAACTTTTTTTTTTTTTTTTACAAAAATGTCCCGAAAAAAGAAAAATTCTAATGTTCTGTAAAAAAGGGAAAAAAGTCCAAATTCTGAGATTAAAGTCAGAATTTTGATTTTTCTTTTTTTCCCAGAACATTATAAGATTTTTTTTTCCCAGAAGTTTTCTTTAAACAACAAAAAATCAGGGGCGAAAAAAATCCAAATTCTGAGATTAAAGTCAGATTTTTTTTTTTTTTGTCTGAATTTTTTTGTTGTTGTTGTTTAGAAAAAAACAAAAAAATAGGGAGAGGGGGGGGGGGGGTCCAGAATTCAGACTTTTTCAACAGAACTTCTTTTTTTTTTTTTTACAAAAATGTCCCGAAAAAAAGAAAAATTCTAATGTTCTGTAAAAAAGGAAAAAAAGTCCAAATTCTGAGATTAGTGTCAGAATTTTGATCTTTCTTTTTTTCCCAGAACATTATAAGATTTTTTTTCCCAGAAGTTTTCTTTAAACAACAAAAAATCAGGGGCGAAAAAAATCCAAATTCTGAGATTAAAGTCAGATTTTTTTTTTTTTTTGTCTGAATTTTTTTGTTGTTGTTGTTTAGAAAAAAACAAAAAAATAGGGAGAGGGGGGGGGGGGGGTCCAGAATTCAGACTTTTTCAACAACTTTTTTTTTTTTTTTTTTACAAAAATGTCCCGAAAAAAAGAAAAATTCTAATGTTCTGTAAAAAAGGGAAAAAAGTCCAAATTCTGAGATTAAAGTCAGAATTTTGATTTTTCTTTTTTTTTCCCAGAACATTATAAGATTTTTTTTTCCCAGAAGTTTTCTTTAAACAACAAAAAATCAGGGGCGAAAAAAATCCAAATTCTGAGATTAAAGTCAGAATTCTGACCTTTTTCTCAGAATTTCGATTTTTTTTTTTCTTTTTGGTGGCCTTGCTCTTCCATGCTCTTCTGTAATTTTCCACTGGAGAAGAAAGGGGCATAAAAACCTCAAGGGAATTTAAAATTTGTTTCTTGTTTTTTGTCAGTCAAACTTGATGAATGATCAGCTTTGATATTTTACATGTTCATCTTCTGAGCTCATGCATTGTAAATTTATCTGTGAGGACTGTTGATGAGCGTTTGCATCGGTTGCCAACACTGTTCACCTCTTTGTTTTTATTTAATAACACTACCAAGATTACGTCACAGTGTATGAAATATGTGTCTAAGACATTGTTGGGGAAATATGGTTAGATTATATTTTAGTAACTTTTTTAAAAGTCTACATTTTGTACCTGATGTGTAATTATGTAATTTAAGTACCAGATTAAAAAATGTATGTTTCAAGCTTAGTATTTAAGGTCAGACTAATATGGCAATGTGGGTTTGAATTGAACACTACACACTTAATTCTTGCATTGGATTGTCTATAATGTCTGCTTAATATCCTGCAAGTTTTAAAGATTGCAAATTAAACACTTTTCTCACAAATTACATCAGTGTAACTAAATGATTTCTGAGCGTATGGCTGTGCTGTTTTGTTCTTGGCTTTGGTGAGGGCTAAGTTCCTTGAAAAGTCCAGTGAAATCAGAGGATTCCCCTGCAAATAAAAAATAGACTGGTCCATCACAAAGAATAAGATATCATAGCCAGTGCTACCAGCCACCATCATGTCATCATTCAATGGCCTCATGCAAGATCAAGTTGCAAAGTCTGTCAATTTTTATGTCCAGTAAGCTCTGTAACCAGGGGAAACCAGCCTCTGTCTCCAGTTTGGTGGTGTGGGGACACGAAGAGAGCACAAATATTGTGCAGGCTGGTTTGGTCAGTAAAAGAAGAGAAACAGGCAGCTACCGCCAGTCTCGCCTGCAGGATCCGATCAAGATGCCGTTAAATGCCTGAAGAACAAGCGATCGAACTTTGAACTGGATCCTGAAAGTGACAGAGAGCCAATGAAGAGCAGAGACGGGAGAAATACGGTGGCAGCATCTCCTTCCAGACGGCATCCAGACATCACAGGGCCACCGAAACAAAGCCAGGATCCCTCAGCTTTGATAAACTGGAGCCTTTCAGGGACAGATGGAAGGTAGGCAGAGAAGGCTTGTGATTGGTGGAGCACAAAAATCACCAAGCTGAACCTTTTGATTATTTTTCACTAATCTGGTTTATTATTAATGTGAAAATGTAATTTTTGAGTAATATACAGCCATGGAAAAAATAAAGAGCCCACCCTTGTTTTCTCATTTCTTGGACATTTTAATGCCTGGAATAACTAAAAGTACATTTGTCTGGAAAAATATAATGATAACAACAAAAATAATTCACAAGAGTTTAATTTAGGAACTGATATGTAGCCATTTTCCATGCTTTTCTTGGTAAGTGGTTTTGGTTATTAAGTTCTTACATCTAAAGCTATGGCATTGTACTGCCAAAAACTGCCTTTAGACATTCTACATTTTCTTTTCTGTCTCTTTTCATCACACGATTCACACCACAGTTGGTACTCGATTGCTTAACTAATATTTTTGATGAAGAAGTTGGTCTCTTAATTTTTTCCATGGCTGTTTGTGTGTAAAAGTTTGGGATCACTTTCCCATTAAGTCCAACAGGGCAACGATCCCAAACTTGACAAAAATAATAATAAATTTTGCGTGCAAGGACGGTTGGTGCGCAATAGACAGCAGTCGAGTTCGATGGACATAAAAATCATTCAATCAATCATCACATTCCACATGTGATTATTTTTTTTATTTATTTTTGTGTCAGAATATTTAATTAATTGTCTGCAATTGGGGAGTGAAGAAGACTTTAAGCAATATCGTAAAAAATGCTTCTGGAAAACATCATCCATCCACCCTTAAAATGTGATACCCGAATATATCGGTATTGTTTTTTCATACAGATTTTTTTTTTACAAAGGAAATCTCGTGAAATCCTGTTGTTTTGTTACAAAATCATGGGAGATCTTATTGTGCCATTAGCATCAATCCAGCATGTAGAAAAGTCCCTGTTATTGTGGAAGAACTTCATATCCCAGCATTCCTTTCAGAGTCATATGACTACGGTGCAGCTGCTGCTGCTACAGACTGACCTGCTTTGAAGCTGCTTATAATATGTCTGGTTTAAGTTGTTGGTTAAGTTACCAAGTTGTCAGAAACATTAGAATTAGCCACATGTTGGCTAATACCTGCTAGTATCTGATATCAGGCAGCCAGATGCCCAAAATGAACTCCTCTGGCTGAGTTAAGGAGATTTTGGGATCTTTGCTCTCGGAGCAGAATATAGTTATATCTCTGAAAACATGAGAGATGCAACCTCACAGTTGTCTGCATATATAGGTACCAATTGATATTGGAAATTAAGAGTTGGACAACATTGGTATATTGGATGTCGGTAAAAAAAAAATTTTTTTTTAAAGCTAATATCAAGCATCCCTAAAAAAAAAAAGACGTTTTAGCTCTAGCTATGTAAATATGACCAGAAAGCTACTTTTAGGGTTTTCATTTTGTATTTTCTTTTACTGACTTCCTAAGTCAGTAATTTGACCGTACTATTACCTTGAATTTTTCCCAGTGACTCAACTTAAAAGACCCCCCCCCCCCCCCCCCCCCCCCCCCCCCCCACACACACACACACACACACACACACACACACATTTTTCTTCAACTGAAGCGAGCAGCCAGACTCTCTTGTTTTCTGAGGTTCATGAACTTCTGCTTGATATTTTTCCAACCAGCAGGTTGTTAGCTTGTAGGCTTGCAACATAATAAGAGCAACAGTGCCATCCCATAATGAAAGCTGTAGCTTAGTCAGTATATAAAAGCTGGGAATTCTGTTAGAGCATTTCACATTTGTTTCTTAAAGGTACAGTGTGTAAAACATCAAAGGTCAATCTCAGAAAAATGTGATATATAATTCAAAAATTATATTTCTATTGATGTGTAATTGCTTCACTAGAATAACTTTTATGTGTTAATTTTCTTAGACTGAGTCATTCATATCTACTTGCTGCGGGTGCACATTCATGGAGGCTGCCATATTTGTTCCACCAGTTTTACTACAGTGTCCCTGAATGGACAAAACAATGTGAGTGAAGTGAAAATCCTCTAAACCTTAAAACTGCTGCACCAGCTTTGTTTAATGGGAGTTAGAGACTGTTTGGGATCAGTAATGCCTTAAAACACATTAAAAATAGTTCCTCATAGTCCAGTCAGAGCTAAACCTGAGACCCCTGATTCACTTACAGCTGAAAACATCTTTATGTCTGGGAGAATTTTGGCCACTAACAGCCATTGTACATTTACAACAGTGCTTGGAATATGAAACATCTTTTCTTTCAAATACCCATCTTTACCACTAGATGGCAGTAATTCTTACACACTATACCTTTAAATAAAATAAAACGAATGAATGAAAAATATCCATTCCTGGGGAAATTGCAAAGCATAAATACAACAAAACATACAACATAACAGTATCACAAGACAGTCACACAGGTTTAAATGCACAGAGGCCTGTAAAGCATTTTCTCATGTAGAAAAAAATCTATAATGCACTTTATCCCCATTTAAAAAAAAAACATGCATCTTATTTTCAGCAAGTTAGATAAAAACATGCCTTTGTGTGAGGTTTTGGAAGCATCGCGTCCTCTACGGGCCTGCAGCAGGGCTTTTACACGCCGTCTCATTCATGCACCACCTGCAGCTCTGTGCAGTTGTTCTAATGCTGCTCCACTGCTGCGTGCAATCGCTTTGACCTTTCAGATGTATTGAATATGTATGCAGCGACCCAGCAAACGGTCGGTTAAATCACAACGCTGTCCTGCCAGTGGAGGCGTTGATTGAAACTCAACATCGTCCTGGACTACAGATTTCAAATCTGCTGTGGCTCTGGACAGAGATGCACCTGAAATCTGCAGGATCGACTCCTCCAATCTGGCTGTCACAGCTCCAAACGCTCCTCTTACATCTATCCTGTTTCTCTTTCATCCACTTGTAATTCTTGATCTTTTTACAAGAAAAGCCCATCTTTTTTTTGCTCCTCTCATTTTGACTTCACATAAAAATGACTCTCATTAAACCCGTCTTGAAATGTCACAGATTATATTACTACTTGGCACGTCCTGTTTGAAATGGAAATTCCTCCTTCATTATGCCTTGATGTGAACAGATGGTGTTTCCTGAGGAAACACCAGCTCTGAATGGTGGCAGATGGCTGTTTGATGGCCAATGGTGCTTGGCAGCAGTCACGGGTGGCCAGAGAAGTGTCACAGCGACAGTGATGGGCCGCAGTTCGCATGGTGACAGTGACAGAGAAGGAGGAAAGCTGTCTGGTGCTGTCCTCAAACACAGCGCTATCAGCAATATCAGGGGCAACTGAGAAAACGCTTTTGGCTGTAGAGCTACAATTAAACCTCCAATGTGTAAAAGGGTAACTCGCCCTGCACAGGCAAGGAAAGCTGAGCCTGCATACCTCTGCACCGTTTCAATGAGGATTTACTTCCACTTGGTGGCAGCAATGTCAAAGGTTTTCTTTAACATCGCTGCCGTGACAGGCCAAAATTAAAAGCAGATGTGCAGAAATGAAAACAATGACACATGACTAAATATTACATCAGTTATAAGATGCCATGTTATTACACTGAGTTTGCTTTCTTTCTGACAGAAGCAATCAAGACATCCAGTTTACTGAGAAATTTTAAATGACCTAACCTCATACTGTCTGATTCCCCCCCTAAACTACTGTATACAGTCTTCCTCAAAATTATTCATAACCTCCAATTAAAGAAGAAAAAAATTCAGCTGTCAGTGAAATAAGTTGAAATTGACAAAAGTAATAATAAATAAAAATTCTACAAAAATCATTACATTGATTTTGAATTGTGGTTCAGAAGAAATATTAAAATCAAATATACTAAAAATAAAACAAGTAAACAAGCACGATGGGGCTACGAAGCTAAAATTTTGATGGGCAATCACTGCAATCAGGAGTTTTCTGTAATGTTTGAAAAGACTTCTACACCTGTTGACAGGTATTTTGGTCCACCGTTGATGGGAAAGGTGCTTTAATTTTGTTTAGTTTTTTTTTTTAAAAATTATTTTTAACCACAATTCAAAAGCAATATTTTATTTCATTAAATTATAATTTTGTAAATTTTTGTTTATTATTAGTTTCTTGTTATTTGAATTACTATTGTGAATTTAGCTTTTTCCTTATTTGGAGGGTATGAATAATTTTGATGCGGACTTTAGATATGTCACCACAGGGATCTCAAACTCTTAAACCACAGTCCAGCTGGTTTTAGGTACTTTACTGCTCCAACACACCTGATTCAGCTGTGACCCCCCTAATTTGAGTCAGGCATGTTGAAAAAGGGGGAGTGGCACACTTACAGTCGTCCTCAAAATTATTCATACCCTCCAACTAAAGAAAATGCTAAATTCATAGTAGTAATTCAAATAGCAAGGAACTAACAATAAATAAAAATTTACAAAATTATAATTTACTGAATAAAACATTGCTTTTGAATTGTGGTTGGAAATAACAATAAGAAAAAAATAAATAAACAAAACTGTCCAAGACACATTAGACGCAGTTTTAGCTTTGGAACCCCATCGAGTTTGTTCACTTATTTTTATTTTTTGTTTGTTTTAATATTTCTTTCAAACCACAATTCAAAATCAATGTCATTATTTTTATAGAATTTTTATCTATTATTATTTCTGTCAATTTCAACTTATTTCACTGGCAGCTCATTTTTCTCCTTTAATTGGAGGGTATGAGTAATTTTAAGGGTGACTCTGCAACATATTGTTGAAAATCAAAGTTTTTTTTCCCCTGTTTTTAAATCAGGGTCGACTCACGTGATCATTACATGAAAAAATAATGCACTTCATTGGAATATTTCTGGATCAATTTTACCCTTTTTCTGTTGTTTTTCTCCTTTTTCTTTTTTTTATCGAATGATTCTTTTCAGCAGTGCATTTGTGCATTTTAACCATTTAAAGCACATTTTGTGTACTGTTCCCTGTTTGTCATCAGTGATTTTAGTAGATAATCTTGTTGGATGTTTAATGTGTGTGTCATAGGATTTTTCTGTTGTTGTTTTTTCATGAGGACATGTCTGTGCCACAAGTTTCTCATTAGGGACGATAAATTATTTACTAATATTACAATAAAAAATATATAAAAAATACTGGTCTAGTCATTAATATTTTAAAAATAAATAAATAGATAAATAAAAATCTTTCAGAAAATGTTTAAGAAGCTTACTGATAGTATTTCACTGAAAAAAAGAAATATTTCTTCATTTAAAGAATGAAAAGTCTTTCTGGTTTTGTTAACAGTATTGATACCATAATCAGGTATGTACAGTACAGTCCTCAAAATTATTCATCCCCTCCGATTGAAGAAGGAAAAAAGATCAGCTGCCAGTGAAAAAAGTAAAAATAAATAGAAAAAAATCTTTAAAAATAATTACATTAATTTTGAATTGTGGTTAAAAAAAATATTTTAAAAAACACAAAAATAAAGCAAGTAAACAAGCATGATGGGGCTCTAAAGCTAAAATTTTGGTGAGCAACACTTACAACCACAATTCAAAAGCACTATTTTATTTCACATTATAATTTTGTAAATTTTTATATATTATTAGCTTCTTTAGTTTCTTGTTAATTAAATTACTATTATGAATTTAGCCTTTTCTTTAATTGGAGGGTATGGATCATTTTGAGAACGACTGTATGTGTGTTATCGGTTATCAGTTATCGTTTTTTTTAGAAGTTGTGCATCCCTAAGTAAGTGTGTCAAATTATGTGATTTTCTTATTTAATCATAATGAAATCCGTTTTAAAGAGTTAAACAGGCAATAAATCAGTTTATCTGGGCTTTTCTTTTTAGATTAAGTGAAATATAACGTTATCACTGGCATGACAAGTTGGTCAATATGGGCAGTAATGTCGGTGAAGGAGAAACTAACAGTTTCGTGGTTATAGAGGATGTAAAGAGAACAAACTAAACTGACAGGGAGGAGCTCCGCTTACCAACAGCATGCAGACTACCAGCTCAGAGGAAAGGAAGCGGAAATAAACGTCGAAAACCTTCTGCTACTAGCTAGCTTCAGGTTCCGAGGACGGGGTGGAAGCGACACTACACATATATCGTTGGTTGCCTCTCTAGAGGAAGCAGGGAGAGCATAATTACACCATAGCGTTTTCTTTATTACGGTGGCAGCCTCGAAACGGAATATTGCGAGTGGTAAGTTATATTCCTGCTTTGCTTTCTCGTTACGCAGAAGTTGAATACTGTGTATTCTGTATCTCGACGGTTAGTCAAGTTCACACATATTCGTTGGGCTAACTGCCTCCAAGCTAGCAACAACAGCTTGCGCTATGAAAAAAAGGTGTTTTCTTCCTTTTCACATTTGCCAACGTGAAGCTAGCCAACAGGCCTCGAGTGTTGATAGACGTGTCGCCTTCATGTTTTTGAAAGCTAGCACTTTTTTAAAAAATTTTTTTAGTAATGTTTATTTGGATGTTATAATGTTATATGGGGGAAGTTTAATAATCACACCGCATCGCAGTTGTTGTTGCCCGACCGTTAGCCGGCTTGCTAACTCTAATGTTCTAGAACAGTGGGCGCAGTCTGTTAGCTGGAACAGAATCGATCTGTTAAAAGTCGACTGGAAACTGTGTAAAACGGCTTTGGTGTTTAACATGACTCGGGTTTGGTGTTTCAGTTGGAGGTTTATATTTATGGGAAACAAGAGTAAGAATGCCATAAAGCGTTATTGCAGTCCATCTCCCGTCTCAGCTCTTCCCCTTTTTTCATTACTTAATATTTAATGCTACCACTGGTGTTGTACGTTTCTTTGTCTTCAGTAGCATTTTAATGCACATCTGTTGAGTTGTTTACAGGTGTTACTCTCAACAACATGTTATCATTCATTGTGTTGTGATCAGCAGATACTTGCCTTTAGAGAAGTGTCTTAATCTGGTTTTAAATGTCCATATAAATGGTGTATTTTTTCTTATTCGTTTTAAATGAGCGAAATCAAATGTACTTGTTGAATTGCCAAACTTTAGTAAGTCTTTAGTCATCTGGCTGGCTGTCAGCTTTAATGACCTTATCAGGTTCTGACCTGTATTAGTGTGAGCTCATCAGAGCTGTACGATATCGTATTAGAAAACAACTTAATTGGATAACGTACCTTTATCTATTTAACTCGGTAACTTCACCTTTAGCCACAGTATCACTGTCACCATTGTTTAAGTTACAACGGATTTATCATTAATGGGCCTGTAGATTTTCCTTAAACAGGGTCTGTGAAAATGATCACTGATTGCAGTGTAAACCTTGTATCAGTATCCTTTGATACTCTGACTGTAGCAACAATAAACACAAAGGTCTAAGACCTTTTTCATATGCTTATCCTTGAAAGAACCTGTTAAAACATTGCCTGATATGTCTTTGATCAAGTAAGCAAAGTGTTGTTGTTCTGTCATCATGTTTGATGTTAGAACAACGCTTTCTGTGTTGAGAAATGATCATAAATATGTGTATTCAAGCGAATTTATCAGCAATGCACCATCTGAAAATGCAAGGTTTGTTCTTGATCTCGCTGGATGATGTTAATCTAATTTTATTATAAATGAAAATCTTGTTATGTTTCAGCAAATTTCTGTGTGCCTTTCAACCCCCCCCCCCCCCCCCCCCCCCCCAATCCAACTGCAGTTCAAAACATTAGTCTGACTATCACATGGTTCCTTGTTTGCAGGTACTGTGCTGTGACCTTTATGTGAGGTCTGAGCCCTAAAGCAACGGGTCAACGACCGGAGGAGAGACTTGGAGAAAAAAAAAAAAAGCATTTGACCACGGAAGCCTGGATAAGTGTCAACGTTTTTAGTTTTAATTTGGCTGTTAAAAAGAAGGAAAAAAAAGCACAACTGATAAATAGTTTTCCAACGCTCCACGAGGACCATGGAGGCCATTGCCAAATACGATTTTAAAGCTACTGCTGATGATGAGCTTAGTTTCAAGCGTGGAGAAATCCTCAAGGTAAGCGACAACTCTGTGGATGAATTAAAGTTAACCTTTTTTCTGTCACACCTCATCCTTTAGTATCCAAGCTGCATCTTGACAGCAGGAGTAGTAATAAACATGGAACTTGAATAATATGTTAATGAATTTTAGGCCCAGGTGCCGTTCCCCATCACATGATAGATTATTAAAGAAACACTGATTTTACATGGAAGGCACAGCGATGATTAAAAAGGCATAAGTGCAGAGTTTTCCACTATGAACTATTTAAAGAGCCCAGTCTGAAATTCTGGGCCTGTCCAGATCCTGAGGCATGATTAGCTTGTTTAAAGCTTTATGCCATCTTGCTGCCTAAAAGGATTTTTTTTTTTTTTCATATTCTCCATCTATGATGCCTAGATACTCCATCTCAACGTCTGTGCTTTAATTTTTCTGCTCAGGGACTCTCCTTGGATTTAAGCACAATCTGTATAATCCTCCCTGGTTAGTGTGATTAAGGTCAGAGTGCAAATGCAAAGATTAGATTATTCTTTTTATAGTTTCTGATGGCTAAATGCTCATAAAGCACCCTCTTCCCTTCACCATGCATGAATTTAAGGGCTTTTTTCTTCATTTTAGTTTTAAGCATGGTCAGTTTTTTTACAATGCAGAGCTGACGTTTGTTTACTGTAAAGATGATTCTCAGAAACACTTAAGATGCCAGCTGATCATAGAGGAACTAGTCTCTTATGTTTGACTTTAAAAAGCCACTTCGTGTGATTTCAGCATAATCTCACATTTTGATTGTAGCACTGTTTTGATTTGTGTTGACAAGTAGATGTAAATTGTTCTGGAATATAAGAAGATATTTTATACTTCACGATTCCAGATTTTAGAATAATATTTAGTGTTATTTTAAACATTGTGGGCATTTCTAAGGGAATGATTGCTGTTTGAGGTGAAAAGGATATTTCACTAGACAGCCTTGAGACTTCTTATCTCAGCAGGGGGGCCCTAAGGGAGAGAAAAATTCAGCTTAGTATACCCTGAGCCAAATACTTAGCTTAGTAGGACTTCTGCTACATTTGCATACGAGACAAGAAATTACTGTACTTTTCCTCCCATCTGAGCGGACGGTTATTTTCATTGGAAAGGGGATGAACTTAAATCAGATTGCAATTCTGTCCAAGAACTTCTTTAGAAATGCTTCAAATGTAGCTTCCTCATTCACAGACATCTTTTAGGGTGAAGAGTGTGTGTCTGCATATTGTCGTCTAAACTTAGTACTTACTGGATGTATTTTGTAACTTGTAATGGAATGTTAATTGGAAAAAAAAATACAGTTCAAATCATGCTCGTTCTCCATAGGTTTAACATTTTAGAGTGGGTTGGCTGTTGTAAACAGTTGTTGGGAAGCATGTTAATAGAGAAGCATGAAAAGGATGTTTGTTTGGTTTTTGTCCATAAAATAAAAGGATGATAGAGCTGATGTCCGGCGAAACTCAGATTAAGAAGAGGTGAAAAAGCAAACATCGTCACAAGCATCATCATCGTTTGTAGACTGATTTGTATGTAGAACTAATTATTTATGTTTTTTAGTTAAAATGAATTGACATTTTTCCCACACACTATCTTTATCCTGTTTTCCGCTTTAATTATCCTCTCAGTACAACTTTATTAGTATCAAGTAAGGATAGACCAATACATTGGCCAGCCGATATTTTAGGCCAATATTAGCGTTTTTTGCTGGTATCGGCCATTACATCAGGTGTTTTGACCAATGCAGCATTTTTTCCTCCTCCCCCTCTTTCTTTTCTCACCAACACTGTATTTTTGGTGATTTTGCTGCTTTGTGGTGCTGTAGCGACTCTGTTCAAGCCGTCGGAAATCCATAAACTGCAGCTGGGAGTTACAGATATTTCTTTCTATGGATTAGCGAAGAGAAACATTGTCAGAGATGCTTTTAGTGATCAGGAGAGCTGACTGGACTGCATCTGTGCTGCATAAACATTGTATTGGGTGAGTTTCAATGTAAGCTAGGAGAGCTACCTAAAGCTGTTGCTAACTGGGCTTCATGTATATTTTTTCTGAAAATGAAGTCATGAGCGTGAATCCGATCAGACACTTAAACACACGCAGTTGTTACAGTTATCAGAAGATGTAACCGCTTGTGTTAGCCGCTGTTTACGTAAAGTTGATCACCAGGACACGACTTGCTTCTCTCAGCTAAAACTTCTAAAGCTTTCTTTCTCCTGTGTATGAAGACGGGTTGTTATGTATCTGATCGATGTAGGAAAAATCCAGTCAGCCGATGTCAGCTGTTTGAAAACTTGTGCGGGGACTGTGTTCAGATTGCACCCAATAAGAGATTTTTTCGTCAAATGGTTTCAGTTCTTGGGTATTAAAATGATAAACATCCATAATCTTACTTTGGCTCTACTACAGTGTTTCTGCTCTGAGTTCAGTATGACAGCGGGAGTACGGTGGGAGGCGTAGGTGACGTCACCATCTGCAACCTAAAGATTATTAATCTCTGGCATGTAAATGTGTACACGACGGTTAGTAGTGCCGATTACATGTGTGGAAAAAATTGTAAACATTGATTTGACAACCCTAAAATGTATGTGTGTGTGTGTTATATATATATATATGTATATATATATATATATGATAAAAACAAGTTTAGTGCTTATATTTTATATTTGTTTACAAGTGCACTGTGTCTTTTTTTATATATTTATTTGAAGTGCTTTGTTCATTTTTATATTAAAAGTTGTAAAATTGCTTTTCATTGTATCTTATATTAATTTGGGAGTCAAATGCAATATTGGCCCCATATATCGGCAGATTGTATTAGCTGAGGGTGATAGCTGTGATAATATTGGTATAGGCCCTAAAATTCTGTATCGGTCGATCCTTGTGAAACCGTCAAAACTTGATACGACATATAATCTATGAATAAAGGGATGGAACATGTTCCTGTCAGTCACTGAAATATGCAGTTTAGCATAGCTACTCTTGCTAACTCTGACTACTCATCAGTAATTTATAGAATCCTATTTAAAAAAACTGAAATGTCCCTGAAAGTTTTATGTGTTCAGGAAACTTGGCTAAGATTGAGAGGCTTTTTTTGGAGCAAAGAGCATCTCAAACTGGGGGTGCTGGATGGCTCAACTGGTTGAGCTATTGCTCCATGTACAGAGGCTGAAGCAGCGTGATGCATCTGGCCTGGGTTTCAGTCACAGCTTGTGGCCATTTGCTTTTCAAGTATCTCAAACTTAAAGTGTTGTTGCAGCTTGTTCTGGTAGCGAGACATAAATGACAGCAACTCAGTCTGTCAGAGTTCATATAAAAAACCTGCAAGGCTCTGATGTTTTCTGTTGTCAGAACCCAACTTAAACATCTCAGCATGGTCCGATAATTAAAAGCAGGTATGTTGATGTCACTGATGGCTGTCCACATTTCGTTCACTGTGGTGAGAAGAAAGCAGCTAGAAAAACTACATCACTGTGGTCTCACACATTTTCTCTCCCTGCATTGAGCGTTTTAGCCCAGTTGGATTGGTTGGTTATATAATAGTTGTTAAAACATCAAGAACACAAAATTCTGACCTCAGCTGCCATTAATAAAAGACGACACATCAGTGCTTTTAGAACAGCTCATTTACATGAGATTTTCTCTTTATTCTGTCTGATGTTAAAGGCCATGCTGCATCTTTTGGAGTTTTGTAAAAGAAGAGAAAGAAAACCATTTCTTTGGTTGTCTGTTTGCTGTGGGACCTTTGCAACTATCCCAAGTGCTATCTGCTGATACTAATACTAAATAGCTCTGCTTCCTGGACAAAGGGTCCCTCTCATAAGAGAGCAGCCCTGTGTTAAGGCTTTGCGTGTTTGTAGCATCATTAACCTCACACTATTTTCAGTATCACTCAGAGACGGTAGCAGTGTGGCCACTGAAGCCCTCATCTGGATTGTATACAATGAAGATCTGTTTGACTTTTTCAGATTTTACTTTAGATTTCTAGTCTTGCTTTGCCAGTTATTCCATTATTCACCATGTCACAATGTTATCACACTTATGTTTATAGTTTGTTGATGATTCATTTTTTCTTCCTTTTTTTGAACCGTGCTCTACAGAGCATTGTGTCCTTCATTACTGCAGCCAGATGGGAGAATTTTGCTCACCACAAATAACTAATCAGGCTGATCGGGTGTTTTATATCAGTATCACATATACTTTAGAAAAATGTAAGTGTTTAATTACCTGCTAAAGTTGGTAGTAATATTGTAATTAGGGATGTACGATATTGCAATTTTGACCAATAACCAATATGTCCATATTTTAAAAGTAATGTGGCCATTAACCGATATTGATACCGATATGAAAGCTGGGGAAAAAAAGCAGTCATTGCAAATAGCAGTTTTGTTATCCATTTCTGACACTTTGAAAAATAAGGATGGGAAAAAATATAAATACACTGAAATATTGTGATATTGTCAGATGCCAATGTCAAATTGATATTTAAAACGCAGTATCGATCTATTTTACTTACAAAATCTCGCGAGATTTCATCGTTCTGTTACAAATTCTCACGATATTTCATGAGTTCTCGAGTGAAGGCATCAAGCTTGACATTAACATTTTGCCTTGTTTAAAAAAAGGTAAATTAACACAGACATAAATATTCTTAATTTTATTAACAATTAAAAAGTGTATTTATTTTGGTATTAATTAAAAAAAGAAAAGACTGCATCGGCAACATTCATCTGATATCCAATCCAGCTAATTTGTCAGTATCAGAGCCAATATCTCTAGTGAAAATATCTCACTAATGTTGTTTATGCAAGAGAACACATTAATTATTTCTAAGTAATTTTTCCAACTTTTGCAGCATCATCACTTCTTTCTTTAGAAATTTAGTCATGAGGTCCAAGCAGCATGAAGCGTCTATTAATGATATTTTGCATTTTATGAATGACTTGTGTGGTCTAATTCTGTCGTAATCTGATGGGTTACTGTCGGTCTAAACCAGGGATACTCAGTCCAGTCCTACGAGGGCCGCAGTCCTGCAGGTGTTCATTTTCTCTTTGCTCCATCACACCTGACTGAAGTTAATGAGTCATTGTGAAGAGCTTGATCGACTGGATCTATTACTTCGAGTCAAGCATAGGGCTGGGTGAAATGGACTAAAACGTTATCGATCACGATCATTTATGGCATTTCTTTTTTACGATAACAATGACTATACCCATTTCGGGGAGGGGGGATCAATGCAGTGTGTGTATGATGGCCTACACCAGGCTTTCCAAACTGGGGGTCCCACTGTAATTTCAGGGGGTTGTCAAAACATTTAAAACTAAAAACATAAAAAATTATATAAGGGATGTCAAAATCAATGTGTTGGAAAATTCATTTGTGAAGTTAACCCATTCAAATCATTACTCATGACATTAGAAGTCCATATTTGACATTTTCTCATTGAGAAAAGCTGATTTTGGAATTCAGTGATGGTGGTTTGATATAGGGGCGACGTTGTGAAATGGGCATAAACACGTTGAGATTGTTCGAGAGCTTCAGTGGTTCAGTACAGTCGGCCATCTAACTTCTGTGTTGGAAATTAGATGCATAAAAAACTAATATTTAACACCAAAATTAGTTTCTATAGTAGCGATGGGAACATATTTAGCTTATATATGCCTGTGTTTGACTTTTGGAACGTTTGAAAAGCATGATACAGCTCCTTTAAAGGGACATGAACGTAGCCAACCTACACGCACACAAAAGACACAAAAAACGACTAAAAAAACAAAAAAACATATTGACGTGGAAAATTGGCATTGGTGGTCTTTTCAAATTTCAGTAACAATATATATCAATATATTGCTTAGACCTGGTCAGGTGTGTTGAGGCAGAGAGGGACTGAAAACCTGCAGGATCGTGGCCCTCGTAGAACTGAATTGAATAGTCCAGGTCTAAACGGTGATGAACGGAGTTCAGCAGGTTAGTTGCAGCTTTGTGTTTCTACGTGAAAGCCACAGCAAAGGGAAAACTCGGGTATTAGACAGCTCCATCTCTGGCTTAATGCCACACAGCCACAAAGCAGTCTTGCCCATGTTAGATGATTACATAAAAGCCTTTTTTATCTGCTTCTGCAGGGATGAAAAGGTTGCTTCAGAAACATGAAATCCTCTGTTAACCTTTTCACTTATTAAAACATGTGGATGAATCTTGGCGTAATGTCACAAACAAAAGGATTAAGTCTGTTTTTGTAAATGTACCATGAGGATTTTCCTTTCTCACAGAAACTGGATTGATGATTTTATTGATGTAGGACGTTTCAGACCATTGAGATCCAGCTCCAACCCTGGCCAAAAACGTTCTACATTCAGTACCAGTCAAAAGTCTGGACACACTTTACCACTGAATCAGAAAAAACAATATGGATTTAGTTTAAGCAAGCTTTTGCTTTTCACTGCAAGTACTGAGAGTGAGAAACTCTGTCGGCTGCACAGTTGACTGCACAGCAGTTGATAAAGATGTGAACAAGTCACACATGTTTTTAAAAAAAATCTTTTGTTAAAGTCCATGAAGATTATTGAAATTTTCATGGACTTTTTTTCCATTTAGTTTGCAGGACAGATGTAGATGCTGATATTGGATGTTTAGTTCATGGCATCATTCAACAAGCTGAAGCTACTTTCCATTAAAAGCCTTCAGCATGGAGGTAGACTATTTTTAAGAAAGAGGAAGTAAGCTCTTTTTGCATTTTACTTATGATATTTTTCTTTTTGAAAGGGATATTTGTAATGTCTGATTTGTTTTTTGTTCCTGAACATAGCATTTATTCAAAGAAGGAAAGAAACTTGTCCATCTGTCAGTGATGGGAAATATGCTTTGGGAGCAACTCGTTAGCATGTTGGCTCCCTTTGACAATGCACCTGTGTTAAAGCAAGTCCTGGGTTTTTTTTTTCCCATGAAAGGAAACCTATACAGACCAGTAGATGCAGATGTTTATTAATCAGATTCAACAACTGCTTTAACAACAACAGCTTGTCTTATTTTCTGTTTACTCTGGCTAGGTTATGGAAATTCAGAATCTATTCATATTTGACACAATATCTGCAGTGTACAGTTAATTTTAGATGTGTTTTTTTGCATTTGCTGCTTATCAGTAAAAGAGAGTTGGTAAGAGAACCTTCCTGTTTTTTCTTTACAGGCAGTTTTCAACTGTTTAACTCCTAAAACTATCTCGATCTCAACATGAAAACTGATTTATTCTTGTGTTGAATATACGGCCACGGCAGTGGGAGTATTTGGCAGCACAGGAGCGTGAGCATCTGTGTAAAATAGTTTTTATTTTAAAAAATGTGCAAGGTGTGGGCCCCTGACGAATTTGCATATTGCAGACTAGCTTAGTTTCACAATGTGATTTCCCATCATGCATGGACAAAAAGAGGAAGTTTCCATGTTGCGTAAAAGATATTTTTATTCTAATTTTACTGTATTTACAGCCTTTTTAAAAGACCATGTTTAAGTGTGACTTTGGTCTCGGTTGTGATTGTTGCATCAGTTTATTTGCGCTTGCATATTTTATCACCACTTAATGTATGTATTTGGATTTCATGTTCAGTGATTGAAAAGTCAGCCTCTCAAACGTCAGCTTTACTGTTGTAACTAGTTATACAGTGTATGAGGACTTTGCACATCAGGAAGACGCTGTAAAATCAGTAGTGGGTTAATCTGTCTTTTGGTGTAAGTACACAGATGTACTGTATGTCACCCAAACCTCCTGTTAGGGTCAAAGAAGAAGTGTTAACTGGTCCTTTAATGGATATTTTTTTCCTTCTTTCTCAATTTTCATCCTATTTATGACTGTTGTGGCCCCTAAAGGTTTGAAACTCCAAAGGCTTTGACTTTTTTCTCACTTTCTCTGTCAGAAAATAGATCTGGAGGCAAAGCAGCGGTGAAGCGTTGGACCCAGCCGGGTCCGGCCATCGCCTGAGCACTCCACTCATTTCCTCCTTAAAGGAATAAAGATTAACAGCCTTTTACAACTGAGAATTGCATCCCATTTCCAGCCCATGCAGCATGATCTAAGATCCTCTTTACCTCTATGTTGACCTCTACTAACCTGTTTGCTGATTAAAAGCTTTTGTTTACATTGACAAAAGCATTCTACTTTGTCAATATATGGCAGCCATTAATTAAATATACAGCAGTGAATTGTAATTTAAGATCACTTCAGAAATGTAATGAGAACTTTTCACAGGATCACAACCAGAACTTGGATAATCAAGACAGTAAGTTGTAAAAGCTGCAGAATTTTTTAATCTGCTCTTCTATAGAAAGTCAGACTCATGATACAAAGGTTACTCTTTGATAAGCAGAATGCTGATCAACTGTGGTGCAACCTTTCATCAGACATTATGTCAGCGTTTATATAGCAGGTCTACACCTGTGCTATTAGTTTGTTTTTAAGAAATTTATGTTGAGGTTTCCTCAGGCTGCTCGATTATGGAAAAAATCATTACCACAATTATTTTGGTCAATATTGAAATCAGTTATTTCAACAATTAATTTTTAGTTACATTTTTTTTTAGTTTCATTTATTTAGCATTTCTCTCTCTATCATAAACACTTGGTTATTGATAAATTACACAAAACGTTTGAATTGAAAATTAACATAGGCTACAAATGTGTACCTTACAGCCGTTGTATAAACATTAAATGAATAAAATAAATACACTCTGAACATTAAATAAGGCATAGAGGAATGTAAATATAAAAAAAAAAAAAACTGTGTCCAGCTGTTCTGCAATTTCTCCATATTTGAAGAATAAAATAAATATATTCATTAAGAAAAATCCAAAAATAAACTTTAAGCTTTGGTGCAATGCTGCAACATCCTAAATCTAACATGTTTGTTAATGACACCCAACAAATTGCATGGATGAGAAGCCACTGAAATTAATCTTAATTTCAGAGTAACTTTCAGAAATTGTGTAGTAAAAAATGGCAAATAAATTGTTTCAACTCAATTATAGGAGTTTCAAGATATTTTGATCCAAAAATTGAAATCCTAATCAAATTCCAGTTAATTGCACAGCCCTAAAGTTTCTCCTGTTTTGCTGTGCAAGGTTTTCTGTTTTTCACACCTCTTTTTTATTTATAGCAGGTTGTTCTGTCAAAGTTGCACCAGTAAATGTATTAGCCAGTTAAGCGTAGATCTGCTTCTCAAGTGTCCGATGAGCAGCTGCGTTGGAGTCTGTTATATACGTGTTAGCTTGTGTGCCCGAATGAATCCTCTTCTTTTCACTCTGACTCTGAAATTGCACAACAGCAAACAAAGCATGCCAAGATGCTCTGCTGGCAGCTGCAAGAGCCAACAGAGAGTTTGCCGTACGCTTGATGTAAAGCTTAGGGTTGAGTCTTGTTTCAGATTTTATTTACACAAAAACATTAGAGTGTTAATAATGTCTAAAAGTCATTAGAGGCTGTACTTGCTGCTTACTGAACATACCAGATCCAAAGATTGCTTTTGGGCTGCCGGTTTCTTTTAGATCCTTCCTAAACTCTTGGAAATACCCCTTTTTCTTGTTATTACCATCCTACGAACCTAGTCATTGTAGTTCTTCGAATTTTGCGTTTTTTTTTTTCTTTCTTTTTTTAGTGCCTTTCTTGCACAAGAGGAACCATCTGTAATGATAAACTTATGCAATAATTTTGTCTAGAAGATTTCATTGGACATTAATTTGTTAAATGTGTGACAGCTGAACTGTTTGAGCTTTCCATAAAATATCCGTGTATCTTTCTGGTTACTTTAAAATAGTCAAGAAATCTGCACCAAATGTAAATGTATTATCACAACACAAAATCTGAACTGAAGTCAGAAATGATTTAGTTTAACATTTAGAGCGATACACATTCATCCCACCAAAACTTTCCCAAGACATGAGTCAAACTGGTGCAAGTATTTGGTGAATGTGTGTACTTTGTCCCAACATGAGTGTGTCCTTGCATCTGTGTGTGCTTATGGTAATGTCATGGTGTTGCTGCTTTCACATCCTGTTTGATGTGTCTTCCAACCCCCAGCAGCTTCCTGTCTCCAAAAAGCAAACTCCAGCAAGTCTATGGTCTGCACCTAACATTACAAAACTGAGTTACTGTAGCCAAGCACAAGCTGGGCCCTAACTGTACTTAAGGGATAAAATTCACTATAAAGATAGATGTTTTACCATCACCAAGAAGATCCTCACAGTCAGCACTTACTCCCGAGACACCTTTTTTATCCATAACACATATCAGATCTTAGGCTGTTGACTTTACCTCTCTGTCCACTCTAAGCCTGTTAAAGAGAAAAATAGATTGTTGGTGTGGCCTTGTAGGGCCTGAATATCTTGGAAATCCAGCTAAGACTCCTGAGCTGCTGTTAGCTGGCTGAGCTTCACATCCAGATCCAAATCCCAGCATTTAATTTTTCCCCCCGTTCCTTTCCAAACACATTAAGTTGAAGTTAGCAGCAGCTTTCTGTGTGTTTATTGGTCGTGTTTGTGAAGCAGCAGTGAAGAATAATAATGTGGAGCTGAAGAGTCGATAAATCCCTGCTATGTTTCTCATAAAGTTTGTGATACAGATGAGACTTGCAGTTCTCACACTGCCAGCAGCCTTGTAGAGTCTCGCTGGACAGTCTGGAGCTGCTTGCTAATGAAGAGCTGAATGTCTTGTGAGAAAGCTGAGATAAGTCTATCTCTGAACATGCACTTCTCATTTTTTTTCTGTTTAAAGCAGTGAGATATTGTGGAAGTGTTTTTATGAAGGAGGACTAAAGTACAGATGACCTCTTGCCCACCGCAAAAAGCTATTTATAGAGCCAGTTCTCCTTTTTTTATCGAGTATAAAATAAAATATCCAAATAAAGTCTGTAAAAGTAGTTGCAAATTGTTAGAAATTTCCAGCAGAAGCGATACAGCAGCAGTCAACTTCCAGCGGACAAGGTGAAAAATGAAGGAGCCAGCCCACCAGAAAGTTGCTCCTGTTCATCATCCTGGCCAGTTTCTGTCTGACAAGGATAATTCTGGAAAGGTCCGCTAGCTAAAGTGCTGTAATCCTGCAAAAAGGAAAACCCCCAGAAAGAAACCGAAAAGGAACCCCCCGGGGAGAAAACCCAAAAAAAAAAACAAGAAAAAAAAAAAAAAAAAATGCGGGGGATTATAAAAGGGGAAGAGAGTGTCAATGCGACTCACATGAAGAAGGTGAAGAAATACATGGGAATCATGATCTTGGCTTGTTTTGGTGGGAAGCCCAAAAATGCAGATCTTTAACTTTAAAGGTCCAGTGTGTAACTAATTTGTCTTTTATTAGCAAAAATCAAGTATTACTTTCATAAATGCATATTTTCCTCAAATCTAGTCACAATCAAATCCCAGTGAAAGCATGAGAATTAGTTGTTTTTTTTTTTTTTTTTTTTACAAATACATAGGTGGAAGCGCACCCATCCAAAGGCTGCCATGTTGCATCGCCATCTTCAAATGTGGTAGCTGAGAGGGGACAAACTTGCGTGCTTTAGTTGTGACACAAGAAGGAAACAGAACTGTGTGTCAAACTTGTGCACGATGTTGACATTTATACATTTGTAATAGGGCTGAACGATATGGACAAAATTTCATGTCTCGATATTCATGCTGGACATCTCAATATCGATACGATACGATATGACTACGGGTTCGTTGAAAACCAAGCACTTTGGTGGAAAGTGAAGTTTTTTTGTGACTTCCAGAGCTTTATATGCAGGACAAGCACAGGGGAAATCTATATCTTTTTTATAGTTGCTTTTGCGATATTAATATTTTGAATGTCTATATCTCGACATAGATACGATAACGATATATCTTTCAGCCCTAATTTGTGACTCCCCGTGGCTTCAGTAGAGGTAATAACACACTTAAACGATGAGGCGTCAGAGATTGGAGTAATGGTGCTTTTGGGTTAACTCAGAGGTCGGAAGTTGAAGCTGGAAATTGGGTCACATACAAGTAGGGATGTAAATTGTTATGATTTTATTGATGCTGATATCGATTTGTCTTATCAATGCTGATATTTATCAACACTCAGTGATACTATAACGTAATTTAGAGAGAACAATAAAGACATTAAAAGATATTAAAAGATCAGCGGTGGATAATACTTGGATGTGAGGGTAGGTGAAGGACAGCTGTGAGAATAAGGGAAGTGCATCTGTCTTCCTCTATCACTATGATTATGTGACAGCGTCATGATTACACGCCAGTTAGATAAATGTTAATGAAGTATCAATAACAGCATTGTTGACGTTTGTCCACAATCTTTACGGTACCCCAGCATTGTTAAGATTAGGAACTGGTACCAAATGATACCAGTACTCTGTATACATCCCTACATATGAATTGGGAGCATTCTAGTTGTTGAAATATCGGGAAATTTAAGAAAAGCAATATGGTGTCGCCAGGGAAGTTTTTTGTTTCGCTTGTTCTGTCTGTTCATATTGGATTTGATCTATTATATCATGTCCTGAAATATAATTAGTGGGGTGTAACGATTTGGTTTAACAACTCATCGTGTTTGATTTGATTTCAAATCACTGTATCGATTCAGATCGTATCGTTCTAAATGAACCATTATCGTCCAAGAATCGAATCAGAAACCGTGATATGAATCAGTTTTTGTTTAACCGAATCATTACACCCATAATAATTAGATGCTAAATTAGGAAAATAAGCCTCTTTATTTACACAGTTACTCAGAACACATTTAGTATGTGGCGATGTGTTTGTGTTTCAGTTCAAGTTTAAGTCTCACGGAAGTTTAAAAAAAGAAGAATTGTTGGTTAAAAACTTGTAGATATAAACCGAAGGATTATCAGGCCAGAACAAACTTTTATTAAACCCTGTTTTCAGTTGTCAGAGGAAAGGATTCAACAGGCTAACCACATTAGCCACTGTTGTTGTTAGCAGTAAAACTTAACGAATGTTGCATTATTTAATGTTTTAAACACATTCACACTTTACAGACTTACTCTACAAGTAGAAGTTGAAAAGGACTGAGATAAATGCTGATTTGTACACACTTACACAAGAACGTTTGAATAAATATGAATGTTTGTTACTGGGATCATAAGTGTTTATACGGGAGCAGTCATCTTTAGTGGGAGAAGTCGGAGCTGGTGAGTCTACCCGAGTTTCCGAGAAGAATATCCAACTATGTGGGGTGTTCGAGTTGTATTCCCAACTGGGAACTCAGATAATCCAACTTCCGAGTTCAGTCAAATGCACCATAAATCTCACACACTGGAGCTTTAAGAGTGCATTTGTTTTTAGGGTAAAATCAAATGGTGACATGGTAACTCAAATTTGAATAGTTTAAACCATGTTGTTGAGGCTTCATAGTGCCTTTGTGCTTATTGGCTTATAAATATTGAAACAACATGAAACTGCCCTGTACAGTACATCAAATCAAGGGGGAAAAAAACATATAAAAACTAATACACTGAGATTTTAAAGTTAAGCTAGATTATTTTAAGGATATTTTTGTTTCCCTTGAAACTTGATACCAGATTGCATCTGTTTACAGTCCCACCGGAAAATGTAAAAAGTTAAATATTTTTTACTTTCTGCCATTTCATTCTTTTCGTGTGCAATGGAGGCATCTGCTCAAAGTCAACATACAGGAGCGGCTGTTGTATGTATACCAGCAGCTACGTACTCTGGCCTAATGGCTGCCCAACTGAGCAATGTTTAATATGTCAACACTCCAACCTGCCATTTACTTGAACTTATGAATCGCCCATGAAGTGGAAAATAGAGGGCCTTTACATTTTTCCTGCCTTTTCTTTTTGTGAAACCCAGTATGTAATGTCCAATGTAAACTTAACACAAAGGCTAGTTTACAGTTAGTTTTCTATATTTGTGGCAAATGTTATGCTTTTCCTTTTGTGTTGCAGCTGACATATTATGTGCATATTTAAAATGTGTTTTTTTTCCCCCAGTATTTTAAAGACACACAACGTAAATTTTAGACCTTAAAAATCTGTGTTTCTGACTCGTTTTGATGTGCATAAAGAATGTTGCTGTGCCATTTTCAAGCTGTCACTGCCCAGAGGCGTCCCGGGGCTCAGAAACTGCACTATGTATTTTCCCATCTGAGACGCGACTGTGACGTTGCAGCCGACTATCGGTTGCAGCACTTACAAGCAAACGGAAGTTAACCAGAACGAACACAGCAGGTGTTTTGAACGTGCATCATGTCGGATTCAGTAAAGAAACGCAAGGAAACATTACCGGAGGAAGAGAGGAAAAGAAAGAGAGGAAGGAACAGAACAATAGTCAAGATGAGACTGTCTTTAACTGGCTGGAGGGAATCACAGTACAGGTATGATGAAGATGGATGCTAGTTTAGCCGCCGATATGGGAGCGTCACTGAGAAAACTGCTAAAAGTTCTGTTGTGTGTAAAGGAAGGAAGGCGAGGAAAGAAAAAGGGAAAGGCGAGGAGAAAAGAGGCAGGGGAGAGGGCGGGAGGAAAGGAAAAAAAAGAAGGTGGAAAAAAAAAAAAAAAGACACTTTAAGAACAGTAAAGAAGAGATGGAGATGATCTTTGCAAGGCTCTTCATAATGCTGGTTGCAAGTTGCATTTGATGGTAACAAAAAAGACAATGTGGGAATGAAAAGTCAACTTTTCCTTTCAGTGCATTGATATATCACAGAAAAGTCACTTTGCTATAAAGCTTTTGTGGATGATGGTAAATTGAGCAGCATAAAACAACTCTCCAGCTCTGAAAAAGAATTGCCCTCATTTTTTTTATTTGCCCTTGGGAAGCTTGCTGATCACAAGGAGTGTGATTCTTCAAAGCTTTTCTTTCTTTGTCTTTCTATTCTCTTCTTGTGTTGCCTTCTCGTCCTTTTTCTGTTGCCTCTTGTGATGTCCTCTGTCAGTGTTGTGGTTGTTTTTTGGCTCTCCTCTTGCCCCTGCTCCTTTGCTCCTGTGAGCGAGTCAGAAGTGTAATTAGGCCTCACTCCTTCTCGTCTCCACATCGCTCCCTGCTGATGTCCCATAAAGACACTGACAGCTGTATTTAAACCAGAAGTTATGATTCTTTCGGTCTGCTTTTTCTCTGCTCAGTCTGAGGTGGTATTTGCTTCTGAATACATGCCATTGCCCACAAATATCAGATCTGTTTACAGCACAGAATTTTGTTCAACTCTAAAAATCTGATTTGCTAAACACTAAAGTCGGTCTGTTTTGAATCCACGGTCTGTGCTCTGTGAAGGAGCCTCCCCATGTGGTAATGACCCCAATCATTATGTAAATAACAACAGTATCATTAGTCTCACTTTACTCAAATCTGAATTAATCTCTCTCTGCTTTCTGTGTTTATGCATCGGGTGATAATCATTGTTGTCCTCCCCTGATGTGAAGTCTGCTGCCGCCCTGCTGGGAACGAATGAGGCCAGAGTCGGGGTTAAGATGATTTTATTAAATCTGTCTGTCGCATCCATCATTAGAACACCTTGTTATTTAAAATCAATGCTCTAATGCTTCATCAACCCTTTTAAAGGCCTAATCCGTCAGTCGCTTCATACTGGCCTAGTTAGCGCACCACTGAGGGGGTGAATCACTTTGTGCCCTTTTCTAAGATCGACTGCCACCCCGGTCGTCTCTACTGATGCCAGCGTGGCGAATTGCCAGGGCCGAGACTCCTCCAGGGACGAGTATGCTGATGTCCTCATTTATCCCTTACATCTTGTGTAATCACAAGGCTGCCGTTTTTTACAAATACCTTTTCTGTTTCTTTCTAGAGCCAAACCCTGTTAGCTGGACATCTTTAAAGCTTGATTAAGTCAGTTGTTTCACGGTAGAGCCCTGCACTGGAGCCCCAAGCCTGGGGGCCCGACGGCCCGGACTCCGGGTCAGTGACCATATTATTACCTCAGGCCGGGCTCGGGCTCTTCTTTTATTTAACCCGCTAATTAGAGAGATGTGAGCAGTGTTTGTGTTTAACCAATTTAAATGGCAACACTTGAACGCAGCAGCCACTTTTCCCTCCTCCCCCTCCCTGATCTACGTCGCTCACATCCCTACCACGCAGGTCAGACAAGCGTCTTATGTGATTGACAGTTCTACTGCTCCTAGTTGTTTTCTTTTATTAAGATAAATAAGAAAATATTTTTTTATAAGCTTTTGCTGTGTTTATCCTGATAATAAACACTGATACGGTTAAAGTGTGTTGGCTTTTGTGTCTTATTGCTTTGATATGTTGGTCAAATTGCTGTGCGCTGTTGCAGTTGCATCGCTGAGTCATTTAAAAAAAACAAAATCATAAATCAAACACCAGCCATAATTCTTCATAGACTTTATAAACTTATCTTAATAAGATTATGCAAAATAATAAAAAATAAATAAGATGATGCAGTCATTAAGTTAAATCAATTCATTACCTTTATTTCAATCAAAAATATAATGAATATAGCGCAGATCCCAAATTAACCTGTTTTAATGATCTGCATCTTAACAGCCTGGTTTAAGAAAAAAAAAAAGTCTGGTTTCATCAGGGTTTCTCCTCCTTCTCGGTGTCGTCACATGAACCGAAGGCAAATTTTATCTTGTGCAAAAAATCAAACTGTTTTGCTTTTTAAGTCACACTGAGCAGCTTTTTTAATTCTCTGCACTGTGGAGTGTTGCTGAGTTGTGAGCAGTGTCTGTTCCATGTAAGACATGCAAACCTAATTTGCCCTTTTTGTATCAGGATAATGGCTTAATGAGAAGGCATCTCCTCATATGTATCAAGATGGTTGTTTGAAATATACATTTCCTTTGCACTTTGGTTCAGTGCCTGTACTTTGACTTTTTTTTTTTTTAAAAATAGCTTACTGTTGTAACTGATCATTTTCAGCAGTCTGATTACGCAACTTTCATGCGGTAAGGTTGCTGTCTGTTGTGAAAATAGACAGCATAAAGGCTTTCATCAGGTCCATTAAAACTTACCAATAAAGCCAATAAGCTTCAGACTCGGAGGTACTGATGAACCTTTGGCTCATTTGTCTTACTGTCTGTCTGACCTTCTGTAAACTCAGATTAGCTCTCACACAGGACAGTCCCTGCTCCTGATTCATTGCAGTTCTGTGCAGAATGTAAAGATTTTTTTGTGGGGGGGGGGGGGGCATGAGGGGAGCCATTTGATTTTCTCTGCTGCAACTGTCTTTCTTGCTCTTTACATGCAGTTGTGTCGGGCTGCGTTTAGTGCACTTGTATGCATATTATGCGTTTCACTTTCATCCAAATACTTAAACACAAACGCAATAATCTGCTTCCATTGTTGCTTCATAAACAATCAACATGAGTTGAAATTGTAGGTTAAAACCAAGAATAGATGCTATAGACTTCACATTAAATGGCAAAGAAATTGCATAAATGCATGTTTTATAGAAGCAGTCTGAAAGGGTAGTTGCACGCTTGCATCTAATGGGACCATTTTTCATGTTTGCTGTCATGAGTTTGCGGGTGGAAGTGCAACATTATTTTTAGAGTGTGTGTGATTAAGAGAGGACGGATAGGGGGAGGAGGAAGATGACAGTGGCAGCTGTGGAGGAGATAATCCCTGGCCTGGACCTTTGCCTCTCAAATAGAAACTCCTACAACTATTGTAGTTCAACCAGATTAAAAAGACAAAAAAAAAAAAAAAAATCTGAACAGAGGGAGGGAATGCGTGTCATCCACAGAAATGCAGTAGTACAATGCTGGCTCGGCCTGGAACACAAAGCTTAGTCAGACAAAATGCTGTGGTCGTCTGCTCTCCGTGGTTTAAAAACTGCCAACCAAGCAAATATATTATTTCTGTTTTTCTTCACAGGCTGCTATTCTGGCAGTTACAAAAGCTATCTCAGAGACTCAGAAGCAGTTTGGTAGAAATCTTTTTTTTTTTTTGTAAACATTTAGTTTTTCCCTCTTAATGACTATGCAGTCACTATTATGACTTTTAAGAGGAATGCAGGTTTAAGAGCACATTACTTTAGCTTAGCTTCGTCCAAAGTGTAGATGCATCTTTTATATAAAGTTTATGGGAAGTACTCTTTTTGCCTTAAAGGTTTTTACAGTTGAACGGAAGCATTAAGAGCACTTTGCATTCACTGTAAATTTAAGCTTTGTGCAAAGACTGGAAATGACTGGCTTGGAGTAGCAGCTTTACTGAGTTCTGACAGGTAGCAGAAGTATTACTCAGAGCCAAGAGATGGCCTCACTTTGTTGATTCTGGTTGTCCCTCAAGACGCACGGTGATAAGAACTGAATTATAACTGTTGTTGTTGATAGTAAGGATAGATGATATGTCGTCCAGCCATATTATAGGCCAGTATTTTCATTTTTGCTGCTATCAGCATCGACCGATACGTCAGGTATGTTGGCCGATACCCCCGCTCTACATTATTCATGTTTTTTTATATATGTATATGTGACAAGTTTATTGTTTCTATTTAATATTTGTTTACAAGTGCACTGTTTCTTTTTTATATATATTTATTTAAAGAGCTTTGTTCTTTTCTTATATTAAGAGTTGTAAAATTACTTTTCATTGTACCCTTCATTATATTAATTTGGGTGTCAAATGAAATATTGGCACCAAATATCAGATATCGGCAAGTTGTGTCGGCCATCAGCTGACGCTGATGAGGAAATATTGGTATTGGTATCTGCCCTAAAATGTCTGTATCGGTCAATCCCTAGTGTTAGTATTATTGTTAACATTATTATTTGTATGACAGTTTTAATACATAAAATTCACGGTTCAGTTTGGGTCGATACTTTATTGTCATGGTTCAATTTTTTTCTATAAAATTTTTTTTTTCTTTTTTCTTTTTTTTTTAAGCTGGTGTGCTTTTGTCCACAGTGGTTTACCATCAGAGTCATATTTAACGTCAAGAACAAAGTAGTTCCAAACCCCAGATCTGGATGTAGCTGAATGTAGATCCACTGAGTTTTCAACGCAGAGTTTATTGTCAGAATACAAGTTGCTAAAATAAATAAAATTGTTCAACATTCGATACACGGTGGTCACGGTTCGGTTCACACCCATATTGAACTGTTCAATACAAATACTTGTGTTGTTGTTACCCCACAACTTAATGAACAATGTTCTGAAACACTAAATGTGGACTGGTGGTGTTAGATAATCGGGCTTGCTGTTTTCATTATTTACTGAAGCCTTTCCTGTCTAAACTTGCCCTTGAAAGGAAGGAAGAAATTCACCAACTGTGTTTGCAGCCAAAAAATTGTTGGTACTTGTACATGACTACATCAGCTATTTGCAGCAGTCGTGGACAAAGGTGTTTTGTACCACTCGAATGATCAAAGGCCTGCTTTTGACTCTCCTGAAACTCATCTTGACCATTTACATTGTCAAAGTTTAGGTATTGTTGCAGCTCACACTGGGGTCTATTATTAGCTTCAGACACAGACTTGGTAATTATTCAAGGTTATTCCAGTTCACGGGGCCTGATTGCTTGTGGCTGGCTGGCAGCTCGGCTCCATGTCCACAGTTAAAGGGTGGATGTTTCTGCGTTATTACACATATGTTTCCACATATGAAAAGTTCTGTGTATCAGTGATCAAATTCATTTGACCAGAAAGGTCAAAGAAGCTGCTCCCATCACTTCTAACATTCCCTCGCTGTTATGTGCTTTGCTGGAAATGGTGTGTAAAATGTGATTTTCACATTTTGAGTACAGTGTGCCTCACAGAAATGGCTTTTTGATGTCATTTTATATTACAGCTGCATGATGTAGTCATAGTTGTAAAAGGTGGGCTGGGAGAGCAGAGGGATTTCACTGGCATTAGATAAATGAATCAGCTCACCTTTCAAGTCTGTTGTTTCTTTGTTCTCAATCTTTCTTTATTTTAAAAGCTTCATGTCCCTCACCAGTGACAAAAAAAAACCTGTGTTTTGGGGGGGGGGGGATATCCTTTTTTATTATCAGTGTAAATTACATTCCATTTACGTCTGGACAAATTCTATCAGAAAGACTTTTTTTAAGATCAGTTATGACAGATTAGATTATTCTCATGTTGGCAAAACCTCTAGCACAATGTTTTTTTAATTTACATTATTTGACTGTGACATTACACATAAACCAACATGGCTTTTATGCACACATATTATGCAGGCTGCATGATTCTGGACAGATGTGGGGCTCAGAAGGGCACTTGACATTTCGCAATGCATTGTGGGCTTTACAGACATGAGTTTTGGTTTATATAGTGTAGTGCTGCGAGACACAGACTCAAACACGTGGAAAAATGGATGGAATAGAAGAGAATGTTGCAGTTACATTGCTGACTGCCGTATCACTCTCCCATCTCCTTTCTTTTTCATTGAAATCTGGCGTTAACTGCAGCTTTCACCCCCGTGTGTCCGAGATGTACTGACTGTCTCCAGTCTGGACGGGTTTAATTCATTTCATACGCAGGTCTCCCTCAGACACACACGCCTGTATTACTTTTAAAGTTAGGCCAGTAATGATAAACTATAAAAGTCAATCTCCTATGAGTAAGTTACATTTATGATATAAACTCTAAAGTGATCTATAAGTGGAGGAAAGAGAGTAAGAGGGTGTCTGCTTTTGCTTTGTTTGTGCTCTCAGCTAGCTTGGCTAATGCAAACAGCGAGCTAAATGCTACGTGTGAAACAGCTTAACACTCTAACACCACAACACACTAACAGAACTTACCAGTCTGAAAATACAGTGAACACACCAACATTTGTGGTGATGGCGTTAAAAGTGATATTTAGTCATCTCACAGCCATTCGGCATCTCTTCTTTACCTCACATATCCAAGATCCCAGGCTCTACAGTGAAAATGAGAAAAATCTCCCCGTTTATTTATTTATTTTTTTACCAGAACGATTGTGGCAGTTAATGACTCAGCATGATTGCACCATGTTTTTGACTTGTAGAAAACATGTAAATCAAACGTAAAAGAACAAGGGCAGCATCATGCATGCAGTTGGCATAAAAACTTGACAGTTGACTGTAAAACCCACAATGCATTGTGGTTTTCTCAGTCCACTATGTCACCTTTTGAGCCCTATATGAATCATGTTTTGTTTTTTTCTTTGCTTCAAATTGAGATCACAACAAGCACAATTCCACAACTTAAGCCAGCTCCTTTGTCTCCTGTCTTTAATTATTGGATGATTTGATTAATCCAGGTGTGCCTGACCTCAGTTACCATGAGGACAATGGCCAGACACACCTGGATTAATCAGTTTGTCCAATAATGAAAAACAAGAAGCAAAGGTGCTGGCTTAATTCAGGAAGTAGTGGAGTTGTGCATAAAGCCCATTCTCTGGCACAGTCTTTCCCCACAAAATGTTATAATAATTAACATAAATCAACTCATAATTGTAATAATATTTGTTACTAGTAGTTGTAATAGTAGCGGTGCCATATTTGTTGTTGTTGTGACACAAATACAATGCAGTTGATTATTGTTTGTGTTGTGAATTTATTAAAGAAGTCAAACAAAGCTAAATGGAGTCTATGGACAAAGCATCGCAGCCTGGTCCAGACTGGTTCTGGTCCTGTCTCTGGTTCTGGTTCAGTCATCATAAAGATGCTTTATATTCTCCAGTCTGGGGTTGGGACTGTTGTCAGTTCATGTTGATGGAACTCCAGATGAGAAGGCAGCTTTAATCCCGATGCTAAGGCCTTGCCTGGATGGTCTTTAGGGTCTTTAAGCACCGAGGCTTTTGATAGTGAAAAGAAGCGCTATAAAACCAACCAGGCTTGAATATGTCCGACTGGACCGTGATTCAGAAATCACGGGAAAATGATCAATTTCCTGCAATTCTTCCTCGACCGTTTCCTGCTGCTCATTTTTTATGTCGGGGAGCGAAACATTGGAAAAAGGGTTGCAGCCAAGGATGGAGTACCAGAATACTTCCACACGGCCAGATGCAAGCTTTTCTGGCTATGAGTTCGGTTCAGGTGGGCGGGGGACTCTCGCCACTACCACTTAGGTTTTCACCGCCGTCCATTTACCCCTCTCCAGTAAAACAGCAAAGAAAGTCTGCGGTAAAGAGTCTTTATTGCAGACTCTGCTCTGCTTTAACTTCCACTCACTGATTCCAAACACTGAATCACATGTTGTAAATGCGCTTTACCAGGTAGAGGGAAGAGAGGGCGGCAGTGCTGCGTTTGAGGGGTTTGAAAAACCCTGGGAAGAAAAAAGAACATTTGTTTGTGATGCAGCTTGTGATATAAAATGCGTCAGAATCGTGGTGTATAGAAATGAGATTGCATATGTGCGTGAATCAAGATCGTGATCTTTTAACAGTTTATCGTGCAGCGCGAATGCAGAGCCAAGTTTACATCCAACTATAACTCTAACTGAAAAGGTTTTTCCCAGTAGAGACCAGTGTCAGCCAAGCAGCAGCACCAGAGCTGCTCCAGTTTCACGGTGGCTTTAGCAGAGTAACCGCTTGCCAGCAAAGTTGCCTTGAACCGAGTGTGTGTGGATGAGTCATTGTCTTTCCAACTGTTTCCAACTCTTCGACCTACAGTACTGTCCAAGAATACATTCTATACTCCTACAGTGTGTATGTTTGTTTTTTTTTTCAGAATATTTGAAGAACTGTTGCTGATAAACTAACATTGCAAACCAGCTCTTGCTCTCAGAGCTGCCAGAAGCACCGCAGGGCAGACACACTGTATGATGAGCCTCATTCCTTGGATTAGTTTTACTCTAGCATACATAGATTGAGCAAATCAGTCACTCGCACCATCACATGTTGCTCATGACTGTGCGCTCAGGGCGCTGTTCTTGTGTCCTGGAACGAGCTTTCCTCTGAGTCAACAACACATGCTGGGTTTGATTAAACAGAAAACTTCATCAAATGATTTATGGAACAGTTGTGACTCTAACAGAGTAAGGAGGCTCTGCTTGACCAGCTCCTATTAATAGTATACTAATAATAATTTGTACATGAACTATTTATTTGAGCTAAATGCAGTTTATGTTTATATGGATCCATTTCAATACAATATTGAAATGACAAAAGATCATACTTCTGAAGGATTTTATTCATTTACCACGATCATTTGCAAGTTGTGGAAACCGTGTATCATTTCCGGCCAAACATTTTTTAATATACTGTGTATTTTTGGCATGTTTGTTAACACTTCCGTTAAGTCTGAGCTTCCTGACTGCTGAAGCATATTGAGTCTGTGGAGGCACTTGGTAAAATCTGATCACTAAGGAGCTTTGATTTCCTTTAGTTTCGCCAATGCTACTTTTTCTAACTGCTACAGTGGTGGAGTACAAAAAGTTTACATACACTCTCATCAAAGAAAAGGCTAAAAACACAGCAGTAATTCAAATGGCGAGAAACTGAAGAAAGTAATAATAAATAAAAATGTGTTAGATTATTATTTAGTTTAATAAAACATTGATTTTAAATTGTTTTTAAACATAATTTTTAAAAAACAATAACAAAACTTTACCAGTCAAATTATAGCACCTTACTCATAAACATTGGGTCAGAATACCTGTCAGCAGGTGCAGAAGTCTGATTGACATCACAGAAAATGCTTGATTGCCTCGCAGTGTCGCTCAATAAAATTACACTTCAGGAGCCCCACCATGCTTGTTTGCTTGTTTTATTTTGTTTGGTTTTTTATATTTCTGTAGAGCCACATTTCAAAATCAGTGCCATGATTTTCAGAACATTTTTATATATCATTTTTGTCCATTTCAACTTATTTCTTTTACAGCTGATTTTTTTTTTTTACCCGTCTTTAATGGGAGTGATGTAAACTTTCGTATGCCACTGTATCCTGCTCTCTGGCCATTTCACAAAACTGGATTGTGACAGTTCCATACATATATTGTTTATTTTGTAAGTTTCCCCGACAGTGTAACTCTACCTGCTGTACCAGAATATATTTAGTTTTTCTTGCTCATATATATTGAATGCCATGGAATCTGGTAGAGGTATAAGTGTGAATATGCAGCAGAATTGAGCAAACCTACACAGCAGGGTAATGTTGTGACTAAGCACAGCTTCACAAAGCGGCTTTCTTGGCTCTGCACACGTCTTGTTTTGCTTTCCTTCATTAGAAGTTACCCTTGGGCTTGTGTTGCCATTGAGTTAACAAACTACATGAAGGCAGGCAGAAGGCTGCAAAGCCTTGCAGAACTGTTGTTTATTATGTCAACATACAGTATAAAGGTTTGGACCGTTCGCTTGAGTTTTTCCCTGAAACGTGTCACATTGATCAGAGCAAATCCACTCAATGCATTTGGTACTTTGCTCTTTTCCTTGTTTTTTATGTTTGTTTGTTTTCTTTTTTTTTAATTCTCTATCACACATGCACTTACAGGCTCATGGACATTCTCACTCCTGCTTTTGATTTTAGTCCAAGGCCACTCCCTTCATCCAGTAATGCTGGTCTTATGCAGCGTTAGCAGCTGTGGGAGACCAGGGACAGCTGGCATTCTGCAGGCTCACTGGAGCAAATGGACCTGAGTCACTCACACTGCACAGGGACCGATATGACAGCTGTCCCAGGGTCGGCAAATGCTAGATTATGGATTTAAGAGGAGAGAAAGGGGGAGGAAAATGGTAACTGCCCTGTACTAATATCGCTCCTTTTAACCTAAGCCATTGTCCAAGGTGCTTTGCAATATGTTCCCCATTCACGCATTTACACAAACACACCACACACACGCACACACCGGTGGTGACTGAGCTGTCAGACAAAGTGTTGGCCTTGCATGGGGTGCAAGTTGAGGTTCTCCCTCTTGCTCAAGGACACTATAGCACATGAAAAGCCTGTAATCAAACTGCCAACCCTGAGATCAGTAATGCCAGCTCTGCCACCTGTCTCCCTTCTGCTGTCCTGTATGGGGGGGGTGCTGAAACGAACGACTGGTAAAATATGTAGTAAAGGGGAGGAGAGAAACTTGTGGAACAGTAAATGACAACAAAGCTCTTCCTATCGGGCTTTTTACGTCCCTGGTTTGGCTATTTTCGGTCAATATCAACTGAATTTTGCATTTTGTAGTTTTGTCCAAATAAAGGCTGCATGACTTGGTGCTGTTACGTAGCTTTTCTTGAAAATGAAGCCATTTTCTGTGATTTTAAGGAAGGATACAAGTAGAAACAATACTAATGATATATGGTGTGATATGTCCTCAATTTGAGGACATTTTTACATTTGTACCAAAGATAAATCATAACACTATATTAAAGAATAGAACAAGCCCAACACATTTTATATCAGGTCAGCATGTCCTACAAAACTGCAACATGTGTTGACCTTAAAACGGAGCATCTTTTCCTCGGTGATATTTGAAAACACTCACAGCTGTTTGTGTTTCTGTGGTTTAGTGTGAATTTATCTCTATTTTCTCTGGTCTATTTGAAAGAGAGTTTCTCGAATAAATGCTTATTCTGACCAACCTGTTGCCCCTTTTCACACACTGATTGTTTTGTAGTTAAGTAAATTTAACCTTGCATTTTTACAGACATACAGTACTTGCATCTTTGTCACAAGCAAGCCAGTGAAACTAGCTGCTTTAATCCCACTTTAGACATGTTGACATTTGAAGCACTTTCCTGACCAACATTTTTCTGTTCTCCATTTTTCACTCTTTCTGCTTTTAGGTATTAAATGAAGAGTGTGATCAGAACTGGTACAAAGCAGAACTAAATGGAAAAGATGGATTCATCCCCAAGAATTACATAGAGATGAAAGCCCATCCGTAAGTATTATATAAATCTGTCACGTATTTGTACAAGCGTCCTATTTGTGTCAAACCTCAGTCTTTTTTTCCTCTTTTGTCTGACTTTTTAGAAAATTAGTTTGGATTGTTAAAATTTATCATGCTGACACTGTAACTACACTAAGCTACCATACTTGAATAGTAACTATAGATGAGGGCACAGTATTAGATTTGTGGCGGATATCTGATATGCCAATATTTTACAATTTAGCCAATAACTGAGGCCAATATCAATATTTTTTTTGTTCCCTCACTCCTAATTGCAAAGATGATTAAAGCCCCGTTTCCACCCGCGGGTCAGGTCGGGCCAGGCCGGATCGGGTGGGTTTTGGTACGGATGTGTTGATTTCACGCTGCGTCCCCACAGCAACCTGTACCCTTCTCTGGAGGCGCTGGACAGCGCTGCTACGTGATCGCGTGACATCATCGCTGTGCAACGCTGTTTAACCAAAACACCGCGCCACACATGACAGAAACAAAAAAGGAGTCACCCCGGCTTTGTTTTTACGCTTGGTCACACGGGAAGTGGGATTTTTCAACAAATCAGTGTATTGCTTTGTGTTAGCTCCACCTCTTTGGTCCGGATCGGTTAGATCAGTACCCCTACCGAAGGGTGCCAAAAAAGTAGGCCGGGTCGGGTCGGATATAAGGGTACCCATCCCAGTTTTTATCTGTGGAGACGCAAAAAAACGTGGACCGATCCGGCCCGACCCGACCCAGACCCGCTGGTGGAAACGGGGCTATAGTTTCCTCTGTAGTGGAATTGAGATCCAGTATTATACTGCATTCTTTGTCATGTTGATTTATTGACAAATCCAGGCGTAGAAAAAGAAAGCTGAAAATGATGTTATATTTTTAATAAAAACAGATTGCCAACAGAGTTAAACCACTGAGCCCATGTTAACATGCTCCTGAAACATGGCCTTCCGTGGGACATCTAGAGATGAGTTAAATGTAGGGCTGTGCAATTACTCGAAATTTAACTTTTCGATCACTTGTTCCCATGCCCCACGGATTTAAAAATAAAAAAATGAAGAAAAACAAACAGAAAACAGCATTTAGCATTTTGCCACCAAACAGCGCCTGTTATGCATCAGTTAATTATATTGATAACTGTTTTATCTACAATTTGATATTTCTGTATTTCCTCATTTCAGGGAGCCTTTTAAGATCTAGCAAGGGACAACGGATAAAAACTAGCTTTTTGGCTAAATCTGGCGTATTGACATGTTTTTTCTTTGTTTTTCATTTGCTCTGTCCCTTTTAAATAAACAGAATTTTAAAAAACTATTGGCCGACATTGGGCCAATATTGATATTCCATTTTAAAGCCAATTTCGGCCAATACCGATGTCAATAATATTGTGCATCTGTAGCATTTTTAAAGCCAAATTAGCGGAGAATGTAGCAAAACTTTCACCTGAAGATGACCAAGATCCAACAAACCGACTGGCTAAATAACCTTTTGCTCGTTTATTATTCACTTTAAATGCCCGTAAGTGCCACAACGGTTGTGCGATGTTGCAATCCTAGCCTGGTCGAATGGACCGAGAATCTAACCGCGGCAGAGACGCTCCACTCTGAAGTGCTCCAGGTGGAACAGTGCCAGGCAGAAAGCTCGGCAGAGCCGTTCTGTGATACTTCCACAGCTGTCGTCTGAGGTTAAAAGTCAGCATCTTGAAATGTTTTTCCAAAGCAAAAGTGTCCAGACGGTGGGCCTCATTCACCGACCGTTTTATAAACAAATTTGTTCACAAGTCCCATTTACAAACGTCTATCTAAATCCTGGGATACACTGCGCGATATTTTCAATCGTTGCTCGCAGCCCCAACTCAAACTGTGGGAATCAGTCGTTGATTTCAAAAGTTCACAGCTTGCGATGTCTGTCCTCACACTGTACGACCCAACACTCGGATGCCATCTGACTGCTCACACTGTACGTCCTCAAAGACAGGTCGCAGTCTTGAGCAATCCTGACATGCAATGCAATAAATACAGCTAGTAGAAGAAGAAGACGCAGAAGAAGACGACAACAACAGCAGCAACAGTGTGCGGTCACCAAAAAACTGCGCTGCCTTGGCAATTTGCGCTCTTCTTTGTGAAGAATTCGCCACAAAAAAGGCGACGACGTCGTGTGTCGACGAGGAATTGGCTGACCAGACGTGGGCTGTACGACCTGTCGTTTCTACAATAAGAACTCCGTCCAAATCACAAGCCGGGTCGCCACGCTGCCTCTGGTGTACTTCCATTTTTGTTTCACGCATGTGAAATGAGAAAATCTCTGAGGAAAGAGTTCTCAATCCGGTCGTGGCTCCGCTTCAACATGCGATTCACTCACGGGCCACAACCAAAATATCAAACAAGTTTGATTTTCTTGCGACCCACGGTTTCTGATTAGAAGCTCATCGTCAGGTGCAAATCGCCTCTCGTGACCCCCCGTGTACACTGCACAACACACGACACACAATTTGGCCAAGAGTTGGCCTGATCCCCAAAATTGTCGCACAATGTTTCATTCATTCAAGAACCAGTCGCTGTCATGATGGGATTTAATTGTAATGCTGGCTTCCTAACACCATTGGTGCGATAGACTGCTCACACACCAGACTCGTTCCCTCAACCGTAAGAAGCATCACTCCATAAATGTCCAAGTCACCTGCGTCCTGTTTATCCAGGTCATGTGTGTCCTGGCTGCTGTCCTGCAGGCTTTAGATGCTTGCCTTCTCCAACACACCTGAAACAAATGAATGGCTCATTACCAGCCTCTGCAGCGCTGGATAACATGTGCATGAGGGAATTCAGCTGTGTTGAAGAAAGGATGCATCTAGCAGTAGCTCTCCAGGACTGGACTGCTCTAGGTCATCGTAAATAAAGGCATATATGGCCAAAGAGTCCATTGTGTGTGTAGGATTGTTTGTGTGTCGAACATCTTTGAATAAATCTCGTCAGGATCCTTGGAGAACATTCCCTCTGGATCCACGCTCTGTGCCAGATTAGCTCTCTCTTTATTAATGCGCTCCCAACCTCTTACACTTAATTGAATATTGACCTCGCTGCAACATTGCTGTGCTGCAGTCACATGTTGCTTTGGGGCTTTGTTTATTTTTTTTAGTTAGTTATTGATCAATTGATTGATCGAATAAAGGATGAATGTTTTTGTATTGGACTTAACTTTTAGAGTTGTTTTTTTTTCTCCTTTGTGTCATTCATGATTGTGTTACAGCAGCACTTCAATGTTTTGCTGTGTTTTATTCCAACTATGAGCAACCAAAGTTAGTTTGAACTTCAGCTTTTGCATCTTTGAAGCATTTAACGTCCACATTTTTGCGGTTTTTGATCATATTTCAGGTGCAAGTTATCTGAGATCGTTGGTGTCCCTTGTTCGACTGATTAACACTTGACCTGTTCACATCAGCTCTGTTTTGCAGAAACATTGTTGTGTTTAATTTAATTCCAATGCTTTGGATGCCTGCTGTTTGAACTGGACAACATGCCAAAAAAAAATATTTTTTATAGACTGATCCGAGCGTTTTTTGTGTGGCGCCATCTTGTGGCGCCGCCATTAAGGTGGAGACTAGTCTCAATTACCTCCTATCTGCCAACATGGAAAGCAGCCTGAATGTCTGGATTTTACAACGTTGGACAGTCGTCTAGGGTCATGATAACCTATAGGTTTGTTATCCGGAGATCTTTTAAATATTCTGACATTCATTTATTTATTTATTTATTTATTTTACATCGGATCATTAATTTAAACTATTATTCATCTCCGGAAACTGGCTTTAATGACAAGCCACACTGGAATAACACACACATCTCGTGATTACTTATCAAATTTAAAAAAACTAAACTCTTTCAAAGGTGGTTACTTTTCTATTTTATCACATATTTGGCTTTTGGTATTATTTAAGGACCATACAGACCACGTAGCCTTCACGTGTAAACTAAATTAAACTAAAGGCTGCAGGACACCGCCTTCCTGATCCGTTTGTGTTTCTGACTGAACTGTTTTTATTTTCTGGTCCCAGCGTTGCTCTGATCAAAGCAAATAACCTGATATTTCACAATATCTCCCAGATTAGTCATTAACTCTCAGCAACACCACAGCTGTCTCTGTTAGCATTAGCTAGCATGATAACGTTATGCAGTTTGTCATTTTCGGGAGCATAGATACGTGAAATAAAGTGTCAGATTAATGAGTGTTCACCATAATTTACCGTGTTTTTGTTGTTGGGGATTAAATCCAGTGTTTTCTCTGCTGTGGCAGCAAGTTATTCCTCCTCTGCTCTGTGTGTCCGATATTCCTCCCGATACGAACACACTGATACACAGTGGACGGAGCAGCAGAAATGTCCAGTTTTGTCACAGACAGCAGAAATCTTCATGAAATAAATGTCCGTGATCTTCTTATTTACTTATTACCACATTAAAGTTTTCCTCTGATGTTCCAACAACCAGGAATGTGACAGTCCTTCCAGATTTCCTCCATGTTGTTCAGAGAAAAGTCTGATTCTCAACTGTTCTTATTACACATGTACAGAAAAGCTGCTGTTGCAATGGCGGACGGTCTACTGGCGGCCATTGGCCAGATCAGTCTACACACTTAATCTTAAACTTGATCATGAGCTCCAGAAGTATACTGATAATGACCGCAAGGCTTTGCTTTGAAATGTAAAAAAAAGATACGATTGTAATGTTTCTGCTTGGTTTTGAAAGCTTTTGGATTAGACCAGCACTCACAAATAATGCTTCTCAGCTGCTGAACTGAGTGGTATCAGCCACTCTTGCTGTCGTTGCTGGGATGATACCTTTCAGGTGATTAATCAAATTAGGTTTTCTTCTTGTTTTAGCGCAGGCCAATGTATTTACTTTTTTATTTATTAGCCCCCATTTGGGTTTTCTGAGCAGCAACTAGCAGCTTAGAAATGCATTACCACCGGCTGATGGGCCTGGATGTCCTGAGGGATGCACTGGTGGTTCTGTAGCTGGATTGACCAAAAATGTTTCATGCTTATCAACAAGATCAACATCCCTTTAATCACAATCTAATGTTGAGATTTAATCAGCCACTGTGGGTCTTTAACCGGCTCGTACAGAGATTTTCATTTAAATGAAGAGTGTTTTATCAGGAAAACCTCTAAAACCATCTAAAACCTCTCTTGAGGACCCGAGTCAGAGATTAGGGGTGTGTAAAAAATATTGATTTATCGGTGCATCGCAATATTTCTCTGCGCAATTCACCTCCTGACCCGCGGTGAGCGCTGTGCATGTTATTTACGTTGTATGGTAGGGGTGTAACTAGGGCTGGGACTATCTGCAATTAAATCGTATATTCGGCAATTGGAAGGTTGCCAGGCAATTTGCTGTTTATCAAGGCAATTTTGAAAAAAAAAAGAAAACAGAAAAAAAAAACAGTGCTCTACTGTGCATTTAGAGATGTTTCTGGAGGAAATACATGACTGTTAGAGAAGCCCCGTTTACAAACAGACCTACAATCCACATTCTCTCCTCAGTGCAGCTACACTGTCAGCAGCCCTGTGACAGTGACAGGGTGCATCTCTTTGATTTGAACTGACAGCCCATCATTCAACAGAGTAGACTTATTGCAAATAAATATTGTTTTAGTGTGTAACTACTGAAATGTTCACACAAGCTTTCATAAAGAGCTTTCATAAACGCATCATCCAGCAAAGCTGATTTTAAGGTTGTGCAGTCTAGCCTGGATGGAAGTTAAAAATATTAAAGTATTATACAATTACATAGTATTATACATATTATTAGTAATATATACTGTACATATACAATACATGTAAAAAGTATAATAGTACTTATTACAAAGTCACATCACAGGAGTTTCAGCTCACACATGCAATCAAATTTGAATTATTTACGCAGCCATGCTGACTGGTAGGGATCAACATGAGACCCCACCCCCTTGCCAATTTAATCGTGTATTAGCAATCTTGAGCAATGACAATCTACAATTAGAAATTTAGAGGCAATTGCGCAGCCCTATGTGGAACGAGATCTTGTGCCATGAGATCTCGCTAGATTAAATTTGGCGCGATTTCCCGTTTAAGCAAAAAGTTGTTTCGTGGGTCACCTATAGGGGGCAGTAATGCGCCTCTGAAATGTCTAGTCTGCCAGAACCTGTCAGAAGAAGAGCAGCAGCAGCAGTCTGTTGCTAACTGAGCGACTTTGTTGCTATATTTAGTGAGTTTTCAGATCCCTCTAACATTTTTTTCCCCAACAAAGCGATTAGCAACAAGTCTAGCGACTTTTTGTGGCGATATTGGAGACTTCTGGAGACTGACATGAAAGCAAATATTGTTTAATATTCTCTAACAGCGGGTGCACCTACAGGTCCCTCCCCCAGAAACAGAGGTTCAGTCTTCACGCAGCAGCATCTCCTTCCAGCTGCAGCAGAGCATGCACCTCTGCTATCCGAACCAGACTGAAAATGAAACATTTAAGCCAGGCTGATCTCATCCTGGCTTACTGTCAGATATTAATGAAGAGTGTGGACAAAATAAATGTAAAATTACTGTAGCAAATTGTAAACTGTTGATTGAAAACCAAACTGGTGTCTCTGTTTGCACTTTTCTGACTGTGTATTGACAGAGTTGTAGTTTGGTTGCAGTTTTGCACTTAAAAACGAAGAAATGTTTATTTCTACTTGTTAAAAGGAGTTCAGCTGTGAAAGTTCATGCTTTAGTCATGCATAAATGCAACTTATAAAACATTTCTAAATTGTTTTGTAACTGTAATAAAGACGTCAGATTTTTTTAAGCCATATTTTGTCATTTTAGTTTTCTGAAAAAGTAATGTGAAAATATCATCTTGTCTCGTTCTTGTGGACCCACCATCATGTATTGGCTCGTCTCATGAGTTAAGAGTATTGTCACACCCCTGTTGTATGCACAAAGGCCGCATGAGATCATACATTTTTGTTTTCAGATGTTTTTTTGTTTTTTTTAAATGTGAAGTGATGCTAAATATGTTCACATGGGCATGAAAATACATATTTAGAAAATTGACAAATACATACCTCCTACCCCTCGTAATGTCCACTACCCCCAAATGCAAAGAGGAATTGGGGCAGCACTACCTTCACAGGACCGCGCAAAATTTAGGGGTAGGGCTAGTAGGTGTTTTGGGACGCACCCTTTGTGTAACTGGGTGACATGCAGCGTGTGCTTTGAGTGGTCAATATGTGACCTAAAAAGTGTTATAAGTGCAATCCATTAACCATGTCATCATTTCTAACTTTTATTAGCAAAAAGCTAGCAAGCTAAACTTCCTCTCAGCGTACATCCCAGGTAAACAGAGTGTGATCCCACCTTTGAGAACTGAGTTGGGTGAAATGTGGTTTTATTGTTACCTGTAAATCTACCGAATGCAGTTGGGATTAAAGAAAAATTGAAGATTTCTGTTGATTCAACAAAGTGCCACCAGGCACTGTTGCATCCCAGCAGTCAGTCACACACAGCTACGCTGCATAGCATCAGCCCCACATCAGATCCCACCCCCCATCCCGAATAACAATGGCTGTGTTTTGTGAGGAGTGCTTATGTCCATGTAACACTAAGGAGAGTTGTAGAAAAGCATCCAGGCTGCAGAGCTCTGCGCTGGCAGCGGCGTGCATGCGTGCGTCTGTTACTGATAGCAACGCCAGCTGTTCTCTTGTGTCTCTGGCTCCATTAATTGCTCTGCTATCACTTTTATCAAACAGGGAAAGAGACTGGCTGTGCAGACTCGCTGTCCTGCCAAGCGCTGCTACAAAGTGAATTAAGAGTCGGCCATTTCATTATTGATCCTCACCCGTGTGTAAAGCCAAGATGCCATCTTTTGGCTGACTGTACTTTTTGAATTATTTACACAAGTAAAAAGCTCTCACTTGCTTTGTCTTTCACTCATTTCCTTCATCAAGGGTGTGTCACAGTGATGTAGCAGCTAAAGATAAATGGATGCCACTTTAACGGGATGGAGAACTCGCCCACGTTGATCTGCTGCTTCTCAGCTTATGAACCCCGGGGAAAAATAAAAAGTAGATCATTTTTTTCCTTGTGCGATGAGAAAAAAAAAAAGGTGTAACAAAGCATGTATTTGTTTTTTGTTAGTGGCATGTTGTTAAAAATGGATGATAATGACTAATCTACTTCCCTGTCTGCAGATGGAAGCCGTAGCCACCCGCTCATGACTGGTCGCTCAGTGTTTTATAGAGATGGGATTTATGGCTCTTTAAAGGGAGCCGGATGTTGAGAAGCCGTTCCTGAATTATTTTTCGGTTTCATTCATTATTTTTTATTTTAGAATTCAATCAACACTAACTTTTTTTTATCGAGTAAATAATCCCTTGTTGCAATTTATTAGGCAAGATTTGGATCGGAATAATTAAAACTTGTACACTCCATCAATTCATATCCAGTTGGTGGGAAGTTATTCTGAGTTATTGGTTGCAATTTTTATTTGGCTTGTGTTTCATTTTAAGCGTTTCATAGTGGCTCCACGTCCCCATGCTTGACAGTGACATCATTATTTTGGATTTTTACTCACCAAACTAATTGTGGCTCAACAAAAACCAACTTCCATGCAAAACAAATTTACTCCCAAAATTTTTCCATTTTAGCAATGCACAAAAACTCATACTAATATTAAAATGGAGGCTAATGAAAAAAATATATGCATCTTTGAAATACAGGCCTATTTAGGCCTTTTTTTAAATGCAGGAAAAATACAGAAACACTAAGAAAAAAATATATAAGAATAGAGTAAACTTGAGCTGCATCACTGGAAATTTTAGCAGGGGTTTTCCGATATTATCCGCCGATATTGGCATTAAAATGTGATATCGGAAAATATCGGTCTTTTGGGTCGATATTTTGAAAAATGAAATATCGCAAGGTTTTACTAACAAAATCTCGCGAGATTTCGTTACGGAGCAACAAAATCTTAAGATCTTGTTCCATCAGCACTGGTCCAGCATGTAGAAAAGTCCCTGTTATCCTGGAAGAACTTCATTTCCCAGCATTCCTTTCAGAGTCATATGACTACAGTGCAACTGCTGCTGCTACAGACTGACTTGCTTTAAAGCTGCTGATAATATGTCTGGTTTTAAGTTGTTGGTAAAGTTACCAAGTTGTCAGAAACATTAGAATTAGCCACATGTTGGTTAATACCTGCTAGTATCTGATATCTGGCAGCCACATGTCCAAAATGAACTGTTCTGGCTGCGTTAAGGATATTTGGGGATTTTTACTCTCAGAGCAGAATATAGTTGTATTTCTCAAAATATGAGATACAACCTCACATTTCTCTGCATATATCTGTATTAGTTGATATTGGATATCGAAATTTAAGAGTTGGACAATATCAGTATATTGGATATCGGTAAAAAAGCCTATATTGAACATCCCTAAATTTTAGTAAACGTTCTGAAACTCAGCATTTGTGAGTTTTCTTTCTTTCTGCCCACAGATTCGTTCACATGAATGAACCGTGTTGGACATCAGACTATAATGGCTCTCAAATGAACGGCTCACAGCTGAGATTCGATTCTCATCATTCATTTAAAAGAGCCGTTCAAAAGAACCAATTCACTCTTGAACATCACATCTCTAGTGTTTTAACTTTTAATTTCTGCCTTTGCCTTCATGGTTTTGTTTGTATGTTCATTGCTGGATGAAGGCTTTCACCTTTTTCCCAAAGAGTCACAGGATCAGTGAGTTTTGGTAAATTCAGCTCCGTGACTCCTCTGATCAGAAGTTAACACGCTGTAACTGTTGGCCAGCAGGATGTTTGTAACCTCTTACTGCGTCTTCCTTTCAGTTTCCTCCCCAGTCCTTCAGAGTTGCAGTAAAGCTGAAGTCATGCGTCTGTGTGACCTCTGGTCCCCGTTCGCTACTCGTTTGTAAATCTGATGGTTGCATTCGTTTCCACAGGTGGTTCTTCGGGAAGATTCCTCGTGCCAAAGCAGAGGAGATGCTAAACAAACAGAGGCACGACGGGGCTTTCCTCATCAGGGAGAGCGAGAGCGCACCGGGGGACTTCTCCCTCTCTGTCAAGTGAGTAGCACCTCGATACACAAACGGGGAAAACGTTAGTCACCGTTTCCTGTGAGTGTAGTTTGATATTATCGTTACATTATCGGTGCACAGTTTCCTCACAACTGATCAGCTTCACATGTTTCCACACTTGGTGTGTTTGAGTCATGAACAAAGTGGTTTCCTTTTTTCTGGCGGAGTGTCAGGGAAGCCCTCTTGTGATCAGCATTTTCCAGTTTTAATCATTTGTGCTGGTGGTAAATACCACCGTTTAAGTACTTAATTTTTGCAGACACATACAGGGGTCATTTCCTCTTCTCTATCTTTGTTCTTTCTTTTGGTATAAAGATTACAGGGTACATGTAAAGTTGATGGAAAGATATGAATCTTAATTACGGCCTGGACCGTCCTGCTTCCACTTAGCCAGCTTGTATAAAACGCCAGTCTGTCGCTGCTGATTCATTTGACTAAAACTTATTGGCTGTCAGAGACGTGTGTTGATAACTGAGGTTTGTGTCCGTTAAACGTGCACGCTGCCTTCTAAACCACTGCAAACTATAAAGATAGTACAGTAGGAAAATCAGTCCGTGTCATGCTTGTTGTAAAAGATTTCCAACTGATTTGTTTCTTCTCCTTAATCTTTAGATTTGGAAATGATGTCCAGCACTTCAAGGTTCTTCGCGACGGGGCCGGAAAGTATTTCCTATGGGTTGTGAAGTTTAACTCCCTCAACGAGTTGGTGGACTATCACCGCACCACCTCCGTCTCTCGTAATCAGCAAATCTTTCTGCGAGATATAGAGCAGGTCGCCCAGGTAAGAGATCACTCCAGACTTTAAATGTAACAGCAAAACATTCCCCTCCCTCGGTGACACGTTGTAAGTGGTAGATTTGAACGTGCTCGTCATCATGTCCCAACTTGCAGCACCATACATGTGCTTTTAAATATTTGCCCTCCCCTCACTCAGATCTGCATCTCTTGTAGCTAATACTGCAGAAGTGGGAAGTGTGTGTCAGCTCTCACTGAAACCACACGCACGTTGCAGAAATGGTTTCTGCAGAACTGTCTGAGAGCGTGTGCTTGTGACACTGTGACTATGGGAAGTTTCCAATATCTGATAGCAGAGCACCTTCATCATCATCAAAAAGGAAAAAGCATCTCTGTGTGTCTGATCGGCTTCACCAGCCTTTACCAAACTGAAACACTATGATGGATCACTGTAAAACAAATACAATAGATAATTAATTAGGCCTGTCAAAATTAATGTGCTCATACAGGAATATTAATCAACAACTAAATTATAACACGTGCCTTTTTAAAAAATCCTAATTTGGCATTATCTCGTTGAGAGAAGCTGATTTTGGGCATGTAGGCAGTTTGATTTAATGGTGGTCCGAATCCACAAAAAAAAACCTTTATCCTTATTTAAAAGGCTGCCGTGATAAGTTCATTAATCCTGATTATGTCTATTATCAAAATAATCTAGTCGATTATTAAATAAGTTGCAATCATTTATTGTTTTTAAAGGTACAGTATGTAAAAAATCAAAGGCCAGTGGCAGAGAAATGTGATACATAATTCCAAACTGTGTTTCTATTCATGTGTAATCATTGCACTACAATAGCTGTTATATGTTTATTTTCTTAGAATGAGTCATTTATATCTACTTATTTGGTGGTGCACATATGGAGGCTGCCATATTTGTTCCATCATTTTGACTACGGTGTCCCTGAATGGACAAAACAATGTGTGAAGTGAGAATCTTCTGAACTCTAAAACTGCTGTACCAGCTTTGTTTAATGGGAGTCAGAGACTGTTTGAGATCAGTAATGCCTTAAAAGACATTAAAAATAGATACTCATAGTCCAGTCAGAGCTACACCTGAGATACTGGATCCACTCACAGATGAGAACATTTTTATGTCTGGGAGAGTTTTGGCCACTAACGGCCACGGTCACAGCCTTCTCTGCCTTTCTGTCCTTGAACCATGTGCGTAGTCGTAGCTATCGGGCCTCGGCTTTTCTTGAATTGTATATTGACCAAAAGCCCTATTCTGTCAGGATAAGTGTTATATAGGGACCACATGTACTTTAATTTGTAATATTTACAGAGATTGTCTGTGATTTTAATCCCGTGCAAATCGGTCATGTCTGTGATTTGTGATGTAATAATTCCCCCACAAATTACCTGCTATAATTTGCTAAACTCCGAGGTCCTCTGATAATTCTAATCCAATGCCATCTCTGTGATTTAGAGAGAAATGACACGTGTTGGTATTTGTTTCCTGGACGCATTTAATTTCCTTTTTCATGAAAAATTGAGGCTGCAGATTAAGTTTTCCTTCCAAGTGATTATGTTTATGATCATTCATAAAGCATTAACTTTGGAGTCAGAGTGATCGGGGGAAGTTTTGCCAGTCATATACAGGCCAATATGAATTGGCCATTTTACCGCGGCAAGAAACTTTAATTTTGGACAGCGTGCGGCCATGGTGCAAGTTTTTAAAGCGTTTGTAATGACTGTCTATGAGCTACTTCAACACATTTGTCTCTCAATAATCATGCGCCACTGATGGAGACGCAGCTCATATGAGCAGATGTTACACAGTGAATTAACATCATATCTGCTCGATGTCTGTTAATTTCAGTTAAATCTCAGACTTCAGTTATCCTGTGCGAATGTTCAACAGAAAAAACAGTTGTCGGGGGTAATTTATTTATTACATGTGGTCCCTAGGTAAAACTAATCCAGTCAGAATAGGGCTTAAGACAGTTTAAAAAAAAAAAAAAAGTTACGTCTGAAGAGCTGGGGGAGTGAAGGAGGGTGCATTGACTGTTAGGAGAGAGGGGGGGGCTGTTTGCTTGATAGTGTGCTCTAATTGGAGCAAATGAATTATGTAGAATGATAGAACTACGTAGAATAATAAGCTGCTGTCTGATTCAACCGTTTCTGAGCAAAGAGACAAAGCTGACAGACCATAAACAGGAACTTTGATTCTCACTCTGACATTCACATGGCCTCATCAGAGCACAGCAGATCATATTATACACCCAAAACCCCAGAAAAGTGAAATTTGATGTCATGGCACCTCTAACTTTACTTCAGGGCTTCGCTCTTCTCCAGCGGAGTTTGCTTCTTGACATTGACATAAATAAACACACACTACCTGTCAAAAGTTTGGACACGTTTTTCCATTATATGCAGTAAGAAAGTGTCTGATTATGTATGTCTGATATGATCTGATTAGTCGACCAATCGCCAAAAATGACTGGTAACTAATCAAAATAATCGTTTATGGCAGCCCTACTTATTTATAAAGTTTATGATATCATCAAAGCCTCATGGCCGATTTAGGTCAGGCACGTGTTTTAGGCTCCGCCTCTCCACATGCTGCGTTCATGCGAGATGTATCAATATAAAATGTATTCATACATTTTTAAATGAGATATAGAATTGGACCATATCACATACATCCATATACATAGTTCAGTGTTTGTTTGTTTTGTCTTTATATATAATAGCTAAACTTACCAGGGTTTGTCATTTTTAATTCTTTTGTAATGTTCCTTATAGTTGTACCGTATTTATGTTTACATTTTATTGTTCTTTGTACAGCTGAGCATTATTACATCCAGCTGGTGTAAATAAAACTACTTCTGATGTCATATTTGGCTTCAACTGTGACTAAACATTTGCTCTCACTTTGTGATAAAAATCTGGGTATATATTTCGTATACCGATATCCAGCTGAAATATGTTGGGATGTGACTCGGTCCATATCGCCCAGCTCTCGTTCTCGTGTCTGGCAGCAGAGTATCTTCCCGCTGCTGGAGGCGTGTCGCTAACAGAACAGGCGTGGAGCGCCGCTACGGCCGGGTCAAAGCAGATGAAGCGCTGTGTCGTTCAGCTTCGTGCTGGTGACCCAAGTCACAGAAGGACTGTGCTGTGAAGGTGGAGACGTGGTGTTTTAATGATGAAACAAAGGAAATTTGAAGGAAATGCAGCTGGGATTTAGGAATTAGGGGCACTCCACCCACAACTCAGAGGAAATTTGCTGATGAGCTACTGGTGCTCTGCAGAAGCAGAGTCCTGGAAAACAGACCACGGAGATCATTTTAAAGTAACTAAAAGAAGGATTGAAGTGGGTCTCTAAGATGTGCAGAGTATTTACCTGAACGTACAGCAGCTGCATGCATCATATCACAGAACGGTCATCCACAGTCTGCACTGCACAAACCACAAGCCACAGAAACAGCAGCGAGCAGCTCGCTCAACACTTCACCCCCTCTGATCAGGACAAACAAAACAAGTATGAATGTAAGTGCAGATTACTGAAGCTGAGTTGAGCTAAAATCCATCAATACTGATGTCAGTCAGTGATGTCATCACACACTTCTGAGTTCAGAGATTCAGGTGATGACGGTTTATTTGTCTTAACTGTATACATTTAAAAATACATATTCAAGCACACTTTTCATTTGTAAAACATTTTCCCTTCATGTACAATTGAAAAACATGAGACAGAGTTGCGGAGGCGAGTCGCTTCAGGACCAGTAGACTTCCAGCTCGTTGCTACTTATCCTGACGGGCTGGTAAACGGTGATTACCTTCCACCATCCAGACGCCTGTGATTCAGCTGTGAGTCAGCGTGCCGACATCAATGCTGCAGTTCACGATGAAGCAGCCGGGAGCTGCAATCAGGAGATTCTGCATTTTATAAAAACCTCCGGTTGCATATTTAATCTCACCTACGCCTTCATCGCTGAGCACCGAGATGAAGAAACTGTAGGAGGAAGACTAGGGTGATGTTAGCTGTGGTGAAGCTGCAGGAATGACAGAGAGGAGATTTTGTAGGTAAGATGGAGGGAGGAAGATTGTGTTTGTGGGAGGGAACAGCGAGGTAGCACAATACAGAAAAAGGCCTACAGTATTATAGAACAGTAAACATTGCAACTTTAGTCTTGTAGGCTAACAAGGTTCAAGTTTTAATTTCTATTCAGCTTTTTCTAAAAATTAATCCGTAAAACTCCACCACTGCACCAGATTTGATTTATTTATTACCATGTACAATCCGTTGCTATTTGATGGATGGATAGTTTAACCCTTTAGGTGATCTGCGGAAGATGTCCCGGCATTTATATCCCATGCAGCTGCAAAATAACATTTAATCAGAGACTACATGGTAAATGTATCGTGAGTAGGCCATGATAACACCATTATTTATCACATTTTCCTGGGAAAAAATAAACTGCTATCACGTTTATGTTACTAAGAGACATCTATTAGATCAATTAGATGGTTTTAATTGGTGGTAATGTCCAATCAGGAGCAGCCAAACAGCTCAACAGTTGATAAGAAAGTTTTCTGAAAAGAACAAAAGATTGTGGTCTATGGCTGGAAGAAAGTTGAGATGATTTTGCCGGACAGTGGCTCCAGAAACCAGCTGAACTGGTTTTGTGACCAAAGTAGATAAATCGCAGCATAAAAAACTGTAAATAGAATTAAAAAATAAACACCAGGAGGAAAAAGTGTAAATATGTACATAGTAGGGATGAACGACACTGGAATTTTGGCTGATATTGTTTATGCCGCTGTTTTAAAACTCATGGCGAGAACCGATATGGATACCGATATTAAAGCTGACAAAAATAAGCAGTCATTGCAAATGGCAGTTTCGTTATCCATTTCTGACACTTTGAAAAATATGGGTGGGAAAAAATATCGATACACTGAAATATTGCAAATTTTCATATGCCAAAATGATTGGCAAAAGATTGACATTTTAAAACGCGGTATCGATCTATTTTACTTACAAAATCTCGCAAGATTTCGTCGTTCTGTTACAAAATCTCACAATATTTTGTGGATTCTCACAAGATTTCATAACAGAACAATAAAACATCACAAGATTTCGTTAATAAAATAGATCAATATCGTGTTTTTAAATGTCAGTATGATATCAGAATATGAAAATTCTCACGAGATTTTGTAACGATGAAACATCACGAGATTTCGTTAGTAAAATAGATCGATACCATGTTTTTAAATGTCAATCTGATATCAGAATATGAAAATATCGCAAAATTTTTGTGAATTCTCACAAGATTTCATAACGGAACGATGAAACATGGCGAGATTTCGTTAATAAAATAGATTGATACAGCGTTTTTAAATGTCAATATAACGAATGAAAATATGAAAATATCACAATATTTCAGTGTATTGATATATTTTCCCACACCTTGTATTTAGAAGTTTTAGAGTGTAAAAAAGAAGTTGTTTTTTTTGTTTGTTTGTTTGTTTGTTTAGACTTTAGAAACAGCGGGCTGATGGGTTAAATATTGGTGTGATGGCTGATGTCCGATATTCAGTTTTAAAGGAGAACTCAGTAACTTTTTTACCTCAATAAATGCTTTTCGGAATCCCCGTGGGGCTAAACAAAGTGTTTACGGAGCGATTCAATGTTTCCCCCCCTCCCGCCGGGGCCTCTGGCCTGCGAGCGGCTAAATACAACTTTGCCTGCGCCGACCCGAGCAGAACTTGCGACAACAGAAACCGCTGTACGGTACTCAGGTCCCCTATCTACCGAGCTGCTTCCAGCTCTGATTTGAACCAGACTACCAGCGCTAATTCGAAGAAAACATTTCTTTAGCTTCACACCACCTAAACACGGCTCCTGGCTCTCATAACCAACTCTTTGCTGGACCAGAGTGATTCACGTAGCTGCGCTGCCTGGGCGCCGGGTGAAGCATCACTGCTTCAGGCTCAATAATCACTTGTCTCGTCCGCAAAAAGTAAATAAAAGTTCGTATTCTTACCTGCTACTCGCCACCACCAGTGAAAAATATAATCCACGGCATATTTACCCGCAAATCGTCCCGTTTGAGAAGAGACAGGTCTTTGCTTTGAGCAGAGGGAGACGAGGTGCTGCTACCAACGTAGCAAAGTAGCATCAACAAGCTAGAAAAAGCTTAGAAATATATCCAGGGATCAAAATAGAAGAAAGACAGGTAGAGAAGCCGTCTGTGTGCTGTGGGGGTGTAAGGGGGTTTGAACACGACAGTGAAAGGACGCCACTAGGGGGAGCCCCGAGCTGAAGTTACTGAGTTCTGCTTTAAGGCCGATATAGGCCGATGCGATAGTGGGCTGATGATATCATGCATCCTTAGTAAATAGTTTCTGTTGTGTGTTTGTTTCAACACTAATATTTTCCTCCTGAAAGCCGATACTTGAGAGAATGACATGCAGATGAGAAAAAAGCTCAGTCACTGTTGATCTGTGTGGTATTACTACAAAGTTCTGTTAAGCCCCGTTTCCACCAGCGAGTTTCAGTCGGGTCAGTCCACATTTTTTGCATCTCCACAGATAAAAACTGGGACGGGTATCCTTATATCCAACCAGACCCATCCTACTTTTTTGGGACCCTTCTGATCCGGACCAAAGAGGTGGAGCTGAACACACTGCAATCCATTTATTTGTTGAAAAAATATGTCACTTTCTGTGTGACCCGGAACAAAAGCAAAGCAGGGGTGACTCCTTTGTTCCTGTCTTGTGTGGTGCTTTGGTTAAAAGGCGTTGCACTGCGATGATGTCACACCATCACATGGCAGCGCTATCCAGCTAAAACTACACCTCCAGGGTGAGGGGACAGTTTGCTGCTGTCAGCATAAAATCAACATTTCCATACAAAAAACACACCCAACCGGCCCCACACCTTCAGGTGGAAATGGGGCTTTCATAATAGATTCTTGGGGGGGTTATTGTTTTTTATGTGATACTGGTCCTTTCAGAACGTGTCCTCCGTCCCAGTTGCTTTCATCTCTAACCTGTCTCTCTGCTTCCCTCCACCCCCCCCTCCAGCATCCCACATATGTGCAAGCGCTCTTCGACTTCGACCCCCAGGAAGATGGCGAGCTGGGTTTCAGACGCGGGGACTTCATTCAAGTCCTGGACAACTCCGACCCCAACTGGTGGAAAGGCGCCTGCCACGGCCAAACGGGCATGTTCCCCCGCAACTACGTCACGCCCGTTAACCGGAACATGTAAACAGTCAGACCATGTAAACAACAGCAACAACCACAAACAGCAAACCATCACCACCACCACCATCATCATCATCGTTCTCGATCTCATCATCCCCACCTACCCTCCTCCTCCTCTTCCTCCCCATCCGATCCCAGCACCTCTCTTGGCCATCCCACTATAACAGGAAGAACGCAAAACAGCTGAAAGAGAGAAAACGGGAGTAGTGATGTCGTAGGCTTCGCCGTGTGGGCCGCAGCCGAGCAGAAATCAACGTTTTTATTTGTCCTGAGAAAGTTCGCCTCCCCGCTGAAGGCCTCGGTGAGGACTGAACCGTCTCTGAGGGAAATCTAACCGAGAAACTAAAGCGTAGCGCACCAACCATGAAGATAAACCACCCGACCGCTCCCACAGCTGCTTCTGTCTTCTTAACATTCTGCCTTTCGTTTGTTTTTCTTTCTTTGCCGCATGTTATTTTAATAACTTTAATGAATTGCCTACAGTACCAATAAATCCTGTTTTAAAGAAAAAATAAAAAAAGATAAAAAAGAAGAAATGCTTTTAAAAATGTATTAAAAAAAAAAAAAAGAAGTGATGCCATCAACAACACATTAAGTTTCCACGTTGAAGACCGTTGGCACGTGAGCATTGTACATCAGCCGCCGGCTGTATAAAAGAATCAAGTATAGAGAGAATCCATTTTTTAAGAATATATATTATATATTTGTATGTTTGTCTGTTTTACCTCTCATCACAAATTATGTTTTTCCATTTGTAAATTATGTTCAATCTACCATTAGTCTGGGTAAGACCTTGTAGCTCTAGAATGTGATGAACTGTCGGTCAAGTTTTGTTGTTTTTTTTTTTGTTTTGTTTTTAATCTGAAGTCTCAGATGAAACAGCATGTAAGACATCACAAGTCCCACCTCGAGGTTTCCCTTGTCTATGATGCAAATGCCGTCACGTCGGTTCTCTAGAGAGAAGTAATGTCAAAAAGTCAGTGTTGACCAGTGCTGAAGACGATTAGGGCCAGTGAAGGAAAACTAATTAAAATTTTGAGATTAAAGTCAGAATTATGACTTTTTTTTCCAGAACATTCAAAAAAATTCCTTCAGATTATTTTTTCTTTCAGAACATCAAAAAAAAGCAATTGGGATTTTTTTTTTTTATTAATATTTTTGGGGGGGGGAAATGGAATTCTGAGATTAAAGTCAGGATTCTAACCTATTTCCAGAATATCTAAAAAGAATTTCAGGAGATTTTTTTTTTTTTTTTCAATTGAGAAAAAGTTAGGATTCTTTTTTCTAGAGCATAAAAAAAAATCAGGAATTTTTAAAAGAAATTATTGTGAACAAAGTCAGAATTGTGAGGGGTAAAAAGTTGGCATTCTGATATTAAAGTCAGAATTCTGACCTTTTTTTAAAAAAATCTAAATTCTAACTTTTTTTTCCAGAACATCACCCCCCACCCCCATCCCCCCCCAAAAAAAATTGGGAAATTTTTTCATTTTTTGTGGAAAAAGTCAGAATTCTAAGAAGAAATTTGGAATTCTGAGTCAGAATTCAGAATTAAAAAAAAAAAAAAAAAAAAAAGTATCTAAATTCTGACTTTTCCAGAACACCCCACCCCCCAAAAAATTGGGAAATATTTTTATTATTTTCTGTGAAAAAAGTCAGAATTCTAAGAAGAAATTTGGAATTCTGACTTTTTTCCAGAACATCAAAAAAAAAATTGAGATTTTTTTTTTCCAATTTCTGAAAAAAGTCATATTCTGACAGAAATTATGACCTTTTTTTCAGAGCATCAAACAAATAAGGGGAATTTTTATGATTATCTGGTGGGGAAAAAAACGTTGTAATTTTGACTTCTCTGAATTTTTTTCTTCTTCATTGGTCCTAATCCTCTTCCGTAAACCAGCAAGTAGAGCCAAATGCTGCAAAGAAAAATCTGTCTCATGGATCCCTGTTTTTGTTTTTTCTTTTCTGTTTTGTTTTTGAAAACCGATATATTTACCTGGGCAGTGAATGTAGCTGACTGAATCTAACAGACGAACATGAGGGAAGCACGGTCGGAGAACTGAACCACACAACCACGCAAGGGATTTTTTAAAAGACATGCTGAAGTAGTGTTCTCATTCATTTCCAAGCAGACGGGCGTACGGGGATGTGTACAGTCAGTGAGCGCTCATATTTACACACATTTAAAGACATGCATGCACGCAGACGCCCCCGTCGTTACACCTGCACGTAGCGAAGGGGGCGAGTTCAGATAATCATGTTGTGTAATCACCAGTGCAGATCAGCAGCTGGCACAGATGTAACAGCTCAGAAAACTGAGAGATTGTCTTTTCTGATAAAAGTTGAGAGATCAGCTCAAACCATGTAAAAGTGTTTTTTTTTTTTCTTTGTCAGACATTTAGACTTCTGTTCTGGTCCAGTGTGTGTTTGTTTACCGTGTTATGTGTTTATTTAGTTTCTTGTTCTCTCTGGATAGTGCCTTTCTCTCTGGTGTTTCAGTGTCTCCGACCTGCTACTTTGAGCCCCCCCAACCCTGCCCCGCCCTCCCTCCTCCCTTTTTTGGGGTCTGCCAGTCCTGCAGTGAGAAACAGTGTAAATAATCCCAGTCCCATCTGACAGTACTCACCCTCCCCCTCCTCCTACATCCACCCGCATCACCTTTGCCCTCATCAACATCGGAACTTTTCTTATTTAAGTGTCTCGCCTCGTCTTACCTAATGATACTGTTTTTTTTTTGTTTTTTGCTCTTTTTTTTATTTGCATTTTTTTTTGTTTGTTTTCAATTAATAAAATGCAATTATTAAAAAGTTGTGTTTATGTGGTCTGTGTGGATGCGAACTGGCTGGAATATGAAACACTTTTGTAAGAGAAGGAGCCATTGGGTGATTTTCAGTTTACATAGTTTGTCGTCTTCAAAATTATTTATACCCTTCACATAACAAGAAACTGACAAAAGTAATAAATAAAAATGCACTCAATTATAATTTAGTGAAATTAAACACTGCTGTTGAATTGTAGTTTATAATTTTAAAAAACAAAACTGTTCCAAACAAGTTAGAGCACCTTGCTCATGAACAGTGGAACAAAATACCTGTTGCAGGTGCAGACGTCTGATTGGATGATTCAGAAAACACTTGATTGCTGTGATTGCCTCAAAAAGTTGCTCAGTAAAATTCTAGTTCAGGAGCCCCGCCATGCTGGTTCACTTGTTTTATTTTTTGTTTTAGATATTTCTGTTCAACCACAATTCAAAATCAATGTCATGATTTTCATAATTTTTTTTATTTATTATTACTTTTGTCAATTTCAGTTTATTTTAACTGACAGCTGATTTTTCCTGCATGACTGAAATAAAAATTTCAGCTCCTTAAGGCCAATACCCATAGCAAAATACTGATAACACATGCGTAACTAATGACAGTAGGTACAGAAAGTATTCAGGCCCATTTAAACTTTGTACTTTTTGTTTCATTGCAGCCATTTGCTAAAATCAAAAAAGTTCATGTTTTTCTCATTAATGTCACTCAGCACCCCACCGTGACATGAAAAAAACATAAATGTAGAAATTTTTGCAAATTTATTTTAAAAAAGAAAAACTGAAATATCATGTGGTCATAAGTTTTCAGACCCTTTGCAGTGACTCTCATATTTAACTCACAGGCTGTCCGTTTCTTCTGATCCTCCTTGAGATGGTTCTACTCCTTCATTGGAGTCCAGCTGTGTTTAATTAAACTGGACTTGATTAGGAAAGGCTCACACCTGTCTATATAAGAGCTTCCAGCTCACAGTGCATGTCAGAGCAAATGAGGATCATGAGGTGGAAGGAACTGTCCAAGGAGCTCAGAGACAGAACTGTGGTGAGGCACAGATCTGGAGAAGGTTACAAAAGAATTTCTGCAGCACTAAAGGTTCCTAAGAGCACGGTGGCCTCCATAGTCCTTAAGTGGAAGAAGTTTGGGACGACCAGAACTCTTCCTAGACCCGGCCGTCCAGCCAAACTGAGTAATTGTGGGAGAAGAGCCTTGGTGAGAGAGTTAAAGAAGAAGCCAAAGATCACTGTGGCTGAGCTCCAGAGATGCAGCAGGGAGATGGAGAAAGTTCCACAAAGTCAACTATCACTGCAGCCTCCACCAGTCGGGGCTTTATGGCAGAGTGGCCCGATGGAAGCCTCTCCCCAGTGCAGACATGAAAGCCGCATAGAGTTTACCAAAAACCACATGAAGGACTCCGAGACTGTGAGAAATAAGATTCTCTGGTCTGATGAAATGAAATTAAATGAATGAATGAAATGAAAAATACTTTATTCATCCCAGAAGGGAAATTCAGCATTGTAAAAGCTTTTTTAAACAATATAACATTATATGAAATTATAATGTAACAAAAATCAGTCAGTCTTGTTCGTTAGGGTGATGCTGCTGGTAGGAATGAATTTCTGTGTCTTTCCGTCCTACAGCGAACCATGATGCAGCCTCCCACTGAACACACTGTTGATTCTTCACCGTGTTGTGGAGAGAATGGGAAGAGTCCTCCATCATCTTCATCAGCTTGTGCAGCATTCTTTTTTGAACGATCACCAAGATTGAACTTTTTGGAGTTAATTCTAAGCGGTATGTGTGGAGACAACCAGGCACTGCTCATCACCTGCCCAATACCAACCCAACAGTGAAGCATAGTGGTGGCAGCATCATGCTATTGGGGTGTTTTTCAGCTGCAGGGACAGGACGACTGGTTGCAGTTGAAGGAAAGATGAATGCAGCCAAGTACAGAGATCCTGAAAGAAAAGCTCTTCCAGAGTTCAGGACCTCAGACTGGGCCGAAGGTTCACCTTCCAACAAGACAATGACCCTCAGCACACAGCTGAAATAACAAAGGAGCGGATCAGAACAACTCTGGACCATTCTGGACCGGACCAATGCATTCCAATGCATTAATAAAAACTGGAAGGAAAGTAGGAAGATCTTGAATTATGGTAATTAGCAATCATTTAAATGTTTGGTGAAATCAAATTGTATAAAAACAACAGTAGAACTCAGGGCCATGTTCAATAGTGAGAGTAAGAGTATTTGTACAATGAGAAGGGAACTATACGGATTAGGATTAAAGAGCTGTGTTGCTTTTGGAAAACCACGAATCAGTGAAGATAATCAGACCAAAAGGCTTAAATTTGCTGGGGAGCATAAAGATTGGAGCAACAGGAGAAGGTCGTGGTTCAAGTCCAGATTTATCCTGTTCCAGACTGATGGGAGCTTCAGAGAAAGAGGGGGAGGGGGATGGAGCGATGCAGCCTTCATGCCTAGTGCCTATACAAGCGTATCAGCTGATACCTGAATCAACTGGATGATGGGATGGCCTACTCTTAAAATGGCAGGGTTCCTGCGGGGTCTCGAAAAGTCCTAAATTTACAATTCTGCATGAAATACCTAAAAAATGCCTTAAATTTGATGGTTGTGGTCTTAAATTATCTTCTGCTCCAACAGATTCCTGTCACTTAGAAAAGTGACAGCAAAAAAAAAAAACAAAAAACAAAACAGATCCGCGTGTTTTTCCCAAACAATGAATCCTGACAGAGCCTTTATATCAGCCAATCAGGAAGAGATCAGGGCGGGTCTTTGCACAGCCGTCACCTGCACTGAAAAAAGAAAATAGTTAAACCAACTTAATTGAATTGTTTCAATTGGGAACACCTAAAAGAATTAAGTTCTTTGAAATAAAGTTAATGTCAGATTAACACAATTTATTTACATAACATGTACTTAATAAATTAATTATTTCCAATCAAAATTTTGCATTAATCCAACTTAAAGTTTCCAGTTTTTCCAACTCAGTAATTTGCCTAACCCAAAAGTGAGCTGATCAATACAAATATCAATAACGTCGATACCAACGTTTGGATTGATATCGATCGGTACTAGTGCAATTATATTGATACTTCAAACCATCAGAAACTTCATAAATATGGAGGATAAACTTTTTTTTTTTTTTTAATGGATCTGGTTCACTGCTATGACAAGGCCACCAATATTCCAAGTATAGTTTTCTCATTTCATGTAAAAATCAAGTAAAAAAAAGTCAACTTTAATATCAAATATGCCACGTTAGCCATACGACACAGATGAAATTACAGTCCACTCAAACCCACGGTGCATATAATAAAATATAATAAACTATAAGATAAAAATATAAGAATCCACTCGGATAGCTTGAAATCTAAACACGAAACCTAAGTTTAAATACTAAAGAAGATTACAAATGGGTTGACAGTAGACAATGTAAACGGTATTGGGGATTATCACGCTTACCGGAACTTCCCGGTATTTGGGCACTTCCTCTTCCGGGCCATTTTAACAACAGCCGTTCCTGCTCTGTTATACTGTTTAAATCAGATAAACTCCAAACATACTTAAGTTTTCATTCCAGACTGAAGTCATACTAAGGAAGAAGTGGATCAAAGCGATTGATTCGTCGCGGTGAAGGGCCGAACTTTATAATAAAACAACACACGTTTGTTTGTAGCCGGTGGGGCACAACACCGGCACTTCACAGCATGCTAGCATTAGCCAGCTAGCGTTTACTGACGTGCTTAACATTGTGCGTCTTAAAACACACAAACATCTGAAAATCGGGTCTGTACCCCCCCAGTTTCCAGTGGAACAACTGGGGACTGCCAAGAAAGGAGACGCTTTCAGATGCTTGTGTGTTTTCAGACGCACAAAGTTAGGCACGTCATCGAGCTGGCTAATGCTAACCTGCTAACACGACTGTATAGTCTGCCGGCTACAAACGTGTGTTGTTTTATTATAAAGTTCGGTCCTTCACCGCGGCGAATCTGTCGTTTTGATCCACTTCTTCCTTAGCATCACTTCAGTCTGGAATGAAAACTTGGCATTGGCGTTTATCCGATTTACAAAGTTTAACAGAGCAGTAGACGGCACACTACTGTTAGCAGGCTAGCATTAGCCAGCTTGATGACGTGCCTAAGTTGTGAGCTGAAAAAACACAAGCATCTGAAAGCGTTTCCTTTCTTGTCAGCCCTCTGTTTTGATGGAAAGGGGGGGGGGCGATTTTCAGATGTTTGTGTGTTTTAAGACGCACAAAGTTAAGCACGTCGGTAAACGCTAGCTGGCTAATGCTAGCATGCCGGTGTTGTGCCCCACCGGCTGCAAACAAACATGCTACGTTGTTTTATTATAAAGTTCGGCCATTCACTCTGGAGACTTGCTTTGATCCACTTCTTCCTTAGTATCACTTCAGTCTGGAATCCGTGAAAATTTAAGTAGGGTTGGCGTTTATTCACGTTATTTACGAAGTACAGCAGGGACATTGAACTGGGCCAGAAGTGGGCCGTCTAAGTGTTTCAAACCGGAAGTTCGGAACACGGAAGCGTGATAATCCCCCATTTCAACCCTAATGTAGGAAGTAGTGCAGATATTATAGTGCAATGACAATGTAAACGATGTAACTGTAGCATGTCGCAGTAAAGTTTGACAGTGTAACAGTGCAGTGGTCCTGATGCACAATAGTGCAAATAGTCAATGTAAACGATGTAACTGTACATGTACAGTAAGTTTTTAACAATGTAACAGTACAGTGGCAATAGTGCAATAATGCATATGGCAGAGTAAACTGTAGCAGTCCGGATGGATGCAACAGTGCAATATGTAGTAGTGCCATTTAGTGCAGAGTTCTGCAGTGTTGCACTGGTGCCATGGTGATGATGAAGTGAGGTGTGCAGTCCTGAGCGGGCAGTCACACTGTGGGCGGGGTGGGTGGGGTAACCTGCGATCCTGGTGGCTCTGCAGGTGAGGCGGTGGTGGTAAATGTCCCACCTCACCTTCTGAGGTTTACTTGTACTGAAACTTGTTTTAACACAAATGCATCCTATTTTTAGAAATCTTATCAAGAAAATTTTGCTTGTTCTATTGGCAGAAATTTTATTTTGCTTATTACAAGATTTTTTTTGCTTATAATAAGAAAAAAAATTCTGCCAATGGAGCAAGCGAAATTTTCTTGGTAAGATTTCTTGAAATAAGACGCATTTGTGTTAAAAACAAGTTCCTATATCTCACTGAAATGTTTCTATTTTGGTCATTTTGTCTAATTTTGAGTGTGATGAGATATTTTGACTAGAAATTAGAAAAAAAAAACTTGGTAAGATTTGAGTTTTTCTTTTTTTTTTTTTCTTCTTTCTCTCTTCTTCTCTTTGAGAAGGAGAATAAGAGAAAAGAGAGAAGATTTGAGTTTTTTTCAGGGTGGTGGATTCGGTTCACCGCTGTGACATGACACCTTCGTGCCCAAAATCAGCTTCTCTCGCTGAGATAATCCCAAATTCAGATTTTTTATATGGTATTAGAAATACCTTAGAATTTATGCAATAACTGAAAAGCAATGTGTTAATTCACAGATTACCTTACAATAATGTGTTAATTTGATATTCCTAGAAATCCCTAATTTATTTGACAAATGTAGGCTGTGTTTTATTCATTTATTTTACAATAAACTGGCAACCCCCTAAAAATTATCCCGCAACCCACATGGGGATCCCGACCCCCCAGTTTGAAAACCACTAACCACGTTGTAAATGCAGCCATCTTTGCTTCTGCACACATAAAACTCAAACTGCCAGAAGCAGGAGTTTCTGCAGAAGTCCACGGTTCTCTGGGATGTTTATCTCAGCACGGAGGATGAAAATCTGCTGCCTAGTTTCCTTTCTGTGCATCGATCACGAAGCATCTGCAGCTGGACACAACTCCAGAAAAAAATATGAAACATTTGTCAGAAATTCTGAGGAAGACAGATATTTTAAAAAAGGAGAGACAAAAGAAAGGAGAGCTACTTGTGAACCAATGAAAACAGACTCCAACCAAAGTGGCAAATTACTCCCACAATTCTGCCCGGTGACGTCGGCGGTGCGTACTCTCTGCAGAAAGATGTAAAACAGAAGAGGAAGTGAGATATTTCTGACTCTTTTTCTTTGTAATTTGAATAAAAAAAGAGAAGGAAGATATTTCTGAAATTTAAAGAGGAAGGACGCAGATCAGGCTGAGACAGACCTCAGCCCACAGATATAACAGCAGTGTGTGAATGTGTGCTAGCCAGAGGAACAGAATCATTTTCTTTATATTGCCCCCCTGACAGTCTTGCCCACCCTCTGGCCCCCCAATATATCAAAGCCTAGCTCCGCCACTGATCGTAGTAGAAAACATTGATGAAATAGCAAAGTTTTTATTGGTTAGCAGTGAGAGCAGTAACTTTCATCAGTTCTCCTGAAATAAAGAGATACTGTGTAACTTTTGGCCACTGGGGGCGCTAAACCTGTAACTACCCACAGACCACACAAAGGGGATTATCACGCTTACCGGAAGTTCCGGGTATTTGGACACTTCCTCGTCCGGGGCATGTTAGGGGCGGCCGTTCTTTGTTATTTTATATATATTGTATAAACTAAAAACGAAATTGTGTTTACATTTAGATATAAAATAAAATGAAGGAAGAGGAGGAAAGGGATGGATTGGTCGCGGGGAGGGGGGAGAATAAAAAAAAAAAAAGATTGTTTGTTGGTGTGGGGGGGGCAAGGCGCGGGTACGGCAGGGTAGGATAAGATAGGGCGAGTGAGGTGTGGTGTGGTGGGGGAGGGGTTAAAACATACAAAAATAAAACAACTGGGGATCTGGACTTGGTTCCAGTGGAACAAGTGGGGAATGGAAGAAAGGGGGGGGGTTAGGAGGGTTGTGGGTTCTCAGGCATATAAGGGTTAGGAAGGTAAGGGGGTTAGGGAAGGTAGGTCAGGAAAATATTAATAAGAGAGTGCCTACTATAATAATATAAAAAATTATGAAAATGGGGAAGACGATGGTGATTCTAGATTAAAGGAAGGTGAGAGGAAGAGGAGGAAAAAGAGGAAAACGGCGGGGGGGGAGGGGGGAGAAAAAAAAAAAAAAGAAATAGATTTGCAGGTGGTTGGGTGGGGGGGCGGAGTGGTAGGACCAGAAGGGGGGGTTGGTTAGGTGGCTAAATTTCGTGGGTAAGAAAGGGCGAAAGAACACAAAGGGGTATCTGTCTTGGCAGTCTTCAGGGGTTCCATGGAAACGGGGGGGAAAGGGGGGGGATACAGGATGTTTGGGTGTTTATATGGGATGAAAGAAGACAATAAAGGTAAGTGGGTAAATGGAGGCTGGCGAGAGAGGGCGGGGGTGTGGTGACGATGTGGGTATCCAAGGAGGAATAAACTAATATATGGGTCAGTCTCAGCGTGGAGCGTTTCCTTTTTGCTCGTCTTCCCTATCTATAATATTACATTCGGAATGAAAACTTAAGTATTGGGAATATAATAAGAAAAGGGAAGGGCGAAAGGGGGAGAAGAGGGGAAGGGGTCTGAGACTGTAACAAAGTTAAACCGTCTCTATCTGTGTTCTGGAATCATGTTTGCAGACAACTTTAAAGCAAAATGCTCCAGGTCACATGATCCAATGAGAGGCGGATCCGCTGCTGCAAAATTACTATGTCTGGGTTTTGAGAAGGGCAGCCCCCTCAGAGCCCCCACATGTGTCAAGTGCTGTATATTAACCCAAGAAATCATCTGCTATTACTTAAATTGGTGTAATGTTTAGGTTAGAAGTTACACAGTGTCCCTTTAAAGGTCGAGCTCGGAGTCGTCGTGTCCCACCCTATCCTCCCCCCCAATTTCTGTTTGTAAGCACTATTCAAACTAAGTGCCCCTCCCCCTCGGGCAATGACCACATCGCTCTTCAGCCCATTCAGCTTCAAGTCTCTTCATAGCTCGGAAGCAGGTGAAAGCCAAACCAAACCCTGGTTTTCTGACGTGCAAAATCTAAAGCTTTGTTCACTGCAGAGTACTTCGGGAGATCGGGAGATTTTTTTTCTTTTTCAAATTCTGAAAAGTCAGAATTCTGAGATTAAAGTCAGAAACTTTAATCTCAGAATTCTGACTTTTTTCTAGAACATTAAAAAAAAAAAAGAAAAATATCGGGAGATTTTTTAGAATTACAATTTCAGTTTTTTAATTGAAGTTGAATTCAATTTTCAATTTTTTTCAGAATTCTGACTTTTTTCCAGAACACTGAAAAAAATTGTGGGTGTGTGTGTGTGTGTGTGCGTGGGGGGGGTTCTTCAATTTTTCTGTTTATATAAATTGAACAACAACAACTACCAAAAAATAATCTCCAGACATTTTTTTTTATTTCTTTTTAAAAAAAGTCAGAATACTGACTTTTTTCTAAGAATTTTTTTTCCAGTGGCTCTAATCCTTTTCCATAACTTTTCTTCCCTTGGTCTGCCGTTTTTTTGTTTTGTTTTGTTTTGTTTTAATTCGAGAAGGGTCTGTCAGCAGCTTTCAAGACAGAGGGATGTCATAATGTTGGCGTGTTGTAGAGTGACGTCATTAAACGACACGCCCACCACACCTATGAGAGGACTGTAAAATCTAACCCTACCCCTGACCCTTCTCCTAAACCTTCCCATGACCCTCCCACTGTACGACACGCCTCTGGGTCAAGTGTATCTATCTGCGGCTTGCAACCCAGTGGGCGTGTCATTTAGTCGGCGTGTCCTATAGTGGGCGTGTCACATAGTGGGTGGGTCTGGTTAGGTTTAGGGGAAGGGTCAGGGGTAGGGCTAGATTTTACCGTGCTCTCATTGGCCTGGTGGGCGTGACGTCGAGGAACGTCACTCTACGACACGCCCCTGTCTTGCGAGCCGCAGATAGATTGACTTGGAGAATTTGACTGACTGGCGTCTGCTCCACTCGTCGAGTTTATCCCTACAGCGTCATGCCCTTAGCTCTGACATTGGCTGGTGATGTAAATACAGAATAAATACAGAAATCTCCGCCCAGAAACGTCCCGAATACACCAAAACAAAGGGAAAAAGTGAATTACAGACAGGGGGAGAGGGAGACGCAAACAAACTCACCACCACACGAGAGTAGAGGCCCAAAAGCGCAGATTGAGATGGATTTCACTCACACAAGTCTAACGTTTATTTTCAGGGGGGAAACTCTGGACTTGACCTTAAACAGCTTTATGGGCCTAAAGGAAAAGTCCTGAAGCAGTGAGTTGATCAATAACTGTTAGATTCAGATCAATATAACAGGTTGCGCTAACTGAACAGCGTGGTCATTTCTTTTTGAGCTGCAGATGATGCGCATGCATCAGCTGACCTGAGGAGGCAGCGGAGAGGAAACTGATGCTTTCCATTTCAGGAGAGAAGCTCTGCATGCAGCACTCTGCCGCAGCCCGGCGAGATGTTTAACAGCGCGTTAGCCACGGTCTGCTGCACTGTCTGCTTCACTTTTAGCTCTCGCAGCACCACTTAAGCCACCGCTCTTCAATCTGACTCCTCTCTGCCTTCATTTTTCTCACAGCCCGCCTCAAACGGACCCTGTTACATCAGTGTCGCTGTCCTCTTCCGTCCACCACTCTCTCATCTGGAATCTCTCGCTCTGTTCTGGGGCCTGAAAAGTATCTTCCTGCTCCAGTGCATCCATTCATCTCTCTGACATTTACCAGTAGAAGCTGAGACATTCACACCGAGCCTCTGTGATGTCAGTTTTTCTTCTGCTCTGTGTATCTAAGGTTATATTTAACAGTGTCGTCTGTAAAGTGTAAGGCCTGAATACAAACTCTGCCCCGGGGTTTCGCCACTCAAGCCCGCCTGATGAGGCTGTTGCCATATGGTGCAGCTACAGAAGGCAACAGCTTTAAAAGCCTCTGCGCTCCACTCAGTAAGGACATTTTAAGATGATTTGAGGATTTGCAAGTGAGGGGGACATTTCGTTCAGGGCTGAGAAGATTATTATCAGTGTGTGAACGGGTGCTCTGTTTATGCCGCTCCCTTTGCATCACGGTTTTAGTCTCATACTCACAGTTTGGTTTTGGTAAACGTCAACTTTTGCATTTGAGTATATCTGGATGTATGTAGTGGTTTGTGGGCGTTAGAAGTGAAAGTGTATGATTGCAGCTCCAGCAGACTGATGGCTGTTTCTGAGGTCAGGGCCTGAGGGGGGGGGGCTGCGGCTGGCACCCCACCCCCATCCTCTGGGATCTGATTGGCCGCCCAGGGTGCCCCCATTACTGAAGTCAGAGGTGGTTGGTTTAATCAGGATCAGGAGAATTGATAGATATACAGATTTTTTTTTAGGGCAGATACCGATATTTTCTCATCAGCCGCTGGCCGATACAACCAGCCGATATTTGAGAGCAATATTTGGGGCCGATACTGCATTTGACCCTATTAATATAATGAAGGACACAGGGTTGCAAAGGGGAGGAAAATTTCTGGGAAATTTCCAGAAACTGTCCATGGAAAGTTAAGCTGGAGAATTTAGGAAATATTCCAAACTGGAAACTTTCCATGGGAATTATGGGAATTAGATGTAAATTTGGGGTAATTTAAACAAACCACACAGTAGGGATGGGCAATATTAGGGCTGGTAAAAAATATATCAATACACTGAAATATCGCAATATTTTCATATGCAGACTTAATATAATGTTAAAAAATTTACGAAATCTCGCAAGATTTCATTAGTGAAATAATCGATACCACATTTTTAAATATTGATTATATCACCATATGAAAATATCGTGATATTTCAGTGTATCAATATTTTTTCCCATCCCTAGGCGATATGTTATTGAGTGGGATATATAGTTAAAGAAATTGCCCACGGTAATAATTTGTCATCTCACAATAAAAACGATAAATTCAATTTATCAGGTTAATTTGCAGTTATTTATACGTAGTTATTTTTGCTGTTTGCATCGTTTGAATAAATGTCAAATTGTTCTCATATTGCAGACTTACACTTTTGCAATACAGGTGTAGTACTTGAAGTAGTAGTTGATGTAGTTTCGCAGCTTCTAGTATTATTTTAAAGCTCAAGACGGAATGTAGTGAAAGATTTATAATACAAACAATTAGACTGATATTTTTATCGTCACTTATCATTACTGTGATAAAAATCTAAAATTATTGTGATACATAATTTAGTCCATATCGCCCATCCCACTTCACAGTAAGACGGTTGCTAGTTTGAGTCCCGACTGGGGAGGGGTTCCTGTGTGGAGTTTGCATGTTCTCCCCGTGTTTGCGTGGGTTCTCTCCGGGTTCTCCAGCTTCTTCCCACCATTCAACGACATGACGTTGGGTTAATTGATCACTCTAAATTGTCCCTAGGAGTGAACATGAGTGTGACTGGTTGTCTGTAGCTTGGTTTCCATTACACCTGGAATTGCGCAAAACCTAAATATCCAATTAAAAACCGCTAATGAAAACACCTACATTTCGAAAAAAACTCTCAAATGCCACAAAAAAGTTTTTACGCTTCCATGAGGCGTAAATTCAGACATTCAGATAAAGCCGTTTTTCGCATGAGGGTACACTTTTTTCGCAATTACAGGCATGACGTAGGGGGTTAAAATCCAGTTATTCCTTCTTAATTATGATTAATATGATCATTTACAAGCATTAACTGTGAAATCGGAGTGATGGGGGAAGTTTTATCAGTCACATAGATGAAAATTCCCCAAATTGCCGTAACTCTGCAAGCTGAGTTCATTTAGGACATTATACAGATGGTTTAAGTTCTTCATGTATTAACGACCGGCCACGAGCTGTTTATGTCGTTTCCACACATTGTAACACCACGACTCAGTTATCTCGTTCCCACATGTTAATTATACGTCAGCAGGATTTAATAAAACGTGACCACGGATAACATCGTATGACTGCGCCCTCGTATCAGCAGCTGCATACCACATCAGTCAGGAACTGGTGCCGATAAAAGCGGAATAAAGATCCAGAAACGACATCCCCCCAGAAGTTGATCCTGAGGGGTTTTAATTTGTGTTACATTACAACTGGATTTTACTAGAATCACGGCTTATACCATTCAATGGAAACACCTACATATCACTATTGTACTTTTTCAAATTTAAGAAATATCACTTTTAATTTCTGTCCTGGTGTACCTGCCTCTCACCTGATAATTGCTGGGATAGGCTCCAGCAACCCCCGCGACCCTGAACTGGATAAGCGGTAAGGAAAATGAATGAATGAATGAAACAAACTGGAACATAAATGTCAGCTTGTGTGAAATTATTCCACGCATCAGATGGCAAACCTGGCTACGAAGCTACCACCATAACAAGCTGGCCTCTTAAATGGTCAATGAAATGAAAAATAACTTACATTTAGCACCTATTTTTATCTAATGTTTCCAAATTAAACATCAATACTTTTACCAATCAAATATATTTACCCCATTATATCAAAACTCACTTGACGTTATAAAGTCTGTGGGCTCAGATGCATGGCTTCAATAGCCGTGTGCTTTGGGCTCAAAAATGAAACCTCCAGGAAATGGAGGAAAGCACTGCAAAAACTCAAATCTTATAAAGTTATTTTTTCTAATTTCCAGTCAAAATCTCTCATCACACTCAAAATAAGACAAAATTACCTAAAGAGAAACATTTCAGTGAGATATAGGAACTTGTTTTTAAGACAAATGCATCTTATTTCAAGAAATCTTATCAAGAAAATTTTTCTTGTTTTATTGGCAGATTTTTGTGCTTATTACATGCAAAAGGAGAAAAAAACTTGGCCACTCTAAAAAAAAATGCGTTTGTGTGTGTGTGTGTGTGTGGACGCGTAATTGCAACATTGTGGGGACTGTGTTCTGGATTTTTACCATCACTGTGGGGACGTCTTGCCCTCGTGGGGACATTTTCCCGGTCCCCATGGGGATGAACCCCGTTTTGAGGGTCAAGATTAGGTTTTAGAGATTAAGTTCCAATTAGGTTTAGGTTAGGATTAGGACAAGGGTTAGGTTTAGGTAATCAGTTCTGGGTGTTAGGTTTAGGGTAAGGGGCTAGGGTATGCATTATGTCAATGGAAAGACCCCATGAGGAATGAAAACTGTGTGTGTGTGTGTGTGTGTTTTTAAGATTTTGTTTTTGCTTGTAAAAAGTAAAAAGAAAAAATTCTGCCAATGGAACAAGCAAAATTTTCTTGATGAGATTTCTTGAACTAAGACGCATTTGTCTTTAGACAAGTTCCTATATCTCACTGAAATGTTTCACTTTAGGTAATTTTGTCTTATTTTGAGGGTGATGTCATATTTTGACCAGAAATTAGAACAATATACTTGGTAAAATTTTAGTTTTGCAGTGTGCATGGTGCATGTAGGGGATGTGGCCTCAACAGCCCTACAGTAAGCAGTGTGCCATATGCATAAGATTTTATATTTTATACTATATTTAAGTTCCTTGTTAAGGGCCAGCCTCCAATTTTCTAAATTTCAGATTTATTCACAATAATTCCCGTTAAGTAAATTATAATATATTACCATTCATTCCCATGGAAAGTTTCCAAATTTGAAAATTCCTTAATTTTTGCAACCTTAGAAGGACACAATGAAAACAAATTTTAAAAAAGGAAATAAAGCACTTCAACTAGATATATAAAATATATATATATATGAAAAAAGAAACACGTAACATTTACAGTCGTCCTCAAAATTATTCTCCAATGAAAGAAGGGAAAAATCAGCTGCCAGTGAAATTAAGTTGAAATTTACAAAAGTAATAATAAATAAAATTTTTATGAAAATCATGACATTGATTTTGTATTGTGGTTTGAAAGAAATATTTAAAACAAAAACACAAAAAATAAAACAACTACACACGCATAATGAGACTCCAAAGCTAAAATGTTGTTTAGCAACACCTGTTGACAGGTATGTTGGTCCACTGTTAAAGAGCGAGGACAGTTTTGTTGTTTTGTTTTTTTTAAATATCAATTTGAACCACAATTCAAAAGCAGTAATTTATTTCACAAAATTATAATTTTGTAAATTTTTATTTATTATAAGTTTCTTGTTATTTGAATTATTATTGTGAATTTAGTCTTTTCTTATACTGGAGGGTATCATTTAGAGGATGACTGTATATTTAAAAAACTGCTGCCTGTGTAGATTGCTACACTCCTGTGTAGATACCAGCAAAAAATAGGCCACAAATATCGGCCAATGTATCGGTCTATCCTTAATCAGGACTGACAGAAATTGAGTTTGTTGGAAAGTAACCACAAAGAGACAAAACTTGACGCAAAGCTGCCAATCTGGAAGGATGCAGGGAAATCAGTGGAGTCTTGGAGCTGAGGATCTATTTCTGTTCGTGTTTACTGTTTACCCACTCAGGACGATATCACCTGAGTGGGCAGCCTGTCTGCCACTGGGATGAAGTTCAATCATGAACCCATGCAAACAAGAGGTATCTCTGCGTAGGAGCAGTAAAGTTATCAGATCCCTTGCTTCAGCTGCATGAGCGCATGCATTTATCTGGCACGCAAAGGTTGACACTTTCCACTCCTCCCCAGCGGCTGCAGAGGTGGCTGCGATGAGCTCCGACACACCCTGAGATGACTTACCCTGCCCGGCTGGTCAGGGTCACTTCAGGTTGCAGCACGGAGCACAAAAGTTGCAGTTTTCTGAAGCTTAAACTTTCCAGCTTCCCACCCAGATAGAATTATCACACTCTGTCAAACACTGAGGTGTGATAGTTTATCTTGTTTAACCTCTCTTCATGCAAATAGTGTGTGTATTGCAAACATTGGGTTCACACCCCGCCAGGGTGTCGTTGCTCCAGACACATTTTTACAACTGTGGAAAAACTTTGACATTACAACACAGCGGCAGACAAATACTGAAGCTCTGATATAAATATTTGAAATTATTTATAGGGCTGCTACCTCGTCCACATGGTGATATATGATCGGTCCTATCTGATGCATCACTGCCACCTACTGGCTGTTCCCACACAAATGTGAATTCAGTCACCACAGAAAGGACTAAAATGACTTTCGTGGCCAGTCACACCTGGAGTAATTGTGTGTCCAGTAATGAAAGACAGGAAGCCAGTTTATTAATCTATTGTTTTTATTTTCTAGCAAAATTCCTTTAATTTAAAGGGTTTATCATAAAATTTCATTTGTAATTCTCTTTCTGAGTCATTCCTTAAATTGTAATATTTTGGTAGCATTTGTGAAGTCCTTTACTAATAATGCTTTTAAACACTGGCATTTCTGAGATAAAATTGAAGTCCCCCTTAATAAAAATGACTCCTTAACACTTGATACTTTTATGCCCTTAGGTTGAATTTGCTAGGACAAATAAACGTTGCAGTTAAATTTGCAATAATTATTTGATTCTTATAAATATGACTTATGAAATTAAAAATTCTTTATTTATCCAAGGAGGGAAATTCAACATTAAATTCAATTTACTTATTAATTTAATTCAATAATTTATTATCAAATTGTATTGTTTCTTATTAAATATTTATTATTAAAATTAATAACTTAATTTAATTAAGGTTAAATTAAATTTAATTATACCTGTCATTCCCTAAAATGACTTGAAATGTCTAACACTTAGGTTGTGAACAACAGCAGGGGGCGCCATTAGATTGTTTTAATAGTGAGAAATGTAGGCTGAAATCCGACCTCGTTTTATTTACAAAAAATATATATATTCCAAAAAAATATATTCTTTACTTGCAGATTATTTATATTTCTGTAGATGATGTACACTATTTGAATAAAATTGACTAAATTTCGTTTTGGAAAAAATAATAAAGATCGTTGTCGGCAGGATTCGAACCTGCGCGGGGAGACCCCAATGGATTTCTAGTCCATCGCCTTAACCACTCGGCCACGACAACTTCCGTATTTTCCCGTATGACGTAATAATTTGTACCTACATAGATATTATGTAGTTAGATACATCATTTCACTGTATTGCTATTTAATTCGCTAAAGTGAAATATGTTGCTCATTACATGTCTACATTTTTAAATATACCTTTATATTTATCTTTCTAGGTATCTTAACTATCATCGAAAATAGTACTAATAATTAAAAGTTCACAGTTTTGGTAGCTATTAAACTTTAACCGCTTGCCTGAATTAGAAGTAGCTCATCATAATATTTTTCTTTCTCTTGAAATATCCCATAAAATGCCAAGTGTAAGTTGCTAGTTAGCCACCCACAGCTAATATAGGTTTATTCATATATCCCAACTCATGTTTTCATTGTTACCGTAATGTCGGTATTATTTAGAACACAAATCTAGTCTCTGTGCTAACTATCTTTGTCATGGCAATGTGGAATCAGTTGATATCAGTTTTATTCTGTGGTGGAGTGGGAGAAGAATAAACTATCGTGACAGCATATTTTTGTATTTTTCTCACAAACTCCACAGTATCAAAAATCTAGAACGCAGATATTAGCTGCAAGAAGACAGTTTCCGGTATTACACTTACTCAAACTTAAGTTTTCTTTTTTCTTAACAAAACTAGTAGCTTTGTAAATTAAAATAAAAAAAAAAAACGTGATAAGTAATTATTTGGATCATTGTTGCCGCTGGGCTGAAGGCAGTGTCACCACGTGACTCCTGTAGCGAGGGCCTGCTGTTTGTTCAGCCAGAGAGGCAGAGAAGAAAAATGGCGGCTCAAGGCGAACCTGAACGGGACGCCGGGCTAACGTTTTGAGCTTCTACGCCCGCATAGATCAAAGGGCTTCACAGGGTTCGTGCACCGTTTAAATCCTCGCCGGTTCAACTTTGTGGCGTTACGGTTTTCGCCGGTATTCGTGTATGCCAAATACACGCAAAAATTGGGACTGTAAAATAATAGATTTCGCCTATCATGAGAGGGAAAAGGGGCAGGCCGCCCAAACCGCTAGAAACCGAGGAGCAATCCCCAGCTACGACCAGGGGCTTGCGACCCAGGAGGAACCTGAAGCCCAGGTTTAGAGACAGCGGGGATGAGGACGGCGATAGCCCCATAAGGGAGACCCCCAAGTCAACCAGAAAGAGGAAAGGGGGACCTGTAACGTCAACACGGGGCAGGGGACGAGGCAGAGGTGGCGGTGGTGGCAGAGGAGGCAGAGGTGGTCGTGGAGGAAGGCGATCGGCTGCGTCCAAAACAGTGGTCTACGATGACCACGAGAGCGAGGAGGACGATGACGCTGTGAGTCTTAGATCGGAGGAAGATGAGTTTGTTGAGGAAGAACCTCAATCTGAAGAGGACGAGGCCCTCAAAGAGGATTCTGATTGCCTTGAAGATGATGTGCTGGACGAGGAAGAGGATGTTGCCAGCTACTGCACAGAGAGTAGCTTTCGGAGTCAGAGCACACACGCCAGCACTCCGGGTAAATAAACACTGTGATGGCCGTTTTTCAGTGCCTAAATATGGGTTATAAAATGCACACAAATGCCTCTGAGCCCTGCAGGAAGCAGTAAGGTTATTGTTCAAAATGGAGAATGCACATTGTGTGATAACAGGCCTCAGTCCGCTTCATAAAGCTGCTGCAGGTGGATGGAAGCGGCAGCTGCATCACTGCCTGAGCTCCTCGCCTTTACCTTAAGACATCAAATTCACCCCACATACTATTAAAAAGCAACCGTAACGTCTGTCGCGCGAGCTACCGTTTAATCTATATCAGCAGCTTAGCTTCTAGCGTGCTAATGTTAGCTATCAAAATTAGCATCGTGCTCTCTATCGTGTTAACTTTGTTTTATAGATAATTTTAACTTTGTATATTCGTTACTGACCGCGACATTTAAGTCTTTGGAGGCATGTTAAAGTGTAGTTGTTGAAATATAACGTAATTATAAAACGGAACTAAAGAGCTAGGCTAATTAACTCAGCTTGGCTAGCCATTTTTGACACTGTAAGCTCTATTTTGTCAACATACGATAGTTTATACAGTTTAAATCCTTGTTAATAACTGTTTAGTGGATTTTTAGTGCTGAAGTTGTTATATTGGAAGAGTGAATAATATTAATGTGGTGAGCCACCTTGACAGGCAATGTTTTGCTGTGTGCAGTTGGATGGGGTTGCCTCATTTAGCTATAATGACAGTAGCCATGTGTAGAGCAGGTTCATTCAAAGTAACACATGGAGACGTTTTCTATTGGAAACTGCAAAGTTACCCTGTTAACATGTTTATAATGTCTTGAATTTGGTCTTTTAACATGTCTAGCTAGGTTATTGCACATTTATAATTCATTTTGATAAAAATTATAGAAAGAATTTCTAATATTTGTGCCTTGGCCTTTAAAGATAGCTAATATATAAATGGTTAATCATACTGTATGTAGGGCTGCCACGATTAGTTGATTAATTGTGATTTTGCCGACAATCAAAATAGTCAGCAACTAATTTAATGTATTAATCGACTCTTTTATTGTGTTTAAGATTTGTTTTTCCTCTCAAAATTGCCACTGTACCTTCTGCTGCCTTTTTTGTACTTGATGCGCGTACGTAGTCGTAGTTATTGGGGTCAGCTTTTCTTGAATTGTATATTGACATATAAACACACACACTACCAGTCAAAAGTTTGGACACATTTTTCCATTAGATTCAATAAGAAAATGCCCAAAATTTTGACTGGTGCTGTGAATATGCTAAAAGTTTCTTACAATCTGATTAGTCGACTAATCGGCAAAGTAATCGGTGACCAGTTGATTATCAAAATAATCCTTTGTGGCAGCCCTGAATGCAGTCATCCTCAAAATTATTCATACCCTCCAATTAAAGGCGGAAAAAAATCATCTCTCAGTGAAATTAATTGAAATTTACAAAAGTAATGATAAATAAAAATTCTATGAAAATCATGACATTGATTTTTGAATTGGGGTTCAACAGAAATATTCAAAACAAACACACAAAAATAAAACAAGTAAACAAGCATGATGGGGCTCTGAAGCTAAAATTTTGTTGGGCAACATTTCGAGGCAAACACTGCAATCAGGTGTTTTCTCTAATGTTCAATAAGACTTCTGCACCTGTTGGCAGGTATGTTGATCCACTGTTCATGGGAAAGGTGCTCAAATGTGTCTGGGATAGTTTTGTTTTGTTTTTTTATTATTGTTATTTTCAATCACAATTGAAACACAGTCATTTATTTCACTAAATTATAATTTTGGACATTTTTATTTATTATTAGTTTCTTTGCTTTCATGTTTTTTGAATTACTATTGTGAATCTAGCCTTTTCTTTAGTTGGAGGGTATGAATCATTTTAAGAACGACTGTATGTGATAAATTCATATTTGCACTGAAGTTAATGCATGTTCCTATTTGTCCATTTTAAATATCTTTAGGGAAGAAAAAGGTGCGGGCAGCTCGGCCTCGCACCCCCATTCTTGAGAACAAGGAGATACCTCCTCTCGAGCTTCCGGACACCTCTGAGGATCTGTTGGTGCCCAACGAGGAGCTGCTCAACGCCACCTCCATCTACGAGGTGCTACGGAACTTTTGCACGGTGCTGCGTCTCTCCCCTTTCCGCTTTGAGGATTTCTGTGCGGCGCTGGCCGGCCAGGAGCAGTGCACCTTAATCGCAGAAACTCACATCTCCCTGCTGAAGGCCATCCTACGCGAGGAAGACTCCTCCAACACTACCTTTGGCCCTGCCGACCTCAAGGACAGCGTCAACTCCACTCTGTTCTTCATCGATGGCATGACCTGGCCCGAGGTGCTGCGCTCCTACTGCGAGAGCGACCGGGAGTACCATCACGTTTTGCCGTACCTGGAGATGGACGAATACCCCTACGGTCCTCTCAAAAGCAAGATCAAGGTGCTGCAGTTTTTGGTGGATCAGTTCCTGACCACTAACATCGCCCGCGAGGAGCTGCTGTCCGACGGGAGCATGCAGTACGACGACCACTGCCGCGTGTGTCACCGCCTGGGCGACCTCCTGTGCTGCGAGACGTGCTCGGCGGTCTACCACCTGGAGTGCGTGAAGCCGCCGTTGGAGGAGGTTCCAGAGGAGGAATGGCAGTGTGAGATCTGCGTGGCCCACAAAGTGCCAGGGGTCACAGACTGTGTGACCGAGGCACAGAGAAGCAGGCCCTACATCCGGCAGGAGCCCATCGGATACGATCGGCACCAGAGGAAATACTGGTTCCTTATTCGGAAGATTATTGTGTAAGTTGGGACCCTTGCTACCCTTCTGTTGTTTAGAATTACCCCCAAATTTTATATCGTCCTGTGGGGCTGCTCAGTTATGGAAAACGTCATTATCATGATTATTACAGTCAATATTGAAATCACAATTATTCAAACAATTAGTTTTGTTTTAGTCACAATACATTTATTTAGTATTTATCTCTCTGTCAAAAACACTTTTGAAACTTTAAGCGAAATTATGAAATTGGGGGGGGGGGGGGGGGGGGGGCAAATATGTACCTTACAGCTGTTTTGCAATGTATAAAACATTAAATGAATAAAAAAATATATACTTTAAACATTAAATAATGCATAGAAAACATAAATGCATCCAAAATAAACTGTATCCAGCTGTTCTGCAATTTCTCTGTATTTTAAGAATAGAATGAATATACTTATTTATACAAAAGTAACCCAAAATAGACTTTAAGCTTTCGTGCAGTGTTACAACTTTGTTGTTGTATGAAATGTATACAAATAAACTTGCCTTGCCTTGCCTTACAGCATTCCAAATCTAATATTTTTGTGAATGAAACCCAACAAAATACACGGTGAGGTGCCACCGAAATTAATTTTAACTTCAGAATAACTTTCAGGAATTGTATGAAGAAAAATGGTAAATAAATCGTTTAGGCTCGATTATGAGTTTGAAGATTGTTGGACATGAAAATTGAAATCACGATCAAATTTTGATAAATTGCACAGCCCTATCATCCTCAGGTTGTCCGGAGTTAAGCTAACTAAGTTGGACAAGCTTTAGGTTTTAAACCCCTGTGTGACAGGTGGAAAAAAGGGCTTGTGAAACCCCAAAAACCCATTAGACTGCACTGCTGTGCAGCTCATGATACTGCACGAAGGTTGGTCCAGTGGAAAATAGAAAACATGCAAAATGCTTTCACATTAGCAGTTTGATTTCTGGGCTGCATGTCCTCCTGCAGCCTGAAATGTAAAACAGCTGGAAAGTGAAACTGCAAGTCATGGGGACGGTCTCCTGCCAAGCACAGTGCAACAAGCCTCCGTGCACGAGTCATTCGTTTGTCTCCAGATTACAGGAGACATCTGCAGCACTTCATATTTCCTCGGTCTCTGGATGCATCGTTTATTTCGGATATATTTATGTTTTTCTATGTTTTTTTTAATCATTAATATAACATTCAAAGTATATTTATTTTTTTTATAATTTAATGTTTTATACATTGCAAACAGCTGTAAGGTACATATTTGTAGCCTATATTTGTTTTTAATGCTAGAAACCTTGGAAAGAAATGCTAAATTAATGCATCATGTAATTAGAAAACAATTGTTTGAATAATTGTGATTTCAATATTGACCAAAATAATCATGATAATGATTTTTTCCATAATCGAGCAGCCCTATTGCAAACATAGAATTGAGGTGACTAGATGGCTATAACTGTATTGCTGTGTATGATATTAATGAAATGAAATGAAATGACTGGATCAGCCTCATTCATCAGATATCCAATCCAGCTAAGTGGTCAATATCAAAGCCTGTATCGGATCCTGGTATTTGATCGGTGCATCTCTAAGTTAAACTGTCATAAATGAGGGAAATAATAAAGACTAAAGAGGCTAAGTTAATTAACTAGACTGTTGACACTCTAAATAATCGAGCAACGACCTCTTGTAGCGCAGCTGTAGGTGAAGTACTCAGTCTGCTAAACACTGATGACCCTGTCCTCTGCCCTCAGGGAGGAAGATGGGGAGCACGAGAAGAAGAAGATCTGGTACTACAGCACCAAGGCGCAGCTGGAGGAGCTCATGGAGAGCCTGGATAAGGAATACTGGGAAACGGACCTCTACGCCACCCTGGAGGAGATGAAGGAGGAAGTGCAAGCTCACATGGACATCACAGAGGAGCTCACCAACAAAGCTCGTGGAAACAATAAAGCCTACCTCACCGCTGTCAACGGTACCGCTTTCTACTTATACCCCAAAACGATGTAGATTAAACCTCAGTGAGGTCATCTTGTGCTGGGGAAGAGTGTGTGGTGATGTGACTGAACACGTTGAGGGAAAAATCATCAGATGTTTGAGTGAAATGTGTTGGATCATATTCATTTGTTCAGCTCGGTGTTGCCTTTTCTTCCCCCCTCAGGAGTTGGTGGTTAGGGGACTTTAGCGTACTTGCAGAGCAGTTTCCGTCTGTTTGTCAGGCAGCCATATCTCCGTTTTTGTGTCAGACTTCCCTTTAATGTCACCTGCGTGCCCCATTTCACCTCTCAGGTTGACAGCGAGGTGTTGTGTTGCGCTGCAGATGTTCCTCTGGTGTTTTATCAGAAGCGGGAGGTTTGAATATGCACCTCAGTCTGACGCTGCAGTAGAAGAGGATTTATAGTCCTCAAAATTATTCAAAAACAAAAAAACAAACAGTAGAAAGGAGGGGGAGTACAGCATTCAACATTGGCGTATGAAAAAGTGGGCTGTGGAAATTACAGCAGAACAAATGTACAGAGATGCATATGGGGTTATCCCTTTCATTTGGAAATGGATAACCCCATAAACCCCCGTTAAATTAAAAGAAAATTAGACATATTTTTATAAACTTTTTGGGAGACATTGCTTGACATTTTTAAGAGATAAAAAAAATTGCATATGAATTCATTTTTAAAACATAGGAAGGAGGGTTTGTTGTTCCGCCACTTGCAGCAATGTAAGTGAGCATTAAATTCACAAAAGTGTTTCAAATAAAAAGATCATAATAATAAAAAAAAAATTTACAAAAATATAATTTAGTGAAATAGTATTGCTTTTAAATTGTGTTTGAAAATGATAATTTAGAAAAAATAAAACTGCCCCAGACCAATTAGAGTACCTTTCCCATGAACAGTGGACCAAAATATCTGTCAACAGGAGTAGAAGTCTTGAAATTTCATTCCATCTCTAATGTGAGGGTATGAATAATTCGGAGGATGACTGTGTGGCTCTGCCGTGCTGGCATGTGTTTTTCTTGGTTAAAAGTAGTGATGCACGATAAGAAAATTTTCCACGATAAAATTTTCTGCTTCTCATGGCCGATACCGCTAAGTTCATTATTATAAATTTAATACAGTCTTTATATAATCTGCAGTTTGTGCTCTGGATGCAACATGATATTTAAGGTGATTATGTTAGTAATCTTTAGCAGTAAACAAAAAGTTTGGGCTACTTAAATGTTTTCTTTTTTCATGTAAACACACAAAAATGTGTCCATATTGTTGCCATGCCCCACCGATTTAAGAAAAAAAAAAAAGAAAACGGCTTTCCACGGGTTGGTTAATTGGTTAATTTTGTTGACAACTGTTTTATTTACAGTTTGATATTTCTGTATTTCCTCATTTCAGGGAGCCTTTTTAAAATCTGGCTGAGGACAGCAGATGAAAACCAGCCTTTTGATCAAATCTGGTGCATTTAGAAGTTTTTCTCTGTTTTTTTTTTTATAGAGATACACCAATCCAGTTTTTTCTGATCCAATCCGATACCTGGGCTGAGCGTATCGGCCGATACTCTCCAATATTTATAAATTGAATGAACGAGCCATATACCTTGGCATGTGAGTGAAGCCATCAGGCTTGACAAAAATATTAAGTCTTGTTAAAAAAAAAAAAAAAAAGGTAACTAATCAACACAGGCATAAATGTGCTTAGTGTTATTTATTAACAAATAAGATGTACATTTATTATGATATTTATAAAAACAGAAATGACTGGATCGAAATGCTGGATCAAGTTCAAGTTCAAGTTCACTTATTTTTAAAGGACTCTTTAAATTAAAAAAAAAAAAAAAGGGGTTTTAAAAAAAAAAAAAAAAAAAAAAAAAAAAAAAAAAAAAGGAGGAGGAATTAAAAAAAAAAAAAAAAAAAAAAGAAAAAAAAAAAAAAAAAAAAAAAAAAATATGAGGAGAAAAAAATAAAGGGTTTGGGAAAAAAAAAAGAATTAATAAAGTAATAAAAAGAAAGAAGGGAAGAGAAGAGATGGGTGATGGGGGGGGAGGTCAGGGGGGGGGGGGGAAAAAAAGGGGGGGCCCTCCCTATATATAGGTGAGGGGGGGCGGTACAAGAAGGAGGAGGGGAGGAGATGATGATATAAGGAGGGAGGGGAGAGGATCAGCCACATTCATCTGATATCCGATCCAGCTAATTAGTCAGTATCGGAGCAGATATCCCATCCGGGTATCAGAGCGGAGCATCTCTATTTTTTATGTGCTCTGGCCCTATCCAATAAATGAGGAGAAAATATCGGCCAATATCAGGTCAATATCCAACAATATCTATATTCAGTTTTAAAGTCGATATTGACCAATACCGATATCAGTCCGATATTATTGTTTATAACTAATTAAAAGTCTGTGCTGATGCTGCTGCGTGGTTTCCCTGGAACTTTGCTTGTCTTTATAAAACTGTTGGGGGGGGGCAGTGGTTTTATGTGAACTGAGATCTGAGAACAGACATGTTATGTTGGGACCGACCGATATAGATTTTTTGGAGGGCCGATACCAATATTTTCTCATCAGCCTCAATACAACCTGCCAATATTTGGGACTGATACTGCATTTGACTCCCAAATTAATATGATGGGCACAATGAAAAGTAATTTTACAACTCTTTTAATATTTAAAAAAACAAAGTACTTCAAATAAATATATAAATAAGAAACAGTGCACATGTAAAGAAATATTGAATAGAAAAATTAAACTTGTAATATTTTAAAAGAAGTCTGTAAATTATGCTGAGTGGAGGTTTCTGCCAGCACACCCGACGTGTCAGCCGATACCAGAAAAAAAAAGCAAATATCGGCTGGCCAATGTATCGGTCTATCCTTTCTCATCTTTTTAATTTCTCTTTCCATTTGTTACTAGATTTATTTTGTTTACATGTACAGTCGTCCTCAAAATTATTCATACCCTCCAATTAAAGAAGGAGAAAAATCAGCTAATCATTTTATTAGACACTTTTTAAATGGATATTAGCAAAAATGTTCCTTAAAACCTGAGTTTCTTTCAAGGTTCTGATTTGTGGCCACAAACTAACCATCCTGGTCTGATGCAGATTACAAAGGAGATATTAAGATTCCACTTTGAACTTTTAGAAATTATAACACATTTTTTTACTATTAAATATCTTACAGACAGATGTTAATAAAGGAATGTAATTATGAACGAATAAGTGAATCGCAGCTGTGCATGTTGGCATTGTTTATTTGTTACTTAATCAAACTTCAGAGTAATATAAAACCTGCTTGGCATAAATCTAAATGCTCCATTAATCACTTCTCAGCTGCTTTTTTTGTCTAAATCAAGCTGATTTAGAAAGGAAGCAGCCTGTAATAATGTTTTAGCGCTCTTTGCTGCCTTTGATAGCATCTCCGTCTGAAGTTTGTTTACTTTATCTCACATTCCCTGCATCGCAGCCCAGACAGTTGTGGTCTGTTTGCTGTCAATCAAACACAGACACTGCGATGCCCCTCTGATTGGCCGACTGAGACTCTTCCCTGACCATGTTTTGCTTCTAAAAACCAGCAACAATACATCACGAATCCTGTTATAGATGCCTTGTGTGGCGTGTCTTGTTTTCATGAAGGATTGTTTTATTTTGTGAGTTGATTGTGTTTCTCTTCATTCATAGATGTGACTGTGGAGCGTTTAAAGATCAGACGGGACGCGAAGAGGCGGCGGAGGAGGCAAAGCGGGAAGCAGAAGGTATTCCTGCACCTCCGTCTGAGGGCGGCGCTGAGCCTTCCTCACAGCTCGACAAGCCGGAGGATGCCGCGCCCACAGAAGATGGAAACTCACAAGGTAAACGTGCTCGTGCTTTCACGTATCCGGATGCAGAACATGTGAGGGTGTTTCACGAAAGAAGCCCAAAACAAAACATTGCTGCCTTATATTACCACAGCAGCTGCCGTCGGGCCGGCTGCAGAGGAGGGAGGTGTGTCAGGTAACCCCGCCTCTGCCGCCCAGGACGCGACTGGACCTAAGACACAATCGCTCGAATCAAAAAACGAAACGCAAGCTGCTCGTTGCTCTGAGAGCCCGGAGAGCGGAGAGTGTCCTGCAGGGGCGAAGCAGGGACGGACAGGTACGACTGCCTCCTGTCGCGCCTGCGGTCCATCGTCATCCTCCGCTTCATACGCTACTGCTGCTGCTGTGTTGTGCATCTTCTGGTTCATCCGCATCTTTGCTGCTAGTCACCTCATTATTCATTTGTTCTGTTGCCTTTAGTGAGCATGATGTTGCCATATTCTGTCGCAGTGAGAAGTTCTTCTCCCTGGAGTTGCTGATCGAGATTTCAAACAGCTGGAAATGCAGAAATCGGCCTCGATGTGGCCGGAGATTTCTGTTTTTCTCAGCCGCATCACTTTAAAACACCGTGAAATCGTAAACAATAGAGATGTCTGATATTATCGGCCGATATCGGCATTACAGGTTTTTTTTGGCCCGATATTTTTACGAACATAACAAATTTCTGTGAGATCTCGTTGTTCTGTTATGAAATCTTGCGAGATCTTGTTCCATCAGCACTGGTCCAGCATGTAGAAAAGTCCCTGTTATCCTGGATTAACTTCATTTCCCAGCATTCCTTTCAGAGTCATGTGACTACGGTGCAGCTGTTGCTGCTACAGACTGACTTGCTTTGAAGCTGCTTATAATACATCTGGTTTTAAGTTGTTGGTTAAGCTACCAAGTTGTCAGAAACATTAGAATTAGCCACATGTTGGCTAATACCTGCTAGCATCTGATATCTGGCAGCCAGATGTCCAAAATGAACTCCTCTGGCTGAGTTGAGGATATTTTGGGATCTTTGCTCTCGGAGCAGAATATAGTTGCATCTCTCAAAATATGAGAGATGCATCCTCACAGTTCTCTGCATAGATCAGTATAGTTGATATTGGAAATTAGGAGTTGGACAATATCAGGATATCGGTTAAAAGAATAAATAAATAAAAAACAGCCGGTATTGAGCATCCCTAATTTTGTTTCTATCTTTAATGCTTTTGCAGTCGCAACTGAAACAACAGTAGTTTTTCCCAGGAATCAAAGTATTTCTGATTCTGAGGCGTCCAATCAAATATCAGAGGTGTTCCATGCCCCCCGGCTACCTTTCTACATCCTTCTACATATACAACCTCACAGTTGTCTGCATAGATCTGTATAATTGATTTTGAAAATTTAGAGGTGGACAATATTGGTATATCAGATATCGGTAAAAAAAAACAAAAAAACAATATGAAACATCCCTCGTAAACAAGTTATTCTGGATTTATCACATAACAATTTTCTGCAGTTAAGTTCTGCACGCAAAATTGAATAATTCATTTAATAGAAGTGTATTACTACTTTTACTCTAATCAATCAAAGCTTTATTTATATAGCACTTTTCATACAAATAGATGCAGCACAAAAGTGTTTTACAGAATAAGCTGTGACCAAAGGTTTGATTTTTAAACACTTCAAACATATAAACTGTTTTCTAACAGCAGTTAGCTCTGAACATGGTAGCAGTTGTGAAAGATTAAATAAACTATATAATGCATAATGATGTAATGTATATAATAAATTCAAATATAACTTACAAAGGAGGAAAAAATTAATAAAAAATTGCTACATTCAAGAATAATAAATATAATAAATAATAATTACAATATATATAGTTATATATTTTTTAATAAAAAAATGTTGTATTTATTTATAAAGGATAAGTCAGCAGGATGAAGTTTAAAATCTGTGTGAAGCCGCTTTCCTTCTAAACACAGAAGGAACAATATTTCATTTCCAGCCGTCAGGTGTTTCCCTGCTGGAGACAGAAAGCAGGATTAGATGTCATCATTCTAGATGATGAGGAAGGAGGTGATGTTTGAAGAGAAAAATAAAGATACTGACATTAGATATTTAATGAATCTAAAATTTAGCGGTTTTATCTTCAGACTCCTGCTGCGACTTGTGACATTCAGCCACCCAGCTGGAAGAGGAAGAGCTGTGTTTATAACGCACTCCGAAAGCTGCCGTCCATGTTAGCTTCAAGCTCCTGTTGATTTTCAAGCTTTCATGATGTTTTGTGCTGATAGCAGCTCACATTTGAGTAAAAATAAAGACTCAAATAGTGGAAGCATTAAAATCTGTGTCATCCTCCCACGTTGGTTTCTCTACCAGCGAGCAGCTGACGATGAAAAAACTGTATCAAAAACCTGCAATAAAATAAATGTTGGTGTTATTTAATTAGTGCGTTAACGTGATAACACACGTTACTCCAGTTCATCCTGTTTCTGTAAAGGATAACTGTGCAAGGAAACCCTCATCTGTGGCTGTTAAACTCTCATTCCTTCTCTGAGCAGCCTGATGATGTTGGAGTTGCTTTAATGAACCTGCTCTCTTCCTGCCAGCGTCTTCATCAGCTTTAGTAAACATCTGTTTTATGACAGGACAGTGTCCTCCTCGTCAGCCCCTCTCGTCTTGTTCAGGCTGTTTCCTGCCACGGCTTCTGCCCAGATTTTCACCAAACCTTCCATTCACGACCTCGTCCGTGCTTCATATTGTGTGCTGTACTCGTAGTCCTGAAAAGGCGTTTTTTTGGCACCGTGGCGAGGTAGATGGCGTCCCTGGCAGCAGCGACCACGCCATGTCTGTCACAAGCGGCTCCTTATTCTCATTCCACTTTCTGGTTATTTGCTCGGGTTCCTGTTGCTCAGACAAAGGGCTCTCTGCCTGGAAGCCCCCACCTGCTACCCCGTCAACAAAGAGCTCCAAATGTATGCAGGACCCAGAAGACAGAGCTGGGGGCTTCAATGAAGCAGGTGTAGAGTTTGTCTGGGTTCTTCTGTCCAGGATCAGTCTGGTTTGCTGAGCCCAGTTGGACTAATGAAGCACTAACCACTACTCATCATTAGGGATCAACCGATAAAGTTTTTTTTTTTTTTTTTTTTTAGGGCCGATACCAAATATTATCTGATCAGCCTCAGCCAATATAACCTGTCGGTATTTGGGGCCGATACTGCTTTTGACTCCCAAATAAATATAATGAAGGATACAATGACAACTTTTTTAATATAAAAAAGAAACAGTGCACTTTTAAACCAATATTGAACAGAAACTAGAGATGCACCGATCTAGTTATCCGATACTGATACCTGGGTTGAGTGTATCGGCCAATAGCAGATACTGATCCAATACTACTATTGAATTAATGAATTGTATTAGGGGTGCACCGATTGATCGGCCAGCCGATCGATCGGCTCCGATTTCCTTAATTTTGGGGGATCGGGGATCGGCCGATCAATAAATGTAAAACCGATCTTATCTACCGATCATATTTACTTCGGCTAAAGTCACTTTTGATGGTTTACGTTTTGTTAGTTTGTCTTGTAGATTATTTTATTTAATACTTATACCATATTATATGCATTGCAAAATAAGCAAAATACTGTTGTGAAGTTTATTTTTAGTAAGAGGCTCAAAGCCAGTTTGAAATGGAACCAGTTGAGCTAGTTTTGTGTTTAATAATGTGAAAAATGAGACTGAAGGAATGGAAATTATACTTTTGTAGTTTGGACTACAATACTTGCAAATTTTCATTTATATTTAAGAACAGTAGCTTGTGCAGTTAAAACTAGTTTGCATTGTACTACAGGTATTGTTTATTAATAGAACAAAATTGGTACATTGAAGATGTTTGCTGTCAATTTTTAAGAAAAATTGGTATCGGCAAAAATCGGTATCGGTGGGTCAGATTTCTTAAAGATCGTCAATCGGTGATCGGCCAGAAAACTGCAATCGGTGCACCCCTAAATATAACGAGTGAAGCGACATCAGTTAGTGCAATACAACCTTCACGAGTTGAAACTCAACCATCAAAATCTCCTTGGAGGAGGCAATAAGTACCAGTTGTTCAACAAGCAGAAACGTGATTCATATTTCAGCATAAACAGCAACCGCCATGTTTGATGTGACCACAGTGCTTGTTAAGCAAACAACGAACAGCTTAAGAACAAGGTAAATAAATGAAAGCTGTATGTTGCCGCTGTCACACTTTTGTAGCAGAATATACCATCAAGTCCATCTGCTATTTAATCAGAGATGTCTTTATAATTGCGCCGCTTCCTCGCGGACAAGTCCACCACAGCTTTGAGGGAAAAGAGTTTGTCTGAATGTAAACGGAATAAAAGCCCAAGTCCGTACTGTTGATTACTGAGGACGACTTAAAGGGATATTGTGTAAGTTCTCCTGTTATTTATTCACAAAAACTGATGATTTGGTTCAAAAGTGTTTTGTCATTAATCAGTAATAACTCCCATCAACAAACTGAAGTGCTCCTCTAAGTTCTAAATTTGCCGTTCGTATCATTCATTTACACATCGAGCGGGGCGGCTCGGTGGAGGCTGCCATGTTGTATCGCCATGTTTTTGCGTTCAGGAGAAGCGTGACGGTAGGAAAACACAGAAACTCACCGGACACACCGGAGTTTTCAGCTCAGTTCGAGGTAATGCCTTTGAAAAGTCACCGCGCCGCAGTGGGGAGAAACCAGCGTCTCACTGATGCTGCGTTCACGTGCAGTCGGGCAGACGGCCGTTGGTAACAAACCAGGTGTCGTTTTAATCAATGAAGCCGAGCGAAAGACGGTAAAACACGGGTCAGGGAAAACAAAACGACATCGCCATGACAACAAATCAGATGTGGACTGATGTCACTGTAACTGACGGACCACGTCTTCACATAGAGGCCGGTGATAACTCTACATGCAGCGGATGTCGTCGGTCTGCCCGGTTTCACGTGAATGCAGCATGAAAAGTACGAGGAAGCTGCTCCTGATTACACAGTGTCCCTTTAAAGCTCGGCTGGAACCGTACGTTGTTTTCTTCTCATTTTTAAAGGCTATTATTTATCATGTGGGGGCCACGGCGCCGCGTCATGTTTAATCACCTCCACTGTCACTCCGGATTTCGTCACTGAACCGGTCCAGGTCAGGTGCAGTTCTGTTAGTCCGCCCCGTTCGGGTTAAAACCAGTTTTGATCTGTTCTGGAACCATCTTTCGTGTATTTTACAGCTTGTAAAACCGCGTGTAGAACAGTCATCCGACTGCAACAGGATCCCGCCGACATCACGTCTATGAGGGGTTTTCCAGAAAATAACTAAGGAAAACAGCGGATATTTACGTGAAAAATTGTCTGATTGATGTGATCTTAGTTTGTCATGAATCTTAAAGTTGGGCAAATTCTAATAAACTTTCGTGCTGGCTGAGATGAACCAGCCCCCCTTGATTTGTGTCCAGATATGACTGAGTTTGTAGTGACTGCTGCTGCTGCTTCGGCGGACAAGAAATGTAGTTATATTTTAAATATAAATTAATTCCTTTTGTGAATTTATTCTTTTAAAAAAAAGGTCATTAAAGACAAAAAAAAGAGCTTTTTGATTAATAACAGGACTGTTTAAAATGGATAAAATAGAGATAAAATCCAAACATACCCTCCACTACAGCTGGTTAGTGGTTAGCCTGACTATGTGAGGATGAGAAAACCACAGTTCAACTTCCTTCACTATACGCCTGTTAAACAAGTTATTTTGTGATTATTATTTTTTATGGCATAGAGTGCCATCACTCACATAAATGTGAAGGACCTCTTAATTTTCTAATAGCTATGTTTCTAATTTCTAGAAAAATCTTTTAGCCTATATATTTATCCATCCACTATATATGTATATATATATATATATACACACAACATTTAATTTTTTTTTTTCACAAGGAGGGGGGTTATCCGGCGATTAATCGGCCATCGGCTTTTTTCCTGCTCCAAACTATCGTTATTATATCGGCCTTTTAAAAAAAAATATATATTTATTATTGTTATATAATAAAGTGTAATTATCATGATATTAATAAAAACAGAAATGACTGGATCAGCCACATTCATCTGATATCCGATCCAGCTAATCTGTCAGTGTCAGAGCCGATATCTAATCCGGGTATTGGATCTGTTCATCTCTAATAGAAACATTAAACTTTTAATAATTTTTTTTTTTTTTTTAAAGTCTGTAAATTATGCGGAGTGGGGTATTGGCCAACACACCCAACGTATCGCCTGATGCCGATACCAGCAAAAAAGACAAATATCGGCCTAAATTATTGGCCAGCCGATGTATCGGTCTATCCCTACTCATCTTTTTCATTTCTCTTTCCATTTGTTGCCAGATTTCATCCGTTTACATGTACAGTCGACCTCTAAATTACTCATACCCTCCAATTAAAGTAGGAAAAAAATCAGCTGCCAGTAAAATAAGTTGAAATTGACAAAATTAGTAATAAAAGTTTAATGAAAATCATGACATTGATTTTTAATTTTGGTTCAACAGAAATATTAAAAACAAACAAAAAATAAAACAAGTAAACAAGCATGACGGGGCTCCAAAGCTAGAATTTTGCTGAGCAACATTTTGAGCCAATCACTGCAATCAGGTGTTTTCTGTAACGTCCAATCAGATTTCTGCACCTGTTGACAGGTGTTTTGGTCCACTGTTCATGAGGAAGGTGCTCTAAGGTGTCTGAGAAACTTTATCATTATTATTATTATTATTTTCAACTACAATTAAAAAGCAATTTTTTCAGTTAATTATAATTTTTTTAATTTTTATTTATTTTTAGTTTCTTGTTATTTAAATTACTAATGTGAATGTATCCTTTTCCTTATGTGGAGGATATGAATAGTTGTGAGGACGACTGTAGTTGCATACAGCTTATTGTGTCCAGTAACTTCCACACACTCGTCTTTCTTCATATTTGCTTCTCCTGTTTTTTTTTGTTTTGTTTTTTTTTACTGACTTCAGCCTTTCTGCATTTTTCCAGATGAGGACCAGAAATCAGAGTCCAGCAGCGAAGTTGCACAGCTTGATGACTCCAAGACACCGGCCCAGGATGAATCTCAGCCGCCGACGTCTCAGCCAGGGGCAGCGGGCGACGCCGGCCAAGTTTCCGGATCCGGGAGTCTTAAGAAACCGGAGCCGCCTGACCTGGCCGACAGGTCCTCCCGGTCCTCTTTTACCAGCCAGGACGGGACAGGTAACCACTCGTGTGACTGGTAAGATCCCCCAAAGTCAATCTTGGGGGATAAATGTGGTGCTGATGTCTGCTCTCTGAATCACAGATGAATATAACGAGAGGATAAAAACTGAGAAAGCTGTGGGGCAGGAAACGAAAAACCAAACTTCCAGAAATGGCAAAGAGGTGGGTTTGTTGTAAATTTAGTCCCAAAAAAGAAGATTGTATTGGCCTTTTTGGTAAAGACTATATGCATTTCTGATCTTTTATGTTTCGCTAAGCACATCTCCCCTCTCTGGTTTCAGTCGTCTCCTCTCTGTTTCGACGGCAACACTTCCCGCCTCAGCTTCCTGAAAAGAGACCTGGCGGTTAATTTAAACAACTTGTTCAAACTGGGTCAGGAGGGTAAATACAGGGTCTACCACAACCAGTACAGCACCAACGTCCTGGCGCTCAACAAGCATCAGCACCGGGAGGACCACGACAAGAGGCGCCACCTGTCCCACAAGTTCAGCCTCACCACCGCGTCCGAGTTCAAATGGAACGGCTCCATCTACGGCTCGCGGAGCCTGACCGTCTCCACGCTGCGGCTCACCATCATCCAGCTGGAAACCAACATCCCCGGCCCGTTCATGCATCCCAACTGGGCCTCACACAGGTACAGCTCGCATCAGAGTCCGACAGACAAATGCTTCAGAACATCCCAATGGATGAAGAACGAATTAGCTCACGTTAAAATGAGCTCGACTCACTTCGTGTTTTTGTTGGATTCTGAGTAAAACACCCTGTGAGCTTTGATTTACCCTCAAAATGGCAGATGCCAACAGAAAAACCTGAACCAACTTAAGTTAATAATTTACAAACCTTTAAAAAGTGATTGTTGTAAACAAACAAAACTAAATTTTGCAACTATATTGGTCTTTTTCTTTTTTTTAATTCTTGCTCTACAAATTTTTAAACTTCAGGAAAATCTAGGTGGTTCTAGGATATAACGCTCATATCCTATTAGTTTTGTTTGAACAACTGTCATTTAAGTTTGACTTGTCATACATAACATAAGTTGAGATATTTTTTATAATTTTGCACAAGGAATGAATATTACATCATTTATTTTTCAGCTTTAATATCGGTATCGGACATCGGCCAAAATTCCAGTATCGTGCTTCCCTCGAGAATACCTCATACCAGGGGGCAAATCCCCAGTTTTTTGGGGGAAACAGACACTGAGTGATGTAAAAGGTTTGACAGCAGAAATAATCTCTAGGACCTTCAAGTATCACAACCTGAGTGGAAAACCCGGTCCAGTAGCTGCTGGACAGCAACAGGGGGGACAAAAACTTCTTTTTGGGGACATTTTAATGGCAAAATTTGGTAAATTCAAATATTTAGGTACCACACTGGTATAAACAGTCATACAACTATGAAATTTGGCTGAAAGTATCTTGACACATAGAAGGAGGCTGGGAAAAAGATCCCGAGTCTTGCTGCAAGTCTATTTTAAGTTATCACCCCCAACATCCACAAAAATACAAAAAAGTCATGTTTGTATGACAGATTCTTATAAAAAATTATATTTTTCCATCCTCTGTGGAGAATGTCTGTGCCTCACATGTATATAGAAAACTTCCTTATTTAATAAGCTTCCATTTGAGCCCAAAATGAGCTTTCCACCAGCTACAGGAAAGACGCAGGCTGACTCCAAACAATGCAACACCTGGTGTGAAAAACTGTTATACTGACATGATCCGACTCCGTTCTAGTTCTGGTCTCCCCAAAGTGAACAAGCAGGGCACGTGTGGTTTTCTGAATTAGCTGCTGTTCAAAATAGGTAAATATACTTTAAAAATTAATTCTTTATATTGAAGAATTTGCATTAATATAATGGGCTCTATGCATGACTCCACTACTTCCTGAACTTAAGGTAGTTCCTTTGTTTCCTGTCTTTCATCACTGGACAAACTGATTAATCCAGGTGTGTCTGACCAGTTACTGAGATCAGACACACCTGGGTTAATCAGTTTGTCCAGTAATGAGACAGGAACAGGAGCAACCTTAAGTTCAGGAAATAGTGGGTCGTGCATAGAGCCCATTTACAGAAGGACAGCATTTGTTTGCCCCTATACTCATTTTAGTTGTTAGTAGTTTTCCACAACAGGGAAAACTACTACTCTCTGCCAGATTTCCTAATTGTATGACTATGTATGCCTTTTTTGTACCAAAATATTTGGATTTAGATCATTTTGGAGGTTCTAGAGATCATTTCTGCTGAAAAAACTTTTACATCGCTCCGTGTCTGTCTTTCTGTTTGACCCCCTTCGTGTTAGCCTCCCATACTCTGGTCTGCAGTGGGCTAAGTTGACCACCTCTTCATGAAGGACACAGCGATACATCTCCCTGCTGATATTTTAGGCTGATATTTACGTTTTTTGCTGGTATTAGCAACGGCTGTTATGGGAGGTTTGTTGGCCGATACCCCCACTTGCCATAATGTACAGATAGGCCCGTCGTGAAGAGCAATACTGTAAGTCAATTAATTGCACGGTAAGAAAAAATGAGAGCAATAAGTTTGACGGCTGCAATAAGTTTAATTCATTTTCTCTCCCTTTACCAAAGATTGTGGTTGATATTTTAGGCTGATATTTGCATTTTTGCAGGTATCTGCATTGACCGATACGTCGGGTGTGTTGGCATTATTGAAAGTTATATATATATATATATATATATATATAAGTACAAATTTAACATTTCTATTGAATATTTGTTTACAAGTACACGTTTCTTTTTTATACATTTATTTGAGGTGCTTTGATTACTTTGAAATTACTTTTCCTTGTATCCTTCATTACATTAATATGGGATTCAAATGCTGTATCGGCCCCAAATATCAGCAGGTTGTATCGGCCATCGACTGATGAGAAAATACCGGTATCGGCCTTTAAAAATCTGTATCGGCCAATCCCTACTGTTCGTGTTACTAACAGCTAATGAGGCGGATGTGATGTCATGAATACAAGCAGTAACATTCACTAATAGAGAGCAGCTGAATAAGGATGAGGAAATGTGTGTGTCCCAGTGCTTTACAGCTGTCTTTTTCTTCTTAGAACCAACTGGAACAAAGCGGTGCAGATGTGCAGCAAAGCCAGGGAGTTTGCTTTGGCTTTAGCTATACTGGAGTGTGCAATCAAACCAGTGGTTATGCTGCCAGTGTGGAAAGATTCCCTTGGACACACGAGGTAAGAAAGAGGAAAACTAGCGGGAACTGTCACTGAAGAGACCCAACAAGATTCAGTTACTAGTTATTGTGCCACGACATGAGTGAGCTTCACTGGCAGCAGATTTTTCTTCCTCATCGCTGCCTTTGTGCTTCACCTTTTTTTTTTTTTCTTCAGGTTGCACCGTATGACCTCTATGGAGCGAGAAGAGAAGGAGAAGGTGAAGAAAAGAGAGAAGAAGCTTGAGGATGAGGAAACCTTGCAGCAGGCCACCTGGGTGAAATACACCATTCCCATCAAACACCAGGTAGAAAACCAGCAGCTTCCATCAGTCATCCAGCTCTGCATGTGGCTCCACTCGATCCAACTCAGAGATATGTGTGTGTGTGTGTGTGTGTGTGTGTGTTTCTGAAGGTGTGGAAGCAGAAGGGGGAGGAGTACCGGGTGACAGGATATGGTGGTTGGAGCTGGGCCAGTAAGACACGTGTGCCCCGATTTGTCCCGAAGCTGCCAGGAAACACAAACGTGAACTACCGCAAAGAGCTGGAAGGTAACAACTAAACTTTCCTAACGCCAACAATATATTCTTCCCCTTTTGACACTTGAGGTTAACACACTTTTTTGTCGACTCCTAACAGCCCGACTGAGGAAGGAAAAGGCAGCTGGTTCTGTAAAAAAGCAGAAAGAGTCAACGGAAAGCAAGAAGCAGGACCCTGAAAACAAGGAAGAAGCTGCTTTGACTCGGAGCTCGTCTGCAGCAGAAGACTGCAAACCTCAGACCAACAAACCGGAGGAAGAAGCCGCGAAGGAGGAACAGGAAAACCAAGCCAAAGATGAAAAGATGGAGGTCGAGTCCGGCCAGAAAGGTGCTTCTGCTGACAAGAAAGGTCAATTTTCCACTTCAAATGTTGTTTTTTTAGGGGTGGGACTTGATTAAAAAAAATAATCTAATTAATTCAAAGCTTTGTTATTAATCAATCTCGATTTATCGCATCACAAAAAATTGCCCCAAAAAGTACAATTTTCTTTATTTTTATAGATTTTTAGATACAACTGAACCAAATAACAGACACAGACATTAATATTGTAAACTCCAGCTCTATTATTGTCTGACCAAATGCATTTAATTGTATTTAAACATTTTTTTTTCAAAGTAAAAGAAATAAAATTTATCCCTGGACATAAACTGAACCGACCTAAAGTTTACCATTTTAAGAACTTTAACTATCAAACTGGCTGTTTTCTAATTAACATTCTGCATGTTACGGTACTTTTTAAAATGTTTCTGTCCACACTTTTCACAAAGAGGCATTACAGGTGTCATAACCTGCTGTTTTACATCCACAATCCTTCTTAAATTATCTTCAAATGAATTTTTCTTTCTAGTTGGGTGGGAGGAAAATTTAATGAGCTCATTTTAACCTCTTTTTATCCCCAACTATTGTTTGTTGCGAGAATACGTACGAGTTAGACCTGTCTGTAAGCGCGTTTACGAGGCAAACGTCAAAGCCAAAACAAGTTTTATCAGGACAGAGCAGGTGAACGAAATGATGTCCCAACAGAGAAAAACGTGATTAAAAACGTAACGGTGCGGTTGATGGAGAGGATCCACGGAGTAAAAGGGCTGGACTCTGATGAATATAAGGAGCGGACATCTGACGTGAAGTTAATGAAATGAAATGAAAAATACTTTATTTATCCCAGAAGGGAAATTCGACAATGTAAAAAGGCTCTCTTTTTTTCTTTTCTTTTCTTTTTTCTTTTATCTTTCTTTGTTTCTAACCAAACAGTGTTGGCTTCTGTAGCTACATTAGCAGCTTGTCCGCTCGTCAACCACCATTTATAATACTTTGTTGGACCGCCTTTAGCCTTGATTACGGCACGCATTCGCTGTGGCATTGTTTCGATAAGCTTCTGCAATGTCAAAAGATTTATTTCCATCCAGTGTTGCATTAATTTTTCACCCAGATCTTGATGATGATGGTAGAGTCTGACCGCTGCGCAAAGCCCTCTCTAGCACATCCCAAAGATTCTTAATGGGGTTGAGGTCTGGACTCTGTGGTGGCCAATCCATGTGTGAAAATGATGTCATGCTCCCTGAACCAGTCTTTCACAATTTGAGCCGATGAATCCTGGCATTGTCATCTTGGAATATGCCTGTGCCATCAGGGAAGAAAAAGTCCATTGATGGAATAACCTGCTCATTCAGTATATTCAGGTAGTCAGTTGACCTCATTCTTTGAGCACATACTGTTGCTGAACCTGGACCTGACCAACTGCAGCAACCCCAGATCATCACACTGCCCCCACAGGCTTGTACAGTAGGCACTAGGCATGATGGGTGGGTGCATCAATCCACCTGCCTCTCTTCTTACCCTGATTTGCCCATCACTCTGGAACAGGGTAAATCTGGACTCATCAGACCACATGACCTTCTTCCATTGCTCCACAGTCCAATCTTTATGCTCCCTTGCAAATTGAAGCCTTTTTTTCTGGTTAGCCTCACTGATTAGTGGTTTTCTTACGGCTACACAGCTGTTCAGTCCCAATCCCTTGAGTTCCCTTCGCATTGTGTGTGTGGAAATGCTCTTACTTTCAATATTAAACATAGCCCTGAGTTCTACTGTTGTTTTTCTTCGATTTGATCTTACCACACGTTTCAGTGATCGCCGATCACGATCATTCAGGATTTTTTTCCAGACACATTTCTTCCTTGAAGATGATGGATCCCCACTATCCTTCCAGTTTTTAATAATGCGTTGGACAGTTCTGAACCCAATTTTAGTAGTTTCTACAATCTCTTTAGATGTTTTCTCTGCTTGATGCCAATGATTTGACCCTTCTCAAACAGACTGACATCTTTTTCACGACCTCGGGATGTGTCTTTCCACATGGTTGTTTAGGAAATGAGAAGCAAGTCATTGAACCAGTTGAGGTTAAATAACTTGTTGCCAGCTGAAAGATAATCGTCCATGCAGTAATTATCCAATAGGAGGCTCGTATCTATTTGCTTAGTTAAATCCAGGTGGCGACTTTTTTTTTTTGGCCAGGCAGTGTATCATGCATCCCTGTTTATATCTCATAAGGCATTGTGGTGTGACGATGGCAGAGGAGAAAAGTCATTGCTATATGTGCTGAGATAATCTCAGATTAACTGGATTTAACTGCCATGTCTCAGTGGGACTTTTGCAACTTATCCTGTTGATAATAGATAACTGTCATGACATAACTTCAGCAACGTCTTTGACGTAATGTACATTTCTGTTTCAAATGGGAAACAAGCGTACTTGCCTCCTTCCATCCTCGGAAGTCTGTACTTCTGAGGAGTCCATACTAGCAAGTACACAATGTATGCTCTTAGCGTACTTGGTATTGAGAAATGGCCAATATATAGTTTTGCCGTGTCAGTCAGCGTAATCGGTTGTACCAGAAAATCGGCCCTGATGGAGGTTCTGCTTTGCTTCTAATTCAAACTGGGATTTAAATGCACTAAATTTTTTAACACATTAATTTTCTTGTAATTAATTAAACGTAATTAATGCGTTAAAGTCCCACCCCCTATTTTTTTTTAAGGTATAGCGTGTAAGAATTACTGACATCTAGTGGTAGAGATGGGTATTTCAAAGAAAACATCATATTCCAGCATCGTTGTGAATGTACGGTGGCCGTTAGTGGCCAAAATTCTCCCAGTCATAAAGATGTTTTCATCTGTGAGTGGATCCAGTGGTTCCAGGTGTAGTTATGACTGTTCTATGAGTAAATACTTTTAATGTCTTATAAGGCATTGCTTATCCCAAACAGTGCTCTAACTCCCAATAAACAAAGCTGGTACAGCAGTTTTATAGTTCATAGGGGTCTCACTTCACTCACATTGTTTTGTCTTTTTAGGGACACGGTAGTAAAAATGGTGCAACAAATATGGCAGCCTCCATATGTGCACCCCCAGCAAGTGGATATAAATCTTAGAAAATAAACCTATAAAAGCTATTCTAGTGTGGTAATTACACATCAATAGAAACAGTTTTGAATTATATGTCACATTTTTCTGCCATTGACCTTTTATTTGTTTACACACTGTACCTTTAAATATTTGGGCTATTTGTGAAAGATGTTTCCATCTTTTTTGTTATAGATGATGTTGAAACCAAAGTCTCGCCCTTGACTGCTCCGCAACCTGCCGAAGAAAAACCAGCTCAGACAGTCGAGCAGCTCAAGCAGGACGAGGCCGCGACATCGAAACTCTTCCTCGACGTGGTGAACGTCAGCGAGGGCTTCCAGCTGCGGACGGCTTACAAGAAGAAGGTAAAGCCGTCCAAGCTCGACGGACTCTTGGAGCGTCGGGTAAAGCAGTTCACCTTGGAGGAGAAGCAGAGACTAGAGCGGATGAGACAGACGGCTTTGTCCAAAACGTCCGCCATAAAGCCCACGTCTGCTGTAAAGACTGAAGGAGCAGCGTTGAACAAACCGCCGCCTGCCGCAGCCCTCAGCGTGAAAGCAGAGGAAGCAGAGCTCCAGGTCAAAGACCACGTGGTTAAAAAGCTCGACTTCGAGCAGGAGCACTCGGAGACTAAAACTGATGTCAAATCAGAAGCTACAGCTGCTAAGACTGAGCTAAATAACGTGCACGGGCATGGGGGGAAGTCTGCAAAGAAGTGAACGGAGAAGCCGAACCCAACGGTAAAAACACGATAGAGAGCAGCCAAAAATCAGAGGTGAACCCGAAGAAACGCGGGTACGAGGAAGTGGAGCAAAGCAGCGGACAGAACCTCACGGAGGTCACCAGCCCGTCACAGCTGAACGGGAAAAACATCAAGTCAGACCCCGTGAGTCCGCTCCAAAGTCACGTCAAGGAGCTCCAGAAAGAGCCCGTCAAGTCTCTGATGAACGGGAACCTGTCGCAGAACGACGTCAGCCACCCACCTCCGCTGAAAGTCCCGAAGTTAGAGAACCACGTGGACGATAAGGGGGACAGTGAGGGGTCTAAGATCGAATCTCCAACCTTGCCGTGCCACAATAGTAACGATACTGAAGGTTTAATGGCTTCTGTCTTTAATAATCCGCTGAAGGGATCTCGAGAGTGTCCAATGAACGACGCATCCGGCAGCAACAGTAAACCTGAAGTAGCATCTCAAGCAGCGACCAGCTTAGTTCCTGCTCATCCCAGCTCGGACGCCTCCGTTCCCGCTCCCTCCACCACCCAGCCCAGCTCCAATACCTCCGTTCCCACTCAACCCAGCTCCGATGCCTCCGTTCACGCTCCCTCCATCGCTAATCCCAGCTCCAATGCCTCCATTCCCGCTTCTTCCACCCCTAATTCCAGCTCCAATACCTCCGTCACCACTCAACCCAGCTCAGACGCCTCCGTTCCCGCTCCCCCTGCCGCTCATCCTGGCTTGGGAGCAGCCGTTTCCCAGAGGAAGAAACCTACCGACTCCAAACCCGTCTCCTCCGCTTCCGCGTCAGCCAGCTCCATGACGATTAGCAAAGAGTACTCCACCAGAGACAGAGTCAGCCTGCTCAGGTTCTCCAAATCCAAAAAGGCCCGCTCGGGCACCGCACTGCCGTCATACCGCAAGTTCGTCACCAAAAGCAGCAAGAAGAGCATCTTCGTGCTGCCGAATGATGACCTGAAGAGGCTGGCGAGGAAGGCTGGAATCAGAGAAGTGCTCATCTTCAACTACAACGCCAAGCCGGCTCTGGATATTTGGCCGTACCCGTCACCTCGACCCACCTTTGGGATAACATGGAGGTTGGTAGTAGGGATTGACGATACAGATTTTTTTTTAGGGCTGATAGCAATACCAATATTTTCTCATCAGCCAATGGCCGATACAACCTGCCGATATTTGGGGGCGATACTGCATTTTTCACACCAAATTAATATAATGATGGATACAGTGAAAAGTAATTTTACAACTACTTTAATATTAGTAAGAACAAATTACTTCAAATAAATGTATAAAAAAAGAAACAATGTACTTGTAAACAAATATTAGATAGAAACATTAAAGGTACAGTGTCTAAAAACAAAACAAAGGTCAATGGCAGAAAAATGTAAAACTGTTCTTACTGATGTGTAATCGTGTCACTAGAACAGCTGTTTTATGTTTATTTTTTTAGAATGAGTCATTTATATCTATTTGTTGGGGGTGCACGTACATGGAGAAAGCCATATTTGTGCTGTCATTTTTACTACGGTGTCACTAAATGGACAAAACAATGTGTGTGAAGTGAGATCCCTCTGAGCTATAAAACTGCTGTACCAGCTTTGTTTAAAGGGACTTGAGGCAAGATTAAGAAACGAAACTCGTGACTGCCGCTTCAGGTAACTGCAGCCACGAGCCAAGCCGTCACGGGAGCACAAACTGAAGCTATAATGTTGTTTACTAACCTTTTTTTTCGTAGTTACACTTTTTAGTGTCTTTCAGTTGATCTGGATCGTTTGCTGACGGCAGAATAATCCATAACTATCGCTTACAGTGTTGGAATTTACCGCGACCGTCTTCTTCCTGTATCAAAACTGCAGATGTAGCGTCATTTGACGTCACGTCCGCAGGGCAGCGCAGGAAATTCGGCTACCGAATCGCAGCGCTTTATGCAGCACACAGCCTGTTCAAGGCAACGGAGAGAAACATGGGTGGAAATGTTATTTTTGGTATTTAGCGCTTCATCACCCATTAGTATTAAAATAAAATGGACATGCATGTTTGGTTTTTTTAAAGGAGTGATGACATAACAGTTAAAAACTAGTTTATGTTGTTGGCATTACTGCATATATAAATACTCCAAAGAAAAAAACGGCATTTTTACAGCGGAGTATTGTTTTGAAATGCCGGACCTCACTTCCTCAGTAATACAGTTGGGTCCGGTGATGATATGAAGCTTTACCCGGAGACCACGTTGACTTCATTTTGATTGGCTACACCTTATTTGGCTATGACCTTATTTGGAGAATCTAGGTCAAGCTGCGGTCGGAGTTTTCTAAAGGCTAACTGCTAGCAACATGGGCAGTTCAGATAGTGAGCTACGTTTATCAGACAAGACAGCATTTAGAAAATAAATAAACTTACAGGTAATAACAAGGTTGTGGTCGCCTCCCTCAGTGTTGCTGCAGAAGTTTGCTTTTAAATCCATTTGTTTGAAAACCAAGACCTGACTGCACAGAAATTACTACTAGCTCCATACATGCAGCATACATACATCCATACTTGATAGTGTGCTCTTATTGGAGCAATTAAATTACGTAGAATGATAGAACTACGTAGAATGATAGAACTACGTAGAATGATAGCCTGCTGTCTGATTCAACTGTTTCTGAGCAGAGAGACAAAGCTGACAGACCATAAACAGGAACTTTGATTCTCACTCTGGACATTCACATGGCCTCATCAGTGCACAACAGATCATATTATACACCCAAAACCCCAGAAAAGTGAAATTTGATGTCACGGCACCTTTAAAATTCCTGCCTCTAGTCCCTTTAATGGGAGTTAGAGGACTGTTTGGCATCAGTGATGCCTAGAGCTAGGCGATATGGCCTTAAATTCAATATCACGATATTTTGAGCTGTTCACCTCAGTAATGATAAATGGGTGATAACTAGTTATAGACTAGATGGGGTGGAGTCAAGTGACTGTAGTTGGTACATGTAGCTCAGCGTCTTACAGGGACATGAGCACAGCTGACCTATAAACAGCTAAAAAACACTTCTCATTTTATTAAAACACCTTAATTCTGCCTTTACTGCAACTTGATGTGACTTCTAGTTTGGCAGATAACAGGTTCCTCAAACACCAAGGAGGCAGTAGATGCGTTTTGGACGTTGAAGAACTTTGAAACTAAAATACAAACAGACAAATGTACATATTAATAAACTTAAATGAGTCAGATTCTTATTTAAATATGAGCAAATATTACTTCGTGTCCATGAAAAACACAGTGATGCGTTTATTATTTAATTGCCATCATGACTATCAATTAGTATGAATGCTAACTTACATTGAAAAACCCATAGACAGGCTAACGCAATTAGCATCACTAACATTTCAAAACGTTTAACACAAACAACATTCCTTCAAACGTTTAATGCCTAACACTGACGTCAAATAAACTCGATCACTTGCAGACGTGTTCTTCAAAGTTATGTACAGAAAGCATACAAAAGATGATGGAAAAACATCCAGCAGGAATGTCCCTGCAACAAACTACAGCAAGTCTGGAGAGTAAAAAAGTCCCGTTGCGGCAGTTCCACTGCGGCTCTCTGAAGGGGGCAGCACACCGAATACACCGACATGGAAAAATTATGTTGGTTATTGTTGTAAATGTCGGTGTCGGTAAATTTTCAGTTTATCACCCAGTGCTAGTAATGCCTTAAAAGACATTCAGAATAGTTCCTCATAGTACGGTCGTAGCTACACCTGAGACCACTGGATCCACTCACAGATGAAAACATCTTTATGTCTCGGGGAATTTTGGCCACTAAGGGCCACCATACATTCACAACAATGCTGGAATATGAAGTCATTTGGAAGAAAACTTTTCCTTCATTCCTTCAAATACCCACCTTTACCACTAGATGTCAGTAATTCTTACGTACTGTACCTTTAAACTTGTATTATATATATATATGTGTGTGTGTGTGTGTGTAAATTATGCCAAGTTGGAGTATCGGTCAACATACCCGACATATTGGCCGATGCCAGCAAAAAATGCAATCATCGGCCTAAAATATCGGCTGGCTGATGTATCGGTCTAACTTTTGTTGGTAACACATTTAGATGTTGTTATGGGTACTTATCTTTTTCCACTGTAACATTTTGTAGTTATGAAAATGGTATTTTGTCAGTAGGATGTCCGAGTTCAGTAAGTGTGTATAAGTACTGATTTGGTTGGAATGACCCGCTGATATCCGTCACGGCTGTTCAGGTACCGCCTGCAGACCGTGAGATCACTTGCAGGGGTGAGTTTAATGCTGCGGCTGCTGTGGGCCTGCCTGAGGTGGGACGACATGGCTGTGAAGCCCTCCGCTGCTGTTGGGACGACTCGGAAAGGTGGGAAAGTTCCTCACACCTTTACCTGTGCCTTTTCTTCTGTTTTTCCCCCTTTTCAAGATGTTAATTAACATTTTACTTCAAATGAAGAACAAGTGACATGTTGTCCTTTCCTTGAATTAGGGGTGAAATGTTTGATTTTAATTACAGAAACCACAGACACAGACATCATCACCACAGAGATAATAAAACGAAGAGACGTGGGGCCCTACGGCATCCGCTCAGAGTACTGCATCAGGAAGATCATCTGTCCTCTCGGAAACAGAGACACCCCCAAAGGTGAAAGTTTGTTGAGAATGAATAAAAGAAGAGAAGAATAAATGCTGAGATCTAACACAGAAGTTTTATTAGAGAAATTAAAAGTTGCTTCTTTGCTTTTCCTGAGTAGAAACCCCAACTCCTCAGAGGAAAGGCCTGCGTTCAAGTGCCTTAAGGCCCAAGAAGCAGGAACCAGCCAAGCTGACCGGGCCTGTTGCTGTGGAGTCGTGGGTCCCAGAAGAAGAGCTGGAGCTGTGGGAGATCAGAGCTTTTTCAGAGAGGTGGGGAACATGGTTTCCTCCGGTCTCATCTTTCCCAAGTTATCGTCTGGGGGGAGGAGCACTGCTTTTACACATTTATTCCTCTGTCTGTGTTGCAGAATGGAGAGGGACAAGTCGCAGGGTGTGGATCCATCCAAGGCCGGCAGCGCTCTGAAGACGACCGAAGAAGTCAAGGCCCACTTAGAGAATCAGCTGAAGCAAGCCAGACTTGCTGCCCAGCAGGTGGGAACAAAGCACCCCAGACTAAGACTTCCCTTTTTAGTCTGGTTTTTAACACAACTTACTTTTATTTAATTTAATTTTGTTTTGTCTTTTCATGTTATTCAGTTTTTCATTTTATTTCTTGTTTTGGTTTTTTTTGGTTTTTTTTTCATTGTATTCAACTAGTGTTTTGTTTAATTGATCTTATTTAATTTTATTTTGTTTTATTACATTTTTTGTTTTTTTATTTTATTACATTGGTCTCATTTAATTTATCTTATTTACTGTAATTTTATTTTCTTTTGTTTCATTTGATAAAACTTTTGATTTTATTTAATTTTACTTATTTTACAAATTTTATTTTGTTAAAATTAACTTTAAACAAGTTAATTGTTTTTAATTAATTGTGGTTAAGGACCTTGCTCAGGGGTCCACAGTGGTTCACCTAGGAGTCGTGTCGGGGACTTGAACCCGGGTCCTCCGCGCCAAATTTTTTATTAATTTTTTATTTTTATTTTACTTACTATCCAAATTTTATTTTTGGTTAGTTTAAGTTTTTCCTGTTTTTTTATAATCTACTTTTATTGTATCTTGAGTATGATAAAATACTATTATTTATTTCATTTCTTGCATTTTATATTAGTAATTATTTTTATTTCTACATTTGTTTTATTTAATTATCTGTGTGACATTGTTTAGTCAGTTTTTCACCCTAACAGCATTTCGTTCTGTCTTCATGTTAAGAAAATAATCCTCTTAGGGCACATTCAGAAAGCATAGTCCGCGTGTCTCGGTCCGTTTGGGGACTCGGCTTGGCTGGGGGCGGGGGTGGTCTTCCGGACCAAGATCACGTTGCACTATGACCAAACTGGCCAAGAATCTCAGGTGGTGCTGCATGTGGATTCACCGTAGGCGAGGACAAGATGCACGAACAAGAAAGTTCTCACAACTTCTGTTTCCTCCACAAAGCGACATTATTTTTGTACGAGGAGCTGGATATGCTTTCATCAGATCAAGTATCGATTAAAGCTTTTACTTCCTCGTAACTCCACGTCTGACCATGAGCCATCTTTATAAGTACTGCAGTCCCACACGTGTGTATTGTTGTAGCGTTTACCCACGTTGTCCATTTGACCAACAATGCCAGTGCAATTTGTAGTCCACTTCCTTGAATCGGACCGAGACCTACGTTTGCAGGAGGACCGAGTCTGGTTGTTTATTCCAGATCAGAGTCCGTTTGCGCATTCACAACTCCCCTAACGAAGCGGACTTTCCCAGCAAACGGACTCTGATTCAAATCAAAAAAGCTTTGTGAATGCACCCTTAGTACAATTAAGGTGTTATTTGTTTTGTTTTTTATTTATTTTGACCTTTTATGAAAGTTTTGTGTGTGCTTTGCATCAAGTATCATGCCAGGAAGTGCACAGTTGAAGAGTGATTGGTTCAGCTGTGTGTGTTCGGCCACGCGATTGGCCGAACACACACAGGTGTTTCCATTTTTTATGTTTTTCGGGTGAAACAGATTCAGCATTTTCTTCATGTCGCTCATTTTAGAAACGTCTTGAGCAGCAGAGACTGAGCACCACGGCCACCACAGCTACCACCACCTCCACCACCACCTCAGCCAGTGCTCCCAGTAGCCCAGCTTCTTCTGGCCAGAGGCCTGGTACCGTGACACCTGGAGCCAAGATGGTCCTGGCCTCCAAACTGGGCTCCCCAGTCTCGTTCCAGCAAGACAAGAACTTCCATCAGTCTTTTGCGTCCTGGGTGAAACAGGGTCAAACCAACAACGGCTCAGGTGAGCGAGTAGACGATGAAGATGGGTTAAGTCACCCCCATGTTCACCCATCATCATCATCTGTTGGTGTCAGGAGTTTGTCATCCATTAGTTTCAGTTTTTACCTCGTCTTTAAGTTTTCTTCTCGTTTTTCCACAAGATAAATCCATATCAAACATCAGCGTTTCTTTTCCTCATGACTCAGTTTTCACGTTGACTTGTTCTGGCTGCTGGCGTCCACTTTCTACCCTGATCTCCAGAATAAAAGCCTAATTTAACAACATTTAAAACGTCAGCCCCTTTGTCGGCTCAGAGTGGACACCGCAGCCGTACCCTGGCTGTTCTGGCGGGTGCACGTGACCGTAGGTGGCATGGTGTGTCTTGCAGCCTCCACTGGCTCGGTGGCCACGGTGGCTGGCAGCATCACCACATCCGAGCAAACCTTCCAGATCGCTGGCAGCCCAGTGACTGTGGCTGGCCAGGTCCTCGCTGCCAAGCTGCCGCTGCCCGCTAACAGCAAGATTGTCGCGCTCAACATGCCTTCCACTCAAGGAGGTAGGGAGCATGATGTCATCCATTTTGGCAAGCTTCGCCTCAGATTGGCCTGATGGATGGGAGGAGTGTTGACACCAGTGTCGTTGTTTCTTTTTGTTGTTGAGTAAAAGTGTAGCTGGTGAAGCGGATGTAGAGGTCTGGAACTGAGCGAGGAAACACTCACATACACACCTGCACTGCATGCCTGTCTGCCTCTGTACATCCTCCACTTATGGAACTACCTTGTCTGGTGTGTGTTTTCTTTTCTTCTCACATCATTTTTCTCATTAGCAGGTGTCGTTCAGCAAAAAGTCTTGGGCATTTTCCCCTCCGGGCCTCCTGCTAACCTGAGGACCTACAGCACACTACATCCTACAACTGGCAACATCAACCTCAGAGCTGCAACTTCTGCTTCAGCCACCCAGCAACAGGTCTGCTGACTTTCAGCCAATCCCTTTTGAGTTTTACTAAGTTAGTGGAAATCCAAGCAGAGGCGGAACTAAACACCGGGACACCTCTGATATTTGATTGGACACCTCTAGGGGTGGGTATTGGCAAAGACTTCACGATACAATATGTATCACGATTCATGGGTCACGGTACATTACAATATTGCGATATTGTGACACTGCGATATATTGTGAAATTTTAGGCACTTAAGAGAAACTTAAAATGCAGCTTGAAATAAAAGTTGTACCTATGTACATACATCGGATGACTGAAACAACTAAATGAGTCCAAATCAATTAAATTGAGTTTATCCATGTCCCATTTACAATCGTCTCCCTGAACATAAATATTTCTCACTTTGGGAAAATGAAAGATGTGAAATAAAAAAGAATAAAGTCTTTTGAAAATATTATACAAGCGGGAAGATAAAGAAAATTCATTTCAAATTAGTAAAACAGTAAAACAAAGTTACTAAAAAACATCAGTACCACATTTATTATTAACAATATGATGTTGCAACATTGAATATCACAATATTTCTGTGTATTGATATTTTGTCACACCCCTAGACACCTTAGATCAGAATCAGAAATACTTTGATTCCAGGGAAAAACTGCCGTTGTTTCAGTTGCTCCTGCAGAAGCATTAAAGACAAAAACAAAATTAGAGTGTGCGATATTGATATATTTTATCAAAATCCAATATACCAGTATTACCCAGCTCTTAATTTCCAATATCAACCAATACCTAGGGCTGAACGATTTTGGGAAAAAAAACTAATTGCAATTTTTTTTTTTCACCAATATTGCAATTGCGATTTAAAATGCAATTTTTTTTCTTTCATGTGTTTTCCATGGAGTATTTCCCCATGAAATACAGGGAAGTAATCCTCCACATTTTTTTACAGCCACTTCAGGGCCATGTGTGGTTCGCGCTGAGTGTGATGGAGGTGCAATTAAATGATACAGTGAACAAGCAAGCCAAGAAAAACTCCGATGTCTGGATTTGAGCATTTAGATCTGCAGTGTTGTTGTAGTCTAAAGTGCTACATGATCCAGTTTAAAGGGACACTGTGTACCTTTTGACCCAAACAGCAGCCTAATGTGAGTAGTAATAGATGATTTCAGGGGTCAATATACAGCTCTTGACACACGTAAGTGCTCTGAGGGGGCTGCCCTTCTCAAAAACCAGACATTGTAACTTTGCAGGAGCGGATCCATCTCTCATTGATCATGTGACCTGGAGCATTTTGCTCTATGGCTCCATGACTTCACAATCAGCTGATCAAAGTGGTCTGCAAACATGATTCCAAAACATGGATAGAGACTGTTTAATTGTGTGACAGTTTTGTGCAAGTAGCTGAAAGTGGCCAAAAGTTACATGGTATCCCTTTAATTAAAACAGGACACCAACAAGGCTGCTAGTTGATTTTAATGAAGCTACAACATAAAAATCTGGAGAAAATCTTAAATATCTAAATCATCTCAATATGAGGTTTGTTTTTTTAACACTTTCATTGAGAAGATTCTGACTAAAATCAAGCCAGTCTGCCAGTGCAGTCAGATAACTACACCTGGAATCAGACAAGAAGAAAACGTCCGTTCATGTTTAAAGTCTAAAGTCTAGCTCTGCTTCTGAGAACAAAAACGTTTACTGATGATTTCTCCTTTCATGTTTTTTAGGCCTCCACTGCAGCAGGAAGCCAAACACAACCTGGCACGACAGCGAACAACACACTTACCCCGTCTACCTCTGTGGGCACCACCATGAACAGAAGCTCAGCAGTGGCTCAGCAAGGTCTTCTTTCCACTGATTGCTCTTTTCCTCATTATCTTCAGTTTTTCTTGTCAGTCTCAGAGGGAAGAAAATGACTGAAATGAATCTGTGTTCCTTCCAGGTCAGCTGCAGCAGGCCGCGTCCCGTCAGCTCGCAGCCCCGACTGTCCCTGGTTCTCCTTCCGCTCCGAGGCCAGCGGCACCGTCGCCGAGCACCCCCACCACGGCTCCTGGTCAGTCTCCTACAGCTCCAGCTCAGACCCAGAGACCTCAGCAAGGTCAAGTCAAGCTCACGATGGCTCAGCTCATGCAGCTGACACAGGGAGCACAGGTAACTTCTCGTCTCCTTCCTCCTATTTCCAAAGTTTTATTTAGGTTTTAATCTGCATATTTGTCTGAAACTCCTCAGGGAGCAAACCCAGGTTTGACAGTGGTGATCCAGGGTCAAGGCCAGACCCAGGGCCAGCTTCAAATCATCCCACAGGGTGTCACGGTCATCCCCGGCCCGGGCCAGCAGCTGATGCAGGCAGCCATGCCCAACGGCCAGGTCCAGCGCTTCCTCTTCACCCCTTTACCCCCGTCTTCATCAGCTGCAGCTGCCGCGACCACCGCTACTCCTTCCAAACCTGCCGCAGCTCAGACCCCGCAAACCCAAATGGTGACTCAAGCCCCCGCACAAGTCCAGACGACTCCCTCGGCCTTTGCCCAAACACAAATGACGGCCCCTCTGCCGGCCCCTGCACATACCAGCCCGTCCCAGACCCCCAGCTCAGTTTCTGCTCCCGCTCAAAGCCAACTTACGTCCCCCGTGGCGGCTCCACCGCAACCTGCAGCTCAGGCTTTGCTGCAGACGCCGTCTCCAGCCTCGACCACGCCCCCCGTTCAGTCGCAGATAGCTTCCCCTCCACCTGCTTCCACGCAGGTTTTACCCTCGGCACAAAATACGAGCCCAGTTCTGGCTCAGAAACAGACCCAAGTTTCCACTTTCACACCAAGCTCGCTCCCCGTGCAAGCTCAGTCTGCAGGTTCCCTACCAGTCCAACAACAGCCCTGCCCCGGCCCTGCCCTGGTTCTACCCCCACCCCCAGTCCAGATGCAGGTCCCTGCCTCCGTCAAACCTGCTGTCCCGCTCCCCACTGCCACTCCAACCGCTGCTACCATCTCTGCCCAGATGTCTGCTTCCGCCTCGCTTTCCTCACCTGTCAAAGTTCCCACCCCAGCCCTCGCCCCCGTCTCTGCCCCCATCATGACCATCGTGTCCACCCAAATCGCTGTCCCACCCCCAGGAAAAGCTCTGACCCAAATTCAAGCTGCAGCTCCGGTTCCTCTTCACGCGGCTGTGGCGAACGCTGTCGTCACCCCCGTCACGGCCACCTCCACCACGCCTTCAGTGCCAGGTAATCCAGCATGGCTGATGTCAATGCTGACTTATTGTGGTCATCTGCATTAGGGATCAACCAATATGTCAATGATCTCTTTTCCAAAAGGGATCTTTTTGCATATTTGTCGCACTTATATGTTTCAGATCATCAAACAAATTTAAATGTGAGACAGAGGTAACACAAAAACAAAATGCAGTTTTTAAATGAAGAATTTTATTTTTAAGGAGAAAAAAAATCCAAACCCACATGACCCTGTGTGAAAAAGTGATTGCCCCCTAAACCTAATAACTGGTTGTTCCACCCTTAGCAGCAACAACTGTAATCAAGCGTTTGTGATAACTGGTAATGAGTCTCCTACAGCGCTGTGGAGGAATTTTGTTCCACTCATCTTTGCAGAATTGCTGTAATTCAGCCACATTGGAGGCTTTTCCAGCATGAACCGCCTTTTTAAGGTCATGCCACAGCATCTCAGTGGGATTCAGGTTGGGACTTTGACTAGGCCACTCCAAAGTCTTCATTTTGTTGTTCTTAAGCCATTCAGAGGTGGACTTGCTGGTGTGTTCTGGATCATTGTTCTGCTGCAGAACCCAAGTGCGCTTCAGCTTGAGGTCACCAACAGATGGCCGGACATTCTCCTTCAGGATTTTTTGGTAGAAGCAGAATTCATGGTTCCATTTACCACAGCAAGTCTTCCAGGTCCTGAAGCAGCAAATCAGCCCCAGACCATCACACTACCACCACCATATTTTACTGTTGGTATGATGTTCCTTTTCTGAAATGCCGTGTTACTTTTACGCCAGATGTAATGGGACCTACACCTTCCAGAAAGTTCAACTTTTGTCTCGTCAGTATTTTCCCAAAAGTCTTGGGGATCATCAAGATGCTTTCTGGCTAAACTGAGACGAGCCTTTATGTTCTTTTTGCTCAGCAGTGGTTTTGGTCTTGGAATTCTGCCATGCAGGACATTTTTGCCCCCCAGTCTCTTTCTGATGGTGGAGTCATGAACACTGACCTTAATTGAGGCAAGTGAGGTCTGCAGTTCTTTGGATGTTGTTCTGGGGTCTTTTGTGACCTCTTGGATGAGTCGTCGCTGTGCTCTTGGTCGGCCGGCCCCTCCTGGGAAGGTTCACCACTGTTCCATGGTTTCACCATTTGTGGATAATGGTTCTCACTGTGGTTCTCTGGAGTACCAAAGCTTTAGAAATGGCTTTGTAACCTTTTCCAGACTGATACATCTCAATTATTTGCTTCTCATTTTTTCCTGAATTTCTTTGGATCGCAGCATGATGTCTAGCTTTTTAGGATCTTTTGGTCCATTTAACTTTGTCAGGCAGGTCCTATTTAAGTGATTTCTTGGTTGAGAACAGGTGTGGCAGTAATCAGGCCTGGGTGTGGCTAGAGAAATTGAACTCAGCTTTCCAAAGATGTGATAAAGTTTATTTATGTTGTAATGGGGGGGGGAGTCACTTTTTCCACACAGGGCCATGCGGGTTTGGATTTTTTCCATTTAAGTGTGACAAACATGCAAAAAAGTAAGAAATCAGGAAGGGGTCACTTTTTTCATATATCTTATCATATATATATATATATATATATATATATATATATATATATATATATATATATATATGTGTGTGTGTGTAAATGTACATATATACATAAAGTCCGTAGTTTTTGCTGAGCTGGGGTATTGGCTAACACACCTGATGCAGTGGCTGAAACCAGCAAAAAAATGGAAAATAGCGGCCGTCTGATGTATCGGTCTATTCTTAATCAGTGTGAGTTTTGTTTCTGATGTGTGTGTTTCTGCTTCGTCTTGTAGCTCTGATAGAACAGAGGACGGTGCAGCCCCCAGTCTGGACTCCGCCCTCATCCCAAGTTCAGACTCCTGTTCAGACGTCTCAGCAGGCTGCAGCTCCAGCGACGCCGCCCGCCTCTGCAGCGGTGTCCGTCTCCACGCATTCCCCCGTCACTCCTTCTCCCCAGGCGTCTTTGACCCCCCAGTCTCAAGCACAAGTCCAGCAGCCCGCCGTCGTCTCCGTACAGCAGCTGCCTCACATGCCCATCTCAGCGGTGCAGGTTCACATGAAGACTGTCCCGGTCTCCTCCGTGTCCACTTTGAGACCTGCGCAGCCTCCGCTACAGCCCCAAACCCATACGCAGGTTCAGCTCCAGCCCCAAACCCATACACAGGTTCAGCTGCAGCCCCAAACCCATACACAGGTTCAGGTGCAGCCCCAAACCCATACGCAGGTTCAGCTCCAGCCCCAAACCCATACACAGGTTCAGCTCCAGCCCCAAACCCATACACAGGTTCAGCTCCAGCCCCAAACCCATACGCAGGTTCAGCTCCAGCCCCAAACCCATACGCAGGTTCAGCTGCAGCCCCAAACCCATACACAGGTTCAGCCCCAAACCCATACACAGGTTCAGCCCCAAACCCATACGCAAGCCCAGATCCGTGCACAGGTTCAGGTCCAGCCCTGCGGCCAAGTCCAGCAGATGCATCAGATTCAGCCCCAGGTCCGAGTCCAGTTTCAGCCACAGGCACAAATTCAGCCACAAACCCAGCATTCGCCTCAAATCCAGCCCCTCACCCCCTTCAACCTCAGGTCCAGTTTCATTCCCCGACCAAAACCATGCCCCAGGTCCAGCCTCAAACCCCGCCCCAGCTGCAGCCAAGGGTCCAGCCTCAGTACCACCCCCAGATCCAAGCTTCATTTCAAACACAGCCACAAACGCAGCCTCCGGCTCTGCAGCAGCCTCAGGTCCAGTCTCAGGCCCTGACCCCGCTTCAGCCCCAGATCCAGCCCCAGGTTCAGGTCCAACTCCAACAACAAAACCAGATTCAACCTCAGGCTACACAACAACCGCAGGTCCACCTTCAAACCCAACCTCAGTTTTCGGTCCAGTCACCACAACAGAGCCCAGTCCCCCAACAGCTTCAGGTCCAGGCGAAGCTCCAAGTCCAGTTCCAGCCTCAGAGCCAGCCTCAAGTCCAGACGCAGCCTCAGCTTCAGGTCCAGTCTCCGATCAGGCATCAGCTCATCACCGTTCCAGGCCTCCAGCAGCCGGTCCAGCTCCTCTCAGCCCTGCCGCCTCACGTCGCAGCCCAGATCCAGGCCCAGATCCAGGCTCAGGCCCAGCAGCAGGGCGGCGCCGTTCCTCAGCAGATCAAACTGCAGCTGCCCATCCAGATCCAGCAACCGGGGGGGCAGATCCAGAACATGGTGACCATACAAGCAAGTGTTCAAGAGCAGCTTCAGAGGATGCAGCAGCAGCAGCAGCAGCAGCAAGTGCAACAACCAAAGAAGAAGAAAAACGAGGCCAAAAGGGAACAGAAGGAGCAGAACATGCAGGTGGTTAGTCCCAAGGACGGCATCCAGAAGCAGGTGGGACTCAAAACACGATGCAGTTGTTGCTTTTTGACAGCATTTATTAGTAATGCTTGATGAGAACATCTCCACCAATATGATTACCAATAATTTTCTGCTTCTCATGGCCGATACCAATAAGTTCATATATTAAAATTTAATATAATCCTCATATTTTCTGCTGTTTGTGCTGGATGCAGCAGTGAAAAGCTGATATTTAAGTAGCTCTGGCTCATCTATAACAGTAAACACAAATTTTTGGCTGTTTAAATATTTTATTTTCTCAGGGAATCACAAAAACGTGCTTATTTGATGTACATAACAGCAACAAAAGACACAATTCAGTTCAAGCAAATGTGCATCTCTTAAAGGTACAGTATGTAAGAATTACTGACCTCTAGTGGTAAAGATTGGTGTTGAAAGAAAAGATGTTTTCTTTCAAATGACTTCATATTCTAAATGTGCGTTCCAGTTGTGTCGAAACCCGTTTTTCCAAGGTAATTGTCCGAGGAAGTGACGTGATGAACTCGTTTTTCCAAGATACGAGCTTGTAATTTGCAGAGGACCCCGAGATTGTAGATTTAAAGACGGCGGTGTCCAGTACCATTGTTGAGTTTATTAAACTTCGATAGATTTTCTGATCATAAATTCCAAGTGTAAACGCAACCGAATTGTTATTGAATTTTGCCGTCTCACGGCAGTCTTTTTTTCTTTAAAACGCAGAATAATTATGTGTTTTTTATTAAACACACACACTGAAATTAGTTGCTCTTCTCATGGTAACAGAGATGATAACATCTATGTTATTTTTCTAGCTGTTCTAGCTCACAAATAGGCTGTTTTGGAGATTTCTATTTTTTCCCCAAGTTGGTGCAGCTTGAACGCAAAATACCTGGTAATGACGTCACCAAATGGCGCCAGCTTGGAATACCAAGACAACTAAAATGCACCACAAGCACTGTAGTGAATGTGTGGTGGCTGTTAGTGGCCAAAATTCTCCCAGACATAAATATGATTTCATCTGTGAGTGGATCCAGTGGTCTCAGGTGTAGCTATGACTGTACTATGAGTAAATACTTTTAATGTCTTTTAAGGCATTTCTGATCCCAAACAGTCTTAACTCCCATTAAACAAAGCTGGTAAGGCATTTTAAAGTTCAGTGGGTTCTTACTTTACACGCATTCTTTTGTCCATTCAGGGACACCGTAGTAAAACTGGTGGAATAAATATGGCAGCCTCCATATGTGCACTACACGGCAAGTAGATATAAATGACTCATTCTAAGAAAATAAACATATAACAGCTATTCTAGTGCAGCTATTACACATCAATAGAAACACAGTTTTGGATTTTATATTACATTTTTCTGCCATTGACCTTTGATTTTTTACATACTGTACCTTTAAATTGTTGAACAGACTATGATTTAATCTGCAAAAAAGTTCTTTGTGGAGTCAAGTCAAATGTTTTTAAAACACAAAATGATATTTCAGTTATTACACAGTCGTCCTCAAAGTTATTCAAACCTTCCAGTTAAAGAAAAGGCAAAAATAGTGATTCAAAATACAAGAAACTAATCATAAATGAAAATTTACAAAATTATAATTCACTGATATGAAATATTGCTTTTTTAATTGTGGTTGGAAATTATAATTTAAAAAAACAAACAAAACTATCACAGACACATTAGAGCACCTTTCCCATGAACAGTGGACCAAAATACCTGTCAACAGGTGCAGACGTCTTTTTGATTATCAGAGAAAACACCTGAAGCCAAAAATTTTGGCTTCAGGGCCCCATCATGTTTGTTTATTTGTTTCATTTTTTATGCGTTTGTTTTTAATATTTTTGTTGAACCACAATTCAAAATCAAATTCAGGATATTTTTAGAATTTTTATTTATTTACTTTTGTCAATTTCAACTTATTTCACTGACAGCTGATTTTTTGTCCTTCCTTAATTGGAGGGTATGAATAACTTTGAGAATGACTGTATATCATTGTCGCTGTATGCAGCCCGGTACAGTCCTGTGCTGCAGCTTTGCTTTTTGCATGTTATGATTTTGATCCATCCACTGAGCTGTTAATCTCAGCATGCTTAGGTCCATGTGAAATCTGCTTTACTAAATGATGCACAATATGAAAAATTTAAACCGATTATTTTCTAGTTGCTGGACACGTTATAATGTTGCACAGTGGGTGCGGCCTTACATTGTTCCCATGCCGCACAGATTACAGCAACAGAAAGAAAAACAAACACAAAAACAGCAATAAACCACCAAACAGAGCCGTTTATATATCGGTTAATTATATTGATAATTGTTGTATTTACAATTTGATATTTCTGAGTTTCCTCATTTCAGGGAGTCTTTTAAGATCTGGCTAAGAACAACAAATGAAAACTAGTTTTTTGACTAAATCTGGCAGATTTAGAGATTTTTCTTTCTTTTTTATATGCTCTGTCTCTTATCAAATAAAATTTTAAAAAAAATATCGGCCAATATTGGGGAAATATTGGACTGATGTCAATAAAGCCAATATTATTATGCATCACTAGCATCTATAAATGAATTATCTGGCCCTTGTTTATATTAATAGACCTTTTTGTAAACATCAGGCGGTGGTGAAGCAGAACTCTTCATCAGAGCAGCTGAAACAGAGGAAGACTCTGGCTGCAGCCGAGCGAGAGGAAAACCAGAGGTCGGAGTCTCAACAATCTCAGATTTATCAGGAATTTTCTGTCCTAAATCCACAGCTGAACCACTCCTTCTCTTTATTCCGTCCTCAGAATGATTGTGTGCAACCAGGTGATGAAGTTCATCCTTGACAAGATCGAGAAGGATGAGAAGCAGGCAGCTAAGAAGAGGAAGAAGGAGGAAGTGGTGGAGCAGAAACGCTCCAAGCAGAACGCCACCAAGCTGACGGCGCTGCTGTACAAGCACAAAGAGCAGCTGAAGGCGGAAATCCTGAAGAAGAGGGCGCTGCTGGACAAGGAGCTGCAGCTGCAAGTACAGGTTAGACGATGCCCTCTTCTCCGTGACCTGGAGACAGAAGTCCAACCAAACTCTGCTACGTCGTCGGCGCCTCCACGCGACGTCACTCAACAATTTCTCTCTTTATGTAAGGGGTGTCAAAAGTGGGTCCTCGAGGGCCGCTGTCCTGCAGGTTTGGTTGTTCCCTGCAACACCTGAACCACATTAAAGGGTCAACATGGTTGGGTGGGACTTGACATTAAGCTGTTGAGAGGTGACATTTAGTCTGAATCAGGTGTGTTGGAGCTTCTAAAACCAGCAGGACTGCAGCTCTCCAGGACCGGAGCTGTACACCCGTGCTACATGTGATCTACAGAAGTTTTCCTGGCATTTACATCCCGTCCAGGAGGTTTACTATCCAGGGGAAAAATGTAGTTTTTATTTTGAGATTTTAAATGGTATTTTTACATGGAGGGATATCAGAGATTCCAGCTGACTGGTTTACATGGATGCTGGATGAAGTGATGCGTTTATTTTTTTTATAATAAAAAAATATTATAATAATGGTAATGTGTATATATTTTATCTTATAATAAAAAAGAAGAAGAAATTTTTTTTTTTTTTTTTTAAATTTTTAAATTTTTAAATATCCATAAATAAAGAAAAAAAAAAAAAAGAAGGGAAGAAAAAGAGAAAAAAAAAAAAGAGAGAGAATAACCAGCACAAAAAGCCTCAACATGTGTACGCCCGTTATTAATATCTACCGAACAGAAAAAAAAAAAAAAAAAAAAAAAGGAGAAAAGGAGGATTTTCATTTCTCGAAAACTGGAGTATCTTTTTTGTGTTGGAAAAACCAGCCCTGGTGGCTCCTCCAGACAGAGTGGATAGGTTAGGATGCTTGCAGTTTTTCTTAAACAAAGTGGGCATCTTTATACGATGCTGCGCACGCGTATTTGGCGCTTTATGATTGGTGAAATAATAACTACATGGATATTTCTAAGTTGGTCGTTTGAGGGGAGCTAGAGCTTAGATTGAATATTTATGTAGTAGGGGTGGGAAAAATATCGGTACTCTTAAATATCGCAATATTTTCATATGCTATCATATTCACATTTAAAAACGCGTTATCAATCTATTTTACTAACGAAACTAACGAGATTTAATTGTTCTGTTATGAAATCTCGCGAGAATTCACTAAGATTATAGAAAATCTCCCGAGATTTCGTTAGTAAAATAGATCGATACTGCGTTTTTAAATATCGATATATTGACATATGAAAATATTGGGCTATTTCAGTGTAGCGATATTTTTTCCCACCCCTATTATATAGATTACTCAAATATGCGTAAATGAAGAAAATAATGACTTAAATTAAGTTTTTTAAGGAAATAAAACACGAACATGGTTAAAAGCTCATAAAAGTCCATTTTTCATGTTAGGGCTGCATTAAGGGGACCAGTGTGGGCCCTTGAGCAAGGTCGGTCCTGAACTCCCCAGGTGCCGTAATATGGCAGCCCACTGCTCTCTGGTTTATCTGGAGATGGGTCAAATGCAGAGCTGAATTCTCCAGTTGGAATTAATGAAGTGAAAATTATTGTTATTATTATTATTATCTTTCCAGGAGGAGCTGAGGCGGGACTTGGCTCGGCTACAGAAGGAGAAGGAGAAAGCCCGAGCGGCCATCACTCAGGCCGCCGCGGCAACAGTCAAAGCAGCCGCCTCCCACTCTTCCCACCTCCCCCACTCTACACATTCCTCCCACAGCTCCCACACAGTGACCTCACCCTCCTCATCCCATAAACGCAAGAGAGAAGACGAGCGAGACAGAGACAAAAGCAGAGACCGAGACAGGCACCACGACAAGAACAAGAAACGGGACCGGGACAAGGAGCGGGACCGGTACCGAGACAAGGAAAGAGAGCGGGAGAGAGAGAGAGGAGCGAGAGCGGGACAGGTGTCAGGACAGAGATCGAGACAGAGACAAAGACAGGGACAGAGACAAGGACAGAGATCCCAGCTTGTTGAAACACAAGAAGAAGAAGAGGAAGTTGTCTTCTACCTCAAAGGATCACAAGAAGGACACCAAGCTGTACTGTATCTGCAAAACGCCGTACGACGAGTCCAAGTAAGCGCCACGGCAACGCCACAGCTGATTCCTTTCAATGCAACGCGGCCTCCAGCGGTTTCTTCTTCTGTCCGCAGGTTTTACATCGGCTGCGACCTGTGCTCCAACTGGTTCCACGGCGCCTGTGTCGGCATCACGGAGAAGGAGGCCAAGAAGCTGGAGGACTTTGTCTGTAACGACTGTAAACATGGTCAGGAGGGCGGAAGCAGCGAGGAGCTGTACTGCATCTGCCGGACGCCATACGACGAATCACAGTAGGGCTCTGGCACGTCAGCGTTGACGTTGTTTTACTTCTGCAGACGGAGCCTTTCCTCAGTGTCCAGAACATCTGTGATCTCTTCCAGGTTTTACATCGGCTGTGATCGCTGCCAGAACTGGTACCACGGCCGCTGCGTGGGCATCCTGCAGAGCGAAGCCAATCACATCGACGTGTACGTGTGTCCGCAGTGTCAGTCGACGGAGGACGCCATGACGGTACTTTCGCCGCTCACAGACAAAGACTACGAGGGGTTGAAAAGGATATTACGATCGTTACAGGTACGAAACCTCCACACATGAACATGTATACTATATAATTACATTGTTTGTTATAGGAAGTAGGGATCGACCGATACAGATATCTTCTCAGCTGAGGACTGATACAGCCTGCTGCTATTTGGGGCCGATTTTTAGGGCCGATGCTTCATTTGACTCCCAAATAAATATAATGAAGGATGCAATCAAAAATAATTTTACAACTCTTTTAATATAAACAAGAACAAAGTACCTCAAAGAAATGTATAGAAAACAATTTGTGCACTTGTAAATAAATATTAAATAGATACGGTAACCTTGTAATATATATTTATATAAGCAAAAGTCTTAAAATTATGCCAAGTGGGGGTATTGGCCAACACACCCAACGTATCAGCCGATGCCGACACCAGTAAATAACGCAAATATCAACCTAATATCAGCCGATGTATTGGTCTTCTTACCAAGTATAGCTGAGTATCATCTACATAGCAGTGGATATTTATGCCATGCAGTGTAATAACTGAGGCATGAACAAAGTGAAAAGTATTGGTCCAAGCATGGAACCCTGAGGAACTCCATGTACTTACTGTGAGGTGGACAAACCGGAATTTTTCAATTTTCCTGAAAGAACCTCGAAAAGGGATCATAAAGTCATCCAGAGTCTTTTTAAACCAGCCCAGTATGGTTCCTTTAAACCCACAGAGTATATATACATATGTATATATATAAAAATCTGTAAATTATGCCGAGTGGGGGCATCAGACAACACCCCTGATGTATCGGCTGATGCCAATCCTAACAAAAAAATAAATTTAAAAAATATTGGCAGGCCAATGTATCGTTCTATCCTTAATGAGAATATTGTCATTGAATGTTCATTTCTGAATCATCCAACAATATTACTGGAAATGTTAAAACTGGGATGGGACTTGAACACGTTAATTATGATTGATTAATTATGAATAATTAACATATTAGAAAAAAAATAAACGCATTTAATCGCAGTTTGCATTGGAAGCAACGCGTAGCGTTTATCGGTGGTGATTCTCCAGTACACCTGCTTGGGTGAGACATCAATGATTTCGCTGGATGTCTTTACCATTTTGTGTCATTCCAGGCGCACAAAATGGCGTGGCCTTTCCTGGAACCAGTGGATCCACACGACGCACCGGATTATTACCGCGTGATCAAGGAACCAATGGGTAAGCCCTCATGATGGAACCTGATTTCACCCTGCACAAATGACAGAAACTTTTAAATAATTTCACCTTTCGGTTGTTGCTGTAGGAGGCTTCTGATGCAGAAACGGGAAAGCTTTTAGATTTTAGTTTTTTGCAATGTTAGGCCAATCAGGTTTTCTTTGCATACTGTTTAAAGGCACTGGATTTCCTTATGTACAGGGGCACACATCCAGTTCTCAGGAGCTACTATCCTTCAACTTTTACAGCCCCCCTTGAGGCTGAATGACCTCATCTCATTCAGCTCTGCAGAGGCGAGCGAGCCATTTGTTTAATTCAGGTGTTAAAAGCTGCAGCATAGTGGCTCTAGAGGACTGGATGTGTTCACCCCTGCTTATATGGAATCATGACTAATCATATTAGAGACTCCAAGAACCAGCCCTGAACGTACACCCGTGTATGTTCCACTCTGAGACCTCTGAAAACGACTGTTTTCAACGATTCATCAATCAAGGAACAACAAACTTCACAAGGCAGTGGAGGAAAGTGACGTTCTCATCTGCACACCGACGTGTCATCCACATCTCAACCGTTTCTTTTAAAACCCGAGCTTGGGTCAGGCAACCAGTAATGTGAACTTACCCCACCTGTTCTCCCATCATCCTGTTCATCTAGCCAACCCTTCAATGCAGCCATCTTTTATTCGCCCAAACTGTCTTTATATCCAAACCAGGGTCAGACAAAACCATCAGCTGGAAACGTTTCTGCAGGAGTCCACAGTTCTCTGGGATGTTTATCCCTGCGCTGCTTCAGGACGGGAACGTAGGGTGAAAACCTCCAGAGGATGAGAAAAACTGAAACGCTCATTAATGTGTAGAAGACGATGGCCACTGCTTACCTGCTGTCATTAGAGCGCTGCTTCCCCCAGACGTCGGACTAACGGTGACATCAGGGCTCATTATTTTACAACCCAGCTTAGTAAAATTCTAACAGGGACACAAGAAGTAGAAAATCTAGATTGGTGAACAAATTCCAAAAGAATTTAGTGAATTCTGAGCGGACGGGAGTTGGTGACGTCATTACCAGGTGTTTTCTGTTCTAGTTGCACCAACTCAGGGGAAAAAGTCAATGTCCCCGAAACAGCCTCTTTGTGAGCATCTACAACTACAATACAAGTGAGAAAATAACGGACATTATAACAACATCACCATGACAACAGCAGCCAATTGGTGTGTTTGATAAACACATATTTTTTGCAGCGTTTTAAAGAAAAAAGACCGCTGTGTGAACGTAATTATCAGTAACAACTCTGTACTGTTTCCACTAGAAACTTGTGAACAGAAAACATCTGATACAGAAGTTTAATAAACACAACGATGGCAGTGGACGCAGCCATCTTTAAATCTACTATCTCAGGGTTCCCTGCAATTTACAAGCTTATCATGTTATCATGTCATTCCCTCCCCATAAAACATGCCCTGGGGGTATCTTTAATCATTCATGCTCGGGCTGTGTTTAAAAAATCGATTTTTCCAATTCTGAATCGATTCTCATATTAATTTCCAAAGATCGATATTTTTCTTTTTTTTTTTAAATGACCATGTACTGCTTCTTGTTAAGTGCAGTGGCTCAGCCGCTCCGCTAGGGGGAGATAGTGAGCTGGACAGAGTGTAGGTTACTAAAGCTAGTGCAGTTCCAGAAGAAGACTAAGCAAGAGGGGCTGGACCAAGTAGTTTCTAAAAATTCAGTTTAAACAGAGCAGAGGAAACATCTGCCTGTAAGTACTTTAATAAATGTTGTTGATGTTCATGATCGAGGTGAAATTGATACTTTGCTATGTTGTCTTTGAAGTTACGACGTAGATGCTAATTCCGTTAGCATGTCAAAGGCATTTTTCATTAATAGTTAGCATTGAGCTAGTGGGTTAGTCGCTATTCGTTTTGAGTTTTAAATGCTGACTTACTGTGTATTTTGCTTCACTAAATCATAATTTTGTGAATTTTCATTTATTATTTCTTTCCTGTTATTTGAATTGCTATCCTGAATATAGCTTCTTTCTTTCTTTTTTTTTTTAATTTGAGAGTATGAATAATTTTGTGGACGACTGTATCTGCCACCATTACATTACGTCACTTATTTGTTGTTGAAAATAGGCAGAAAGGCCAGGCAGGCAGAAAATAGCAAGAAATGGCTTGGTGTTTTAAGGGTTAATATAATACTAGTAGGGCTGGGAAAAAAATCGATACACTGAAATATCGCGATATTTTCATATGCAGTTTTCATATAGAGATTCAAAAATGCAGTATTAATCTATTTTACCAACGGAATCTCGCGAGTAATTATCTTACGAAATCTTGCGAGATTTCGTAAGATAACTGTGAAATCTCGCGAGATTTCGCGAAAACCCATGAGATTTCTTGACTGAACAACGAAATGTCACGAGATTTCATTAGTAAAATAGATCAATACCACATTTTCCCATATCGATATATCAGCATAATAAAATATCGCGATATTTCAGTGTATCGATTTTTTTTTTCCCCAGCCCTAAATACTAGCATCAATATGTTGCATAACTACAGAGTCATGGAATTCGAGTAAAGTCTAAAAAGAAATGTTCAATGCCAGCAAACCAAATAGAGTTCAAATCGAGATCGGATTGGATCGGACAGATAAGACCGGATCGTAAATAATTTATTCAAAACCATAAGAATCGGAATCGAATCGATTCTTGAAATCTGAATCGATACCCGGCCCTAATTCACGCATATTTGAGAAATCCCGAATCTCCTGTGGAAACCAACATGGCTGCCAGAACAGCTGCTACCACAAAGCACCTCCAATACCACGAAGCTCCCTCCCCTCCCTGACTGAGCTCCGCCCCACCAGAGCATGAGAGTGTTGTGATGAGTGGAGTGGGCGTGTCAGAGACAGCAGGAGGCATCTTAAAGGGACAGCAGTGAATTTTTAAGGCATCAGATACAGACATGGATGATGTCACATTTCTTTTGGTTGTTTTTTATGAATACTGTTTTTCAAAACTACAGAAGGTAACACAGTTATTTGGTTGTGCCATAAAAGGTAATTTTGTGTAATAATTATATGAAACCCCCTCTTTAATCAGTTCTTCCTTTTGCCATCAACATTCCTTGAAAATTTCTTCCAAATCCGTTTGTAACTGAGTCATTTTGCAGGGTTGTTTCTGGTTTCAGCTAAAACTTTTATCATTGATCTTTCATCTATTTCTCTAAGCTGTTATTTATCATCTAATATCAGCTCTGCTTCCCGTCTGTTTTTCCCTGTCAGACTTTTCTACGATGGAAACCCGTTTGCAGAAGCGACATTACCAGAAACTCACCGAGTTTGTGGCCGACGTGACCAAAATCTTTGACAACTGCCGCTATTACAACCCCAACGACACGCCCTTCTTTCAGTGCGCCGAGGTGCTCGAAGCCTTCTTCGTGCAGAAGCTGAAAGGCTTTAAAGCGAGCAGGTGAGGTTAAACACGCGTCAGTCTGCGCACTCCAAAAAAACAAAGTACCTTCACTTGTATTTTCCGTGCATGCACAGTCACGGTTCTCTGAGTAGAATTCGCTTGTTTCCAGATTAGAGACGCTTGCTGAGACTAAAGCACGTTAGCATGTCCAGTGTAGCGTGACCATCCTGCATTTGTGTCTGTTCACCTTTTTTCTGCATGCTTTTCTTTTTCTTTTTTTTTTTTTAAATTGAAGCCATCCCATGTTCTTCTTTCTTACAGATTGTCAGATTCTTAGGTGGGCCAGTCTAGCTGGAGTCTGGACTGGATGCTGGGGGTCTCTAGTGATAATGACATGAAAACTTTGTTTCCAAAACAGCAAAAAAAAAAAAGAGGAACACACCCAAACACCACATGTGCTTTTGTTTGTTTTTTTTATGTTTTCAGGACGCAGTTATAATCATAGTACACTGTAAACACAGTTAAACTAGCAGCCATGTTGAAATAATCACCATCATCATCATTTTTCATCCCCTGAATCCTGAACAATCGGCCACACTAGATTCACTCAGTAGGATTTTTAACTGCATTTTTAGTTTCTAACTTGTATTTATTTCTGTTGAACATTTGGGAGAATGTAGACTAAAATATATAAAAGCTGCCTATTTTATTACGGAGAGTTCTATTTATGAGGCATTTTCTATGTTCGTCCTCAGTTTGACTTCATCTGGATGTTACCGCTGTTCTTTTTGAATGTACATATGTTTTATCATTCGCCATGCTTGTGAGATGTCTCTGCTTGTATTTGACTGTTTTAAATAATGAAATTAATCATTTTAGATTAGTTTTATGAGTTTAAAATGTCCTGGTGAGAGTGAGGAATTGCTCCTTACTTCACAAAGCAACCTCAGTTTGCAGTTGTGGAAAATTTTCATCACTAATAAAGGCATTCCCGATTAATCGCACCAACATGGCTGCAGGATCTGGCACTAATTGCATTGCTTTCTCTCTGTTAAGTCGTTATTGAGATGTTTTATTAAAGAAATGCGACTCTTCCCCTCTTTCCACATCCTGTAGGTCTCATAACAACAAGCTTCAGTCTTCTTCAGCCTCTTAGGAAGCGTCCGTACGTTGCAAAAAAAACAAAAAACAAAAATGCACTTGCCAAGAATAATGGTGTTTCTGAACTGTGACTCTGTGATGCTCCGCCGTGCAGCCGGGGGCAACCATCTGTCACGCAGAGCTGCCCCTCTGCCTTTTTTTCAGTGGGATGGGGGGTTGGGGGGGGACTTTGCGGGACTTGCTTCATCTGTTGGGCCTGTACATCGGAGCGAGAACAACTGAGGCATTTCAGAAGAAAGTTTACCTCGAAAAACTCTTAAAGGAGATCTCATATTTCCATGAACTTTATTTTTTTGATTGCAGTTTTTATTTCCATACTTGGTGAAAGAAAAAAGAAAAATCATTCTCAGGCCATTTTTGTGGTTCTCATGTCCACGGAAGTAGGAAACTGAACACTGACTTCTAATGGCTGAGTTTTACTGAGCATCATGTATCAAGAGTTTTGTGTCTGAATTCAGAAGTTCATGGTGGAACAGGTTTTCATCCATTTCCACTCATCGTTTCGTCTGAAGTGGCATGAAAGACGGTTGAAGTACTAAATACCTGGACGTTGGTAGTCTATGAGGTAAAACTTCTACATAACCTGACAGTACGGTAATAAGCTATTGTAAATTAATTGCTTTGCAGTAGTGACTGAGGAGGATGAAAGGATGCATCGGAAGGTTTCTGCCCTGTTTGTAAAAATTAATCAGATTTGGACTTGATTTTTTTTTTTTTTTTTGTATTACAGCTGAAGAAATATTGATGTATATGGAACTTAATAAAACTGAAAAAGCTTCTTAGTGTGGTGTTGGTAATGTAAAGCAGCCACAATGTACATGATTTAACAGTAAATTGTCTATTTTCTATTTGCACACACAGTCTTCATAATTATTCATACACTCCAATTAAATAAGGAAATAATCAGCTGTTAGTTAAATAAGATGAAATTGACAGAAGGGTAATAAATAAAAATTTATAAAAATCATGACATTGATTCTGAATTGTGGTTTGGAAGAAATATTAAAAACAGACACACACAAAAAAATAAAACAAATAAGCATGATGGGGCTCCGAAGCCAAAATTTTGTTGAGCAACACTGAAGAAATCACCGCAATCAGGTGTTTTCTGTTATATTTAAAATGACTTTACACCTGTTGACAGGTGTGTTGGTCCACTGTTCATGGGAAAGGTGCTTTAATGTGTCTGGGACAGTTTTTTATTTCTACATATGTATGTATATATATATATAAATTATTTCCACAATTCAAAAGCAATTTTGTATTTCACTAAATCTTAATTTTGTAAATTATTTTTAGTTTCTTCCGGGTTCTTGCAGGGTCTTCAAAAATGTCTAAAAGTCTGAACTTAAAATTAAAGGCCTGAAAAGGTCTTAAAAGGGGCCATTTTCTAAAATTTGATCTAGATAAGTATTAATTTTTTACTTTTATTCATTTCCGAGGAGCATTGGCCACGTAGAGGTTGATTCTGTCCGTCTTTCTGACAGGTTCAGATAACTATGAGAGATATTTATTTTTTTTTTTTTTTTTTTTAAATACAATTGGATGCACTTTTTCTTGAGTAGAGCTTGAGTTAACAATATGAATGTCTGTGTCAGTTATTTGATTCAATTGTTCACTAAAATCCATTTTCTTAAAAAGTTTTTGGGGGGGGTAATTGTTGTTTGGTGACTAATCAAGATTAATAAATTAGAAACCCTGTAATTAATTAGATTTTTTTTTTAATCAAGTCCCATCCCTATTTTGAATTTCCTGGATTATTTGAATGTTTCTAATAATGCATCATGTTGGTCTTAGTTTTCATTTATAAAGGTTTTAAAAGGTCTTAAATTTAACTTGCTGAAACCTGCAATAACCCTGTTTCTTGTTATTTAAAATTACTATTGTGAATTCAGCCTTTTCTTTTATGGTATGAGTCATTTTGAGGATGACTGTATCTGTATACATATGAAACATTCCTGAGATTTTGCCCTTATTGACATGACAGCATGTAGGGATCAACTAATACAGATTTTTTTAGGGTCAATACTGATATTTTGTCATCAGCTGATGGCCGATACAACCTGCCGATATTTGGGGTCGATACTGCATTTGACTCCCAAATTAATATAATGGATACAATGAAAAGTAATTTTACACCACTTTTTAAATAACAAGAACAAAGAATTTCACTAAACAGTATACTTGTTAAAGAAATATTCAATTGAAATGTAAAACTTGTAATAAATGTGTACATATATATATATATATAATATATATATATATATATATATATATATATATATATATATATATATATATGTGTGTGTATATATATATATACATGCAAAAGTCTATAAATTATGCTGAGTGGGGATATTGGCCAACACACCCGATGTAACGGCTGATGCCAATACCAGCAAAAAAAAGAAGCGGCAAATATCGGCCGGCTGACGTATCGGTCTATCTTTAATGCATTCCACAGTTGCTCCTAATCTTGAAATATGTTTTTTATATATACAGATTTTTTTTAGCTTATAATAAGCAAAAAAAAAAAATAAAAAATCTGCCAATGGAACGAGCCCGATTTTTTGGATGAGATTTCTTGAAATAAGATGCATTGTCTTAAAACAAGTTCCTATATCTTACTTAAATGTTTCTCTTTAAGCAATTTTGTCTTGTTTTGAGTGTGATGAAATATTTTGACTGGAAATTAGAAAATTTTACTTGGTAAGATTTGAGTTTTTGCATTGATGACATTCCAAGAAAATTGCTCACAGGAAGGTAGATATGGACCTCTATTGCTCTGGTGGGTGTGCAGAAAAATGCTCAAAAATTGTTTGACAATATTTGTTTTTTTTAAAAGAAAACCTCATGAACACTGTTGCATTTCAAAAGAAATATTGCATAGGTTGTTGCAAGTAACGAGGATCACATTAAAGTAGCCCTTTATAGTCTTTAGCAAACCAATTTTTTTAATAGGCTAAAGTGAAATCAAGCGTGACCTTAGGTTTGATAGAGATGCAAAATTCATATACATATATTGATAGTGTGTTGGGCTTTGAAAGTATTTGTACTTATTTTCAGAAATAAGCTGATATGTGAAATTATTTGATAGTTGTATGTCTGCAAAGTCTGTTAGTTAATCATTCCCTCCAATTAAAGAAGATGTTAAATTCACAAGAATAATTTTCAAGAAACAGGCAAACAAAATGGTCCCAAACAAATTATAGCGCCTTGCTCATGAACAGTGGACCAACATACCTGTCCACAGGTGTAGAACTCTGATTGGATGTTTCAGAAAACACTTGATTGCTCTGATAGCTTCAAAATGTCACTCCACGACATTTTAGATCAGCAGCCCCATCATGCTCGTTTACTTAATTTTTGTTTCTTTTGTTTTTAATATTTCTGTTGAACCACAACTCAAAATCAGTTTCATGATTTTCGTAAAAAAAAAAAAAAAAAAAAAGTTCTTACTTTCTTTAACTTCAACTTATTTTACTGACAGATTATTTCTCCCCCTTATTTACTAGTATATATATATATATATATATATATATATACATACATATATATAAATATATACATATCAAAAATACCCCATACCCTCAAATTAAAGCAGGAAAATAATCAGCTGTTACTGAAATAAGTTAAAAATTGACTGAAGTAATAATAATAATAAAAGATTCCATGAAAATCATGACATTGATTTTGAATTATAGTTCAAAAGAAATGTTAAAAAAAACACACACACACACACAAATAATGATAAACAAACAAAAAAACAAGTAAACAAGCATTATGGGGCTCCGTAGCTAAAATTTTCTTGAAAAACACTTTGAGGCAATCACTGCAATCAGGTGTTTCCTCTAATGTTTAGAAAAGGCTTCTAGACCTGTTGACAGGAATTTTGTCCACTTTTCAAGGGAAAAGTGCTCTAATTTGTTTAAGATCGTTTTATTTGATTGTTTTTTTTATCATTATTATTGCCCACCACAATTCAAAAGTAACATTTAATTTCACTAAATTATAATTTTATAAATTTTTATTCATTATCAGTTTCTTATTATTTGAATTACTTAAACATTTTGTAAGGATTAATCGATCAAATTGATTTTCGTTTGTTAACCTGTGGAGCAATTTGACAATAAACATTAAACATACTGATCCAGGAACAGTTTATCGGTTGTAAGTCAGCATAAAAACTGAATCAAACTGACCCGGAGTCGGACTGAAAGTGAGGGTGGTCTCGCTTTTCAAATATCTCGCGAGATTTTTTGGGAAGTGTCGTCATGTCCGCTACGTTACGTGATTTTTTTCAAACAGTCCAATGAGGGGAGGCGAAGAGATGCTTTTGCTCGAACAACCCAATCAGGAGACACTGCTGCAGGAATTTAAAGGTCTGTGCGGCTTTTTCTCAGCATTCCAGCTCCTGCTCCGGACTCCAGTAGGTACGTCTCTACTGCTTATTTATTCGTTTTAAAACACTCAACGGTTTTTCTTTACCTCATTTATATGGAACTAGCTAAAATCCCAACCGAAACCGATCGATGAAAATATCCGATTTTGATGTCACGTAGAGAGTTTGCTCGCATTCACTTGTTCTTCATGAGTCTTCCCACAGGATCACGAGGCTTTTTCAAATGTGGGCCAGCTTTGAAAATGTCTCTTTTCCGTTTGTGTGCAGGAATTACGATTTTCATTGCTGCTTAGCTTCTCTGCCCAACGAACATGTCCGAGAACGTTGTGCGTCTCAACAAGTTTAAGAACAAAGGCAAAGATGCAAACGTGAGTTTTAATCCCATATGTCACATAACCCCCCCCCCCCTTTCTTAAACTTTAACCATTATAAGTGGGTTTTATTATTAATTAAATGGGTTTGAACGTCAACTGAATGCAGGAGCTTCGACGCAGGAGGGTGGAGGTGAATGTCGAGCTCCGGAAAGCGAAGAAGGATGACCAGATTTTCAAAAGGAGAAATGTGGCCGCAGAGCCGGAAGAGGCGACTTCACCTCTGCAGGAAAGGACCCAGAACTGTCAGGTAAGCTCAGCAACGTGCTTCTGGTTGCCATGGTTTTTCTAAAACTGATATTTGTCTTGAAGAATTAAACATTTATTTAGCTTACGATTACAGCAATTCATTGGATGTCTGTGAATTTTTTTTTATTATTTTTTTTTTTACCCCCCTCATTTAAAGTTTATTTACCAAATTAAACTCCATACTATGGAATTTTTATTTTATTTTATTCAATTTTTTTTTATTTCTTATGTGTGTGTTTTATTTTATTTTATTTTTTTTCCATAATGTATTTATTTATTGTAAAGGTGAGAGTCTTCCCTTGTTTTGTGACCCGTTTTCTCACGGATATCTGCAGGCTGTCAGACATTGGACGGTCGAGGAGATCGTCACAGGAGTGACCAGTTCCAGCCGAGAGTCCCAGCTTCAGGCCACACAGGCTGCACGGTAAAAAAATAAAATAAATAAAAAAAACACAGATCACACTGGGGATGGGCGATTTTTAAAAAAAAAAAAAATTTTCCTGTCAGTACAAGTAGTTTTTTTTTTTTGTTTTTTTTCAATCAATGCCAATAAACACTTTTTGTTCCTTAAAAGAAATGCACATGATTTTACAGTTTGCATTAATATTTTGACTGCATGGGCAATAAAACTTGAACAGAAGTACCTTAAAGAAATACTTTTAAAACAACTCACAAAGTTAAGGATATTTGGCTTTTTGTATGATGTCAGAATGAATCTAAAATCCACTTCAATCTTTTCATGTGAACTGAATTAAGCTTTCTCTAAACTTTTCAATGCACATTGTTCAATGGTTAAATATTTATTCTGTTCTCGAAAAACCAGAGGTTGAATATCCCTAACTATTTGTGAGTAGTGTATATTGATAAGTAAATTCAACAAAATTAATATTTAAAAACTCCTTTTTTTATCAATTATCAACTCACTTAAGTGCAGGTTAAGATTATTTAAATGTATTCAGTGGAAAACTTTCAACTATAAATTTACCAAAACATAATGTTCAATAACCCACATTAAAACACTGAAAAATAACAAAACATCAACACTCTCAGTAATCATCATGACTTCTGATAGCAGGATTACTTCGGGGTCTTAAAAGGTTTAAATTTACAAACCTGCCTTTAATACCTTCTTTTTAAAGTCCTTAAATTTGACAGTTGCGGACTTAAATTTCATAGGTAAGGTCTCAATTATCTTGCGCTTACAGATTTCCGTCACTTCAAAAAATGACAGCAAACACGCACAAAAAAAGGTGACAGCAAATAACAAATCCACGTGTTTTTCCCAACCAGTGAATCTTGACAGAACCTTTCATATTAGCCAGTCGGGAAAAGATCAGGGCGTGGCTTTGCACAGCTGTCAGCCTGAGGTTTGCATGTGTTTTTTTTTTTAGGTTTTGGGCGCTGTGGCTTTATATGACAGTACATAGTGACAGGAAAGGGGCAGAGAGAGTGGGGAGTGACATGCAGCAAATGGACCTGGACCGGGAATTGAACCAGGGCCGACTGCGCTGAGGAGCTGCAGCCTCTGTTCATGGGGCGGCTGCTCAACCAACTGAGCTAATCACCGCCCCAAGGTTTGCATGTTTTGGAAGAAAATTTCAAAGCGGGTGTTATTGATGGTCAAAAGTTTCTTTTTTTGACAGTGTCTTTGTAATTGTAGAGGGATGTGTGTTTATCAGCGTGGCCGTGAAATGGAAATTAAGTTCTGTTCCGAGTGGTCTTGAATTTAACTCGTAAAAAAACCATGTAGGAACCCTGTGATCGGCTACTGGCAGCTTTCACACATAATTTTGCTTAAAACTCTCAGAAGGGAAATAATTACGTGTTTGTATACAGTGGTACCTCCATACTCTTGTGAAACCCAGACATCTTGTCTGGCTGGTGGTATCGGCTCCAGCGTATCTAAGCCAAGAATGAAGTGATTTTTAGTTGCTGCTTCTCTGGTTGCAGGAAGCTGCTGTCTCGGGACAAACATCCTCCCATTGACCAGATGATCAGCGCTGGCCTGATCCCCAAGTTCGTGGCCTTCCTGGGACTGACGGACTGCCCTCCCATCCAGTTCGAGGCGTCCTGGGCTCTGACGAACATCGCCTCCGGGACGTCGGATCAGACGGCTGCTGTCGTGGAGGGCGGGGCCATTCCTGCCTTTGTTAACCTGGTCGCATCCCCTCACCAGCACATCAGCGAGCAGGCGGTCTGGGCCCTCGGAAACATTGCTGGTAATTACATTTTCTTTATTTTTGTCATTAATGATTGCGAAGGTCCCAGCTGATGTTTGTTTCATAATGTTTTATTTTAGGTGATGGCTCAGCCCTTAGAGACCGGGTCATCAAACATGGCGCTGTGGGTCCTCTGCTCAGTCTGCTGGCCGGTCCTGATCTGAACGTGTTTAGTGTGAGTGCTTTTTAAACATGTACAGTTTTTAAATGGTTGGATTCTTTTGTAATTCCTGTTGTGAACCACTAGGTGGCACCCCAGCTCAGCTTAACGCTTCTCTGGCTTTCTTTGCAGCCTGGCTATCTCAGAAATGTGACATGGACTCTGTCAAACCTGTGCCGCAACAAGAACCCCTCCCCTCCCCTGACCGCCATCCAGCAGCTCCTGCCCGCTCTCATCCGCCTCCTGCACCACGAGGACCGGGAGGTGTTGGCCGACGCGTGCTGGGCCATTTCCTACCTGACAGACGGGTCCAACGACCGCATCGAGGTGGTGGTCCAGACCGGTCTGATTTCCCGCCTGGTGAAGATGCTCGGCTTCGACGAGCTGCCTGTCGTCGTACGTATAAACGTGCAGATCTTCATCTTCAGCACCGTGTCCACACATGAGGGTTAAACGATCCCTTTCACCTTCTTCTCCTCAGACTCCGGCGCTGCGTGCCATCGGCAACATCGTGACCGGCACAGACGAGCAGACTCAGGCCGTGCTGGATGCCGGAGCCTTGTCCATGTTCCCCCAGCTGCTGCGCCACAAAAAAACCAACATCCAGAAGGAGGCGGCCTGGACTCTGTCCAACATCACAGCGGGAAAGGACTCCCAGATCCAGGAGGTCATCAACGCAGGCCTCGTCCCATACATGGTGGACATGCTTGTGCGGGTACGGCTCCTTACAGGGACGGGCGATACCAGTTTTTCCTGTAGATACGATACCAGTAGTTTACTTTTTTTTTTCCCATCAGTATCGATAACAATATTTTTGGTCCCTTATTCGTACGGTTTGCATTGATATCTGACTGCAGGGGCAATAAGTAAAACTGGAGAACAGAAGTACTGGAAAGAAATGCTTATCAAAACAAAATTATATTGATGAAGAAATTTCACAAAAGTTATAAAAACTTTTTAATTATAAAATGACTTGAGTACAGATTATTTAAATGTATTCAGTGTAGGGATGGGTGATTTTTTCCGGTCGATATACCAGTAGTTCATGGTACTTTTTCATCAATATTGATAACGATACTTTTGTCCGTTTAAAAGAGAACCACATGATTGCACAGTTTGCATTTATATCTTGACTGCAAGGGCAGTACTAGATATAAGTAAAACTTGAACAGAAGCACAGGAAAGAAATGCTTTTAAAACAATAATACATTTTTGATGAAGATGTATCAACTTAAGTACTTAAGATTATTTACATTTGTTCAGTGGAAAATGTTCAAATATAAAATGTGATGGTAAAATTTATAAATTTACCAAAACATAATGTGCAGTAACCTGCAGTAATGCACTGAAAGATACCAAAGCATCAACAGTAGTAACATCATTGACGCAGAAGCAGATTCTGGCTGCTTTCACATAATTTCATTGCCTGAAATTCTCAGAAGTGAAAACAAATTTCATGTTTGTATCTGCACAGTAAGATCGTGATACTCAAAGCATCGATTTTCAATATTTTCTCTGGCTGGTATGAAAAATGTGAAGCATTTTTGTCAATGCAACTTAAAGCAGGGTTCTTGAAGGGTCTAAACTTTAAATTTAAGGCCTTAAAATGTCTTAAACAGGCAGCTTTTCATCCAAGGTCAAATTTGATGTAGACTAGTCTTAATGTTTTACCTTTATTTATTCCAAATGGCAAAAAGAAATTATCAGAATTGTTTCAACTCAATTATGAGTTTGGAGATTGTTTGTTTGACACAATTTAAAATCGCTATTTTCAGCCAAGAATTTTCAATGCATCCCTCATCAAATGATTTTGAATTTCTGGGATCGTTCGACAGCTTCTGGTAACTCATCATGGTGGTCTTAAAGCAACCCTTACTGAGCTTGCATTTCAGAAAGTACAGCAAGATTATTTGAATATAAACAGTCCCACCTCGGTCCAAAGACCCCCCCCCCCCCCCATTTTCTCTGCCTCCCAATGCAGAAGCAAAGGTCTGACAGGAAGGTCCCTCAGCCAATCATAGGGGTGCACCCCACTTCATGGATTGGTTGGAGGTTTGATTGAATATTTAAAGATTTGGAATAATATTTTTTCATTAATGGTGGGTCCATCTTGTATTTCTGAGTTCCATTACCTCATTCACAGCATTTTACCCTGTTGGGGAAATACTGTAAGAATGCAACATCGGTAAAGGTTGCTTTAAATGTAGCTTGCTGAACCCTGTTATAAACCCCTGTTTTGTTTTTTGCTGCAGGGTGACTATAAAACCCAGAAGGAGGCTGTGTGGGCCGTTACAAACTTCACCAGTGGGGGCACGGTCCAGCAGGTGGTCTACCTGGTGCAGGCCAACGTCCTGGAGCCTCTTCTGAACCTGCTGTCGTCCAAGGACAGCAAAATTGTCCTGGTCATCCTGGACGCCATCACCAACATCTTCATGGTGAGCATCACGCAGCCTAAAACGATCGTCTGAGTCTGAACCTTCTTTTCCTGATGTGTGAAATATTTCTGCTCCCCCCCCGGGCGCAGGCTGGGGATAAAATCGAGGAGTCGGACAAGCTGAGTCTGATGATCGAAGAATGCGGAGGTCTGGACAAGATCGAGTCGCTGCAGACGCACGAGAACGAGATGGTCTACAAAGCTGCCCTCAACCTGATCGAGAAGTACTTCTCAGACGAGGTGGGTGCTGGAAAGATGAGACGCCTCTGCACCAAACCTGTTCTCTCTTTATTCATTCACTTGTTTATTTTCAGGAGGAGGTGGTGGAGTCTGTGGTCCCGGACGCAGGCGATGGCGTTTACACGTTCCAGATCAATGACGGCCAGAGCACTTTCAACTTCTAGAAACCTTTCTTGTCTGTACCTTACACCCCCCCCCCCGATGCGGTTCGTCCTCTTTGTCTGTGTGGGTTTTTTTGTATGTATTGTACATACTTTTTATATTCAAGAAATGTCTGTAAATAAAGTTGTCTCATCCATATGGTTTTATTTGTCAACAAGTGTATCGATCTTGTAAATCTGTGCTGAGATTTGCATTTTACAGTGAAGACTGCAGTGCAGCTACGATGTTTAGACCAAAAATAGTAGTCCGAACCCCCCTTAACTCTAGCAGGGATGAATTGAGTCTGTTTGAACTGAAGTTTAATGTGTCAGTCTAGTTCTTTTCCCCTGCTCTGCCGTCAGAAATTAAAATTACTGCTGTGACTATGGAGCAAATTGAGGTTCAGTATTTAAATATTTGCTTTCAAACACACAGGTGAGGTCATGGATTCGTAACTGGCTTGTTTTAATTAAGCTAGTTGCTTCCCTTTGGGAAAACTTAAAAAAATATATAATCTTTGTCCAAATATGCAAATTATTGTTGGATGTTTCAGGAATTTGTACGATGTGCATTTTCCATTCTCAGAGGTGGGAAAAGGTACTACAATTCTACTTCAGTACCCATTTAAAATGTACTTAGTAAAAGTAAAGTACTCAAAATTTACTTTTGAGTAAGTTTCAATTGCTGTAAAAAGTTATAAATCCAATCCAACTTTTACAATTACCAAAATTACAGTAATTTGAGTAAATGTGATTGGTTCCTTTCCATCTCTACCCATCCTTAAAGGTACAGCGTTTAAAAAAAAAAAAAAACAGGTCAGTGGTGGAAAAATGTGTCAATTCAATTAGCATAGGAAACAGTTTAGCACATGACTCATAGATGAAACACATGGGGGGACTTTAATCAGATGTAAATATTCATTTTTGGACCCATTGAAATGATAAAGCAATTGTTTATATACTATTAAAAAAAAATTTTTTAAATTAAATACTTTTACTGTGCACCTCTCTAAATGTTCTGTGGGTGTATTATATATATACATATATATATATATGTATATGTATGTGTGTGTGTATTTTTGATGAAAAAGTTGTAGCCATCATCTTTAAACAATAATCAACAGTTTATGAATTTATAGCTAATGAGGATGGGAAGCACATGGTGCATGGAGGGGAGGGGGGGGGGGGGGGGGCTGGGCTCCACTGATTATAGCTACGCCCCTGTTAAAAGTCATAAATTGTTTTAAACTCGGAGACCAAAGTTTACATACATTATTAAAGCAAATAGGTGTCGCTCATCACCAGTGAATGCGCACACGGATCCCTGCGTGGGACTCAGTGGGCTGCCACATGTCAGACTGATTCCCCCCGTGAGCGCTGTCGTCACCGGTCAGCTCCCAGCAGCAGCCTCCTGAAGTGGGATCTTCCCCCGGAGGCTCCGCAGTTCAACAGTCGACGAGCTGAGAGGAGGATCAGTCCGAAGATGTGAAGATAAACACCCCACAGCAGCTCGTCCACACCTTTCCACGCAGCGGGGAGGGGAAAAAAACCTTCATCTTTTCCTTTACTATATGCAATTTGCAGCACTCGCGATTTTCTTTCTTTTTAAAAAATTTTTCGCATTTCTGAGCGATCGCTATGGCAGTTCGGTCCACATCCGGGCCACAATGCTTTGACTCCATTATTGTCTAAAACTGGCGGAGAGGTTGAAAAACCTTATTTTCTACACCTAACGACCCATTTTAACTGCGTGCGGTGAAGGCTTGGATCAAGAGGAGATGTCTAACCAAGGAGTTCGGCGGAATGGCCCCGTGAAGCTGCGATTAACAGGTAGCTAGCAACGCTTTAAATCCCCAAGTATATTCCCACACACTAGCTAGGAAGGCTGGGTGTATTTGCTGGATGTGAACAGCTCCCATGGGCCATGGAGTTGGCTTATCGCCGGCTCTTTCTACAGGCATTTTCACAGCTTTTCCAAATAACTAAAATGTATTTAACACGTTGTCTGCTTTAAAATTGTTGCCTTTTATGGTAAAATATGCATTGCGGAGCTGAAGATAACGCTGAATTGTAATATTATTGTTCTGGTCGCCAGTAAGCACCAGCAGCCAGCCATAACACGGGTCCCGGAGTAGCGCGAGCCATTTACAATGCAGTTGCCCTGCTATTGTGTTGATAGTGGCTAAAAGAAACCCACTTTTTTATTTTATTTTTTTTAAGAAGGGGCAAAAGGGGAGGTGATAATTTCCATTTCTAGTTAATACAAACAGTTTTTTGTAGGACGAGGGTGCAGCCAGACTGGGGCACAATCCAGCTGACAGACTGGCTCCCAGTTAAAGTTGGCTAGCTGACGTTAGCCTGGCCAGACCTCTTTCCAGTTAGCATCTATGCCAGGACAAGACAGGCAACTCCACAGGTCACAAGTTTGCAACTTCCAGCAAGCAGATGGGAGAGTGTAATAACTGTCTACTGATGGACAGCTGCCTCCTTTGTTGTTAAAGCAGGTCAGCATTAGATTGAATTCCTCCAGTCCCGCCTGAACCAGTGACCCCTCATTACCTCCACATCATGAGTCATCCTCAAACACTTTAATGTGATTGTAATGGGGGGAGAGGGTCGTTTATGAAAAGCGGCAGGCAGGTTTGTGTCGACCTCTCTCCCTCAGCTGTTTGGTTTGTGCCTTTTCAACACAAACATTAGAAAAGGTTTACATGAGCGCAGCAGTGTTTTGACTGGGAGAGGGGGTCAGACAGCTGCCCCCTTTCTTTTGATGTGCGTCCAGGATCTGACCTGAATCCCATTCAAGGGCTGTTTCATACGGGGAAGGGCCAAATGAAATGTTTAAGCTGGTGATGTTTGCTATAGGGACAGGTGGAGACAACAAGGTGGGCTTGTGATTGACATTGTGATTGTGATGTGAGAATTTGCCACTTTTTCCACAAATAATGCCAATGATCTGAGCAGCTCTTGGAGCGTGTCTTTGTTTAGGCAGCTAAATTTCCCACCTTGGCTTTCCACATGACCACAATATTTTCCTTATTCGCCGCTTTCATGTTGGAAATCTAGAGTCTGATTGCAGCCCGACTCAGATGGGCCGCGTAGTCTCTCGCTGGAATGCAAACAATGTGAGTCCACCGTGAAAAATGTCGAGCGAGACCTCGCAGACCACTTCTCTTGATGCTGAGTGACACTATATACCCCTCAAGACTAAATAATGTCGCGCTGAAGGAACTATAGTATCTTCCCCTCTGTTAAAGCGGCTTTTTGCTCATTCAGCGCACTTACTTGATTGTTTTATTTTCTGTTAATCGCAGTTTCTCTGCAGTGAAACTTTGGTCACTCTTGGGTAAGATTGTATGATGTCATCCACAGCACTAAAGCTCATCAGGGTCTTAAAAAGTCTGAAAATGTCTAAAATTTTCTACTTTAAACTTAAGGCCTTAGAATGTCTTAAAAAACTGCCAGCTTTTCATCCAAGGTGTTAATTTGATTTAGATAAGTCTTAATTTTCTACTTTTACTCATTCCCGAGAAGAATTGGATTACACTGTATAAAACGGTGTTGGGTGTTACATAAACTACAGCTAAACTACAAATCCTGTGCTGATACAAGCAAGAAATGTCTCAGTTTGCGGCTATGAGCGGGCGCAAAGCTATGTCACAATCATACGTGCATCTATGGTGGGATGTGAACCTTTGTCGACTTGTTTTTACTGTTTAAAGTTTTCTGTCTTAGGTTTTTTTTTAGAAAAATATCATCATGTCGTCCAGTTATACGGACAGCCTCAGTGTCACAGCTGGATGTAGATATTAGTGTTATGTTGGGTAGGTTACTTGGGTTAAGAAAATAATAAGGATGCACGATAACCTTATCTAAATACCGATAAATTTCAGCTCTTAAAGGCTGGTATCGATAACTGATAACCAATAGCACACACACATACCTAGTCATACCAATTCCATCTGTCAGGGGTAGCTGGTGTATAAAATAAAAAGGGAAAGTGGTTTGGAAGCAGTTTTTTTCCCCACAATTGCAATATCTTAGCGAGAAAAGCATAAAACTGGGATTTTCAACTTCTGCACGTTCGCTCTTGAAAAAGGAGGAAAGAAAAACGCATTCAATCAGGGTTAAAGCCCAAATTGCACAAAAATAACTTATTAAGGTGAGATCATTTAGTCCCTCGCCTCCAGTTTAAAAAAATCCCATCTGTGCCCCTGAAAATACTCAAAATTATTCATACCCTCCAGTTAAAAAAGGAAAAAAATCAGCTGTCATGAAATAAGTTGAATTTGACGAAAGTAATAATGAATAAAAATTCTATGAAAATCATGACGTTGATTTTAAATTGTGGTTCAACAGAAATATAAAAACAAACACAAAAAATGAAACGAGTAAACAAGCATGATGGGGCTCCGAAGCTAAAATTTTGTTAAGCTACTCTTACAATCGATGCAATCAGGTGTTTTCTGTAACGTCCAATCAGACTTCTGCACCTGTTGACAGGTGTTTTGGTTCACTGTTCATGGGAAAGATGCTCTAATTTGTCTGAGATTGTTTTTTTTAAATTATTATTTTCACCCATAATTCAAAAGCAACATTTTGTTTCACTAAATTATAATTTTGTAAATTTTTATTTATTATTAGTTTCTTTAGCTTCTTGTTATCTGAATTACTATTGTGATTTTGGCTTCTTCTTTTATTGGAGGGCATGAATAATTTTGAGGACAACTGTATATGTTATCAGGGCAAGTCGTCATGATATCGGACTTATCAGAATGACAAAAAATTTATGGCCGAATCATCAGGCCCCTAGAAAATAACCATTTTGATATCAGATCATTTGAATGCTCTGGTAGTGCATCATATTGGTCATAAATTTATTTCATAAAGATCTTTTGACTTGCTGAAACCTGTAAGACCTGTAGCTCATGCTGTTCAGCTTGGTCAAAGATAGGATGAAGAACTCCGGTAGCTCTGCAGAAACAAGCTAAGTTCCCATTTTTTATCGCAGAAACGTAAATATTTGCTCCACTTTGTTTCTTTCCTGTATTTTAGCCGGTTCGGTTCGCCACATATGGATTTAAAGGCCTTTTAAAATGTCCTTGCAACATCAGTAACGTCGACACCCAGCCACAGATTGATTTCTCTCTGACAACCTGCTGCATTTAAAGCATCCTGTAGCTGTTTGTGTTGTAGGCATCTGTCATTGCTAACAACCCCCCCTCCTCTGTCCATTTGAACCAGATGTTGCAGATGTTTTGCCAGCTATTAAACTGGAAAAATATCGCAAGCAAGCTGCTAAAACCAACACTTGGGGGTGAGAATTGCCCCTTGACAACTTGGGAGAGGTTTCCATTATAGAGCACAGCTGATCACTCCTATATTAGGTCACACACAAACAGCTAATGGTATAACATGCGCAATCCGCCGAGGCATAAATTACACCATGAAGACACGGCTCATTGCTTTGTGTGATCATTCATAAATTCTGTCATGCTAACACAGCTCTCGGTGTAATTCAGACCACTTTCCATGCAGCCATAAATGTGATGACACACGGCTGAATGCAAAGCCACAGAGCCACTTCTAATGTGATTAGGGCTTTGCAGAAAGGCGAACACGTCCCTCCAGCCTTCTGAAAACGTGGACTCGTAAGCCGTCTGCGGCGCGACATGAAACTAAACCCCTAAAATCAGAAAAAGGTCAAAATCAGACGGAGCTGAAAAAGCCGCCAGACACGTGGCAGAATGATAAACAAACTGATGTTTGTGTGATTTTGGGGGTCGGATTCGTATTCTTGACGTTTATTGGCGTTTTTCTGCGTCTCGGCTCGCTTTATAAGCGACTTGTCCAGCAGATGGTTTGCTCATCTGAATTCTTTGGCGCGATGCAGAGCAGTGAAGAGAGCTATCTCAGTGGGATTCCCTAGAATTCTCCATTTGCTTTCCCACCTCTTCCTCTCTGAGTCACTCCTGTTCTTTCCGAATCATAAGCCTCTTTCCTCTCAGACCAAAGCATATTTCACTCCCACCCGTTCTGACTGAGCTTCCTCTGCACTCTGATTCCCGTTCTGTGATGCATTCTGTGGTTAGGTTTGTCTTTCTTTTCCTTTAATTGCAGATGATTAGCAGTTGACGGTGTCGCAGCTGTTTTCTGCAGAAAGAAATTGCTCATTTTTAAAAAATCTTTATAGTAACTGTCAAAAAAAAAAATAATTGAATGGACACAGATGCTGCAGGAGAAGAAAACAGACTTGTTTTAACGATGCAACAGAGACCCCCGGGGGTTCACACTGCCCCACAGTGTGGCTTTGAGTGAAAGGCTTGGGTCTCTTCTCTTTAGCGAGGGTTGGCTTGCTTCGACTGTAGTCTGCAGATGGGGGTCTTTGGGTGTTTGTTGGTTAATTGAAGGAGAAACCCCAGCAGCTGGGCACAGATGGGGCCATGGAAGCACAGGACCCTGATGATCAAGAAGGTTTTAATGTGGTCTGCGCTGGCTCTCGCTGCACTCATGTGGTCTCAGTCAGAGGCGTTTTTTTACAGAGTGGCTGTATGGAAGTGATTTGGGTTCATCTGGGTGTTCAGACAGGATACGTTGTAAATACGCAGTGATTAGCTGCATGTGGGGAACTGCACCGGCCCGTCACTGGCTCGCATTTCCAGAAAACATTTCCACATTTTGCTTTGACAAGTTGCGAACGTAAACAAAATAATAATGGCGGCGAAAAGAGGAGAGGAAAGGAAAAGAAATCGAAACGGGGAATGTAACGAGCAATTATGGCACATGATTTGTAAACATTTTCCTTCCCCCTGCCGAGCGCCTCCCATAATTTTAAATTGTTCCATCAATTAATTGAGTGGCTGGAGTTGGCTTTCCTGTTGCTTCAGCTGCTCTGACGAGGACAAAGCCTTCTGCGGTTGCTCTAAACTCCACCGCCGCCAGCGTCGGCCCAGAGGAGACCAGATGTAGCAGAAGGGGGGGGTCGGAGATGAGAGCGGGCAGCCTCTCGGAGAGGAAGTGCTCCCCAGACCCCAACACTTGTCCAAACGTCACCCCTGACAGGTGGGAAGCAGAATAGTCCAGAATAGCCTTTTTGAGGTTCCCCTATAATAATAAAGGGAAGAATTGCAGTCATAATACTCAGCAGGACTTTGGAAGTCCTGCTTATCCCGTTTAACGGCTCGCAGCTCCATCCTGTCGCGGCGTACAGCGGCGTGCCATCGAGTGGGCGGCTTATGTGGTTTGGGGAGGCTGGCTCTTCCTGCTGAGTTGAGCATCGACACTTCATAATGGCGGCTTTGTCGTATTAATTTAAAACCCAGCAATAATTTCCGGTTTCCTCAGACCCTGTTTCATTTGGTGTCTGAAGGAAAAGAGGAAACCACCTACAGCTGCGATGTTCCAGCCAGACAGTCGCAGTTTCCAGGGAGGTACATGCAACAGTTGCAGGTTGTCTTGGAGCTAAAGATGAATGATGCAAACAAAGCAAGTTTCATGCTTTTTAAGTATGGAACTTGCATTGTTTGTTGGGATGCATCACTTATTATCAAGCATTAATGGGGTTCTTGATGCTGGAATCTGATTGGCTGCATTGTGAGCAGCTTTCACACTTTATCTGAGGCTCTTTCTTCAAGCTCCACACCACGGTTAAAGTGTTTTACAATGAATCTAAATGATCGCCTGGAGCCGTTCTGCATGACTGGCCATCTTCTGAGCACAAATAAAATTCAGATGCAATGCCTGACTGAGCAGCAAGGTATGCAAAATAAGACCAGTTAGGACCTGCATCTTGAATGGCAGGGACTGGGGTTTGGTCCTGCATCATTAAGCTCATGTCGTATTCCCCTCATATCCACTGTACTGGCTGGACAGCGAGACATCCTCTGACCCGTTTAATATAACAGAGACGAGTCTTTTTCATTGTGTCACTCTGCAAGTGAAGAAAGGTGTTTAACGCTTTGCACAGTCGGCATGCTGGGATCTCTGGTTAATTGCAGTTTATAAAGAAGTGTGCAGCGAGCTATTCCCTGTTCTACGGTGGGCCTGGAGGGAGACGGCAAAACAAAAGCCACAACACTACAAAATTAACCGCAACACAACAAAATAAGCCGCAACGCAACACAATTTGCTACAACACAACACAATAAGACAGTTATTTATTTTCTTTGAATTTTGCCACTGGAAGTTACTAGGGATGTAACGATATTGTCGATATCGCGATATCGCCGGAGGTAAACTGCCGTGATATCGTCGTGGTTTTGTCACGGTATGAAACAGCGCGTCTCTTGAGACAAAAATAATAGTTTTCAGTCCGCTCTATGCGTAGTGTAATGTACTAAACTACATAGACCATGATCCTTTGCTGCCAGTGCGCTCTTTTGAGCCAATGGGAGCACACGTAGCCCCCACGCACAGGAAAAACAAGGTGAAAGGCGGTCAGGTGAATACAGCATGGATATACAGGAGGATGGAAACAGCTGTTATTCTCCACGAGAAGCCAGAACTTTGTTCCTGTTCTGGAGGCCGCAGGAACAAGAAAGTTAGTTTTGGTCCGGTTATTCCTCCGTGAGAAGTTTCAGCCGTGACGCCGCGGAGACCGCCGTGTTGACTTGGTGAGTTTATATTTAATGACGAACTTGGTCCGGGGGGGCTGTGCATGCGGTGATGTCCGTGCATTAAACGGCTCGCGTGCTGTACACATTTTCGTATTTTTTCACCACCTCGACAGGGCTGTACGCTTAGCTTTTTC